>ONZP01000050.1:0-436937 GCA_900312805.1 Fusarium torulosum | reverse complement strand
GAGCGGACGGGATCCCGAGTTATCTAATAGCTATGGTCGTATGTGCTAAGCTGCAGACGAATTACAGTCTATCAACCAGTGCTTCCACTAGGTAGGTATAGTATAGCAAGACCCTTGAAAGTGACATATAAGCTAGACTTGTTCTACATGGAACATCATAACCATGCATCACAACAATTTCACGGACCAATACTCATCCGAAACAAATATATTTCTTGTCATCCATCGTCTTGTCTATCTTACTTGGTGGAATTACTTTCTCTGTAGCCGGTTTTGTGTGGGGACAGCTTCGACTCCCTCGCCCAAACCGCGAATACGAATGCGACAACCTCACAGTACGTATTCGGCAACGGTGTAAGTGCTCGAAAGCAGTCGTATACACTTCTCGCATTACCGAAGGCATAGAAACAACCTAGTCAAGATGAGATGCAAGCTTACCGCCGAGGAATAGATCATTGGCTGAGACTAAGAGTATGAATCCTTCTGCGTATCAAGATGTTGGTAATCCACAGCAATATCAATGGCTTTGACTTGTGGCGAAGCTTGGCTCAGAAGCAGGGGCCTTGGTTAAAGCCATTGAGGGATGAAGAAGCCCTGCTTAGTGGAACAGTGTTTACAAGTTGTTGTCTTTCTCCAGTCTTGCCTCTTCCTTATAAACTCGCTGTTCCCCTCAGTTTGATAACTCTTCCAACAGATCAAAACAGCCTCACCCTCTATCAGATGTTCTCCCTCCTATTCTACCCTTTATGGGTCTTCGCAGCCTCTCTGGTCATCGTTGTTATCAACTTGTTGTACCAAAAGCTTCCTCGAAAACCAGAAGAACCTCCATTAGTATTCCATTGGCTTCCTTTCTTTGGCAACGCTGTTGCTTATGGACTTGACCCTTGTGGCTTCTTTGAAAAGTGTCGAGAACAGGTAAGACACTTACTGACTTAACGTATTGAACTACTCTCTAATCTCTTTTTAGCATGGCGATATCTTCACCTTTGTCCTCTTTGGCCGGAAAATAGTCGCCTGTCTTGGTATCGACGGCAACGACTTCGTCCTCAACAGTCGTATCCAAGATGCCAACGCCGAAGAAATCTACGGTCCATTGACGATCCCCGTTTTCGGTAGCGATGTCGTCTACGATTGTCCCAACTCGAAGCTCATGGAACAAAAGAAATTCGTCAAGTTCGGTCTTACCCAAAAGGCCCTCGAGTCACACGTTCATCTGATCGAGCGAGAAGTTATCGAGTATATCGAAGCTATGCCGTCTTTCTCGGGGAAGACTGGCACTATCGATGTCGCAAAGACAATGTCTGAGATTACAATCTTTACTGCTGCTCGTTCTCTGCAAGGAGAGGAAGTTCGAAAGAAACTCACGGCCGAGTTTGCTGCGTTGTATCACGACCTTGATCTTGGCTTTGCACCTGTCAACTTCCTATTCCCTTGGTTGCCTCTACCGCGTAACCGACGACGAGATGCTGCCCATGCGAAGATGAGGGAGATATATATGGATATCATTACCGAACGAAGAAAAGGCGGAGGCGACTTGGAGAAAGGCACAGACATGATAGCCAACTTGATGGCCTGCACGTACAAGAACGGACAAACAATTCCTGACAAAGAGATTGCGCACATGATGATCACACTTCTCATGGCTGGACAACACTCCTCATCTTCTGCCAGTTCATGGATTGTACTACATCTTGCTTCGTCCCCTGACATTACTAAAGAGCTCTACCAGGAACAGATGATTAACCTAAGCGTTGGCGGCGTCCTACCGCCTCTTGAGTACTCAGATCTTGACAAACTTCCCCTTCTTCAAAACGTCGTCAAAGAGACCCTCCGTGTTCACTCTTCTATCCACTCCATTCTACGAAAAGTCAAGAGGCCCATGCAACCCCCCAACACTCCTTACACGATCACTACCGACAAAGTGATTCTGGCTTCACCAACCGTTACTGCTACAGATGAGGAAAACTTCGAAGATGCCAAAACCTGGAATCCTCATCGTTGGGACAATAAAGCTAAAGAAGAGGCTGCCACAGACGAGGTCATCGACTACGGATACGGAATTGTATCCAAGGGAACCAAAAGCCCATACTTGCCTTTCGGTGCTGGTCGGCATCGCTGCATTGGAGAGAAGTTTGCCTATGTCAACTTGGGCGTCATTGTTGCTACTTTGGTCCGCAACTTCAAGCTGTCGACTGTTGATGGAAAACCTGGTGTTCCGGCCACTGACTATACCTCTCTTTTCTCGAGGCCGGCCCAGCCTGCGCATATACGGTGGACACGGAGAAAGGCATGAAAAGTTCGAGGTTTAGATAGAACGACGGTGGGATGCATCAACAAGCTCGAGATGGTACCAGCATCTCCTCGCAGTCTTGATTTCTCGATAGATATAAAATACACTGCATTTTCGCAACTGATACAAAGCCCTGTGGGAAGCCGGTCTGACTCTCGAGATAGCTTTGACGAAGCAAGGAAAGGAGTGACTTTCCCCATCTAGTAGGAATTGTATTACCCAACGATAACCCACAAGCATGTAGACAGTAGAATGAGAAATAGCTATTTGCATTTTCTATTCAGAGGAAGCTAGTCAAAAGAGGAGCATGCGCACGGCTGCGTTTTCATGTTTATCAATGAATCGTCACCCTTCGGCGTCATCTAACGGTCATGGTATAATAAAGCTGCCCTGTTTTCCACCTCTCTACTGTTGCGAACCACCCTGTCCGCCCTGTCCACCCTGTCCGCTGGCACCATCGGCACCACCAGCGCCACCAAAGGGGTTACCTCCAGCACCGCCCATCATGGATCGAGCCCTGGGGTTTCGTTAGCTTCTGTTCTGTGACAGGTGTAGAAGATATGACTTACATCTCTCCGATCTGGGGGTCGGACATGAGGCTGCCAAGGTCGGGCATGCCACCACCGGTAGAGTAGCGATCAGCCATCTCGCGCAGACGGGGGTTACCCATAAGGTTGTTCATAAGATCAGGGTTGCTCATAAGCTTCTGAGCCATGCCAGCAAACATAGGGTTGCTCATAATGCTGCTGAGATCGGGCATACCACCGCCCTGACCACCAGCGCCGCCACCGAACATGCTGGCAAGGTTGCCAAGGTCGGGCATACCAGCTCCGGCACCGACATCACCACCGGCGCTAGGAGAAGCACGAGGAAGAGTGTCCTCCTCAGCCTCCATCTCCTGAACACGGCGCTTGGCTGTCTCGTAACCCTTCTTCATGGCGTCGGAACCACCGTTACCCTCATGTTGAATACCACGGTCGTAAGCCTCCATGGCGCCACGAGCATCGCCGAGAGCGAAACGAGCGAGTCCAAGACGAGACCAGGCCTTTGTGTAAGCGGGGTCGATAGAGACGGCAGCCTCAGCATCGGCGCGGGCAGAGGAGTGGTCCTTGTTGGCCGAGTGGGCGGCGGCACGGTTGGAAAGGAAGACGGCGTTGCTGGGGTTGATAGCTAGAGCCTGGGTATAGAAGTCGATGGCGGCACGGTAATCCTTCTGGGCCATAGCAGCGTTACCCTTAGACTTCAGAGACTCGGCCTCCTTTCGCTGCTCCTCGGTGAGCTCGACGGGTGCGGGGGTAGGAGCGGCAGCGGCAGGCTTATCGGCGCGGGCCTTCTCGAAGACAGAGTAGATCTGAAGGAGGTTCTGGGATCCGATGGCAGCAGAGACAGCAGAAGTATCGGAGGGGTCGACCTTGAAGGACTCAGCGATGCAGTTAATCGCCACATCGATGGAGTCCTTGTCGTCAGCGGTGAGGGTGCCGTCATTCGTTGAAGCGGAGAGGAAATCGCAGATAGCGAGCGCAAGGCGCTGCTTGGAGCTGTGAGTAGACGCCTGCGACAGAGAATTAGCCACATGTCAATTGTAAGAGAGTTACGACGAATATCTAGCCTTGCTTGATACTGCGGGGGTTTGCGCTTACCATGGCGGAAGGAATGGAACCTGTAGAACAGGTTGTAAAGTGGAAAGAAGGACGAGAGAGATGTGAGAGTTAAGATACAAGCCAGTAAAAAAGATCCAATGAAAAGAAACAGAGGATATAGTTCGGTGAGGGAGGTGGGTGAGTTTGTCCTCTAGGTAGAATGCAAAAAAGGGCCCCGCGGTTGAGGCGTCGTGGAGTTTGGGCTGGAAGGTTCCACGTGGGGCTGGCAGCCGAACCTCCAAGGATGATGTGGGGGAACGATAGAGGCCATGGATGAGCTTGGAGATGGTACTCTGTACGCACAGCTGTAACATCGACTACAACCACGCTCATGATTATTGAATAGTATATTTTTGATGCTGTTATTGATTACGTGGTCCAAAATGTATAGTATTGGGCACGCTGCGGTGTTTACTTTGCCGTCAAATTGTTTCTTAGCGCATACATCTACAGTTTCAGTTTCAACACCATAAACCAGTTAAAGAGGTGATTGTTACTTCCAGTACCTATGCCTTGTAGCCTACCTATGCCCCTACGTTTGGCCCTGTTATACAAATCCGTAACTCCGTGTTGATGCAATCGCTATGCCAGCGTCCGGTGCTTTCACTACTTGCACTATAATTCCTCACTTTCCGATTCTTCGTCTTGCTCTGTCTACGTTCTTCACCCGTCGGTTGCTCATGGCAGCTACTTTGCGGTACTTGGTGTAAAGTCTAAGAACGTCCTTAATAACCACATAAAGACATCCTCCTACAAGACTTCGTCCCCATTGTTGCTGGAGTAGCCCCGGTCGCATCGTGCTGCCTCGTGAGAGCGGAGATCCGGCAGTCCATTGCTTAGGGAGGGTGAGACGCAGGAGCTCACCCATTGCGAATGAAACACCAGGAAGGATAAGTGCGCTCACAATAGCGTTGGAAACTCCGGATAGAATCGTCCCTAATCCGGGGCGACGGGCGGGTGGCGCCTGAGGAGCCTCGTGTTGGTTCTGCTGAACAGCTTCATTGTCGTTTCCAACTGCGGGTGCACCAGCAGGAGCGGGAACAACGATTGCATCTGCAGCCGGATCTTGGGGAGCCTGTTCTGGGTTGAGGGGTATATCACCTCGGGCTTCATTGTCTAGACCCTGTGCCGGTTCCTCGGGGTTCGCAAGGTCTTGCGGAACTCCGTCATCTTGCTCGGCTGGTCGTTCATCCCAGTCATCTTGACCGTCTCTGTCAACCTCCTCAATGACTAGCTCGATAACAACTCCTGCACCTTCCTCACCCTCGGCCTGTATCCCAACAGCCCCATCGTGGCCCTCATCGTCGGCCTCATCGCCTTCAAGAGCCTCGATAAGCCCATTAAGAAAGCCAACAACGCCGCCCTCTCCATTCCGCTGCTCTGGTTGTCGCTCGTTGGTGGGAGGCTGATCTCGTCGAGGCTCAATCGGGGGCAGGCCCATGATCTGTCGATTGAGATTTACCTCAAAAGGAAAGACGAACTCGCGCCAGAAGTTGAAGTAGGCTGCTCGGACGTAAGGGAATGCGGCCATGGCGAGCTGGGGCGAAGGAGGCCAGGTCAGGAAGTTGTCGTCGTGCATGACATGATAGACGCCGTACTGTTTTCTTGTTAGTTATGCCCGTCGTTTGTACCAGAATACCATCATACCACCGAGGCTGTGGACAAGAAGATCTTGTTACCAAACCATGGCATCAACTGCCCAAGCAGCAGAGCTGGTCCTACGTTTGTGAGAACCAATGCGTTGGTTAACCTTTCGCCTCCCGACATCAAGATTCTCGATGCCTCTCCATGGGTCCAGACCTCATGACCAAGGACATAGTCTACCAAAGCCTCACGACCTGAGAAAGCCCACATGGCAAAGGCTCCATACATCTGTAGACTGAACTGTGCGCCCAGCGTCACAGAAGAAAATAGCATAAAGGGGCTCGCGCGTGTGAACTTGTTTGCGACAGATTCTGTGATGGCGACAAGAGGATCCCATAACCCCTCAAGCTGAATGCGGTCTTTGCATACTGGGCATTGGAGGGGTTTGTTGGAACGTTCGCAGTCTGTCACCCATGAAAGCATGCAGTCCTGGTGAGCTTCGAGGGTGCAGCCGCACGGGTCGACCCATGACCCTGGGGGGTCTGAGGGGTCTTCATCTGTCAGACAGATGAAGCATCGTCGGGGTGCATCGACGGGCTTCTCCGAGGTAGCGGCGGCGAGAGCAGGCGTATCTTGGGTTTCTGACGACATGGTTGAAGATGCACCTCGGGTCGCGTGCAGAGCGGGTGAGTCGGAGATAATGAAACGGTATTATATCGAAGTATGTTCGTCGTTCTATCGCATAATGAAGTTTGGAATATTCGTAGGGGAGTATTCGGAAAGAGTAAGCACAAAAGCTACGATAGATGTAACCTTGTCTTATGCTTGGTGGTGATCAGTGACAATGATGTTTGAATGTGGCACGGCGCGGCGGGCTCGACCTAGCTCAGGTGGAGCTTGACATCACTGATATTTCCAGGCTGCCTACCTACCACGGGCGATAACGCTTAGAAGGAAGATAGCCAATCAACGTGAAGCAGCGATTAGTGTGCTTCCTAACCACCATCAAATATCATTTAACACTGAGGAATACTTCCAACGGATCACTGGAAGTAAAATATCATTCTCAAGTGCCTGGGAAAATATTAGTAGGTTGAATCTGATATTCAAGTAGACTCCATTAGTATTACCCACTTATGTACCAAAAGCTCACATGTATCGTGCGTGTGGGTGCGTAGGTGGTGGCAGAAACACGAGGTTATCATGCTAAAGCTTTCTATATCACTCGATACCATTGTATGGCTACCTTTAACGCCGAAGAACAAATGAGCACTCGTGATCTCGAGACTCCAGGTGCTGAGTGGTGATGTGGCCTTAGGAGATGACACGACAACGCCGTCACCACCAACAACTATTTTGACCAGCCGTGAACAAGTGGCATAATCGCTAGGTATGGTTATAACATGAACAGTTTCTTGGCTTTCAGAGACATCACGGTACCGCAACTCATGCTCAAGTCTACCCAATTTGATCGTTATCCAGGTAACAGTTGTTAGCGAGAACTATAGTTAAACAACTGAAAGCTCGGCAACAACCTATCGGGTTCAGCAAGCGACGTCGTGGCGTATTTGACACTCAACCTTATTCCAGTGTCTTCTTCGCAACTAAAATGACCTTTCCATGATCTTTGAGAAATTGGCATTGTGATAAATGATTCTGACCTTGAATTCTATGACCCGGTGTAAATGCTGTCCCGGGTGACAAGACCATTCCCTGGTGCGGCAGTATGAGCAAGTTTTGATACCCACGACACCAGGTTATGAGGTGGACTTTTGACCATAGGACAATGTAATTTGTCCACCGACTTCGATGTAATCGCTCTTTATGTACCCTGAGAGCCTACAAGAAATCCACATAAAGGCTCTTCACCCACCATTCTTCCTTGGGAGTTGTGCGGTAGCAAACATCAAGCAAGATGGCACCTGTGACAAAGACACCAATCACGTTAATTCTTTTGGAGATGGCAATATCTACTACAGCTTTGATACTGTTTAGCCTTGCGTATCCAGCGAGCTTCAGGTCAAGGCTGTGGGAGAACGGAGGCGAAGAAGGCTGGAACTCGAATCCCAACAAGCGCATTTACTTCTACGCCAACAATCGCGAACCGCCCGAGGTGCCTCTTATTTGGAGTCAAAGGTATCGAATTCTAGCTATTGTTATTACAAGGCATATTGATAGAATCTGTACTGACGATTGAATGTGTAGATTGCCCACCTCGAACCTCGCCATCGCGATCCTTGGCTTTGTCGTCTTCTTCGCTCGCACCGCCATGTCCCATCTCCGTTACCTCCCTCGATATGTAAACATAATCTACGACATGATCCTCTTTGGTCTCTGGGCAGTGAGCATCACAGGTCAAATATCGGGCGACTTCTCCGACCCTGAACATCCGAGTCCGCATCCTTGGTACCTGACACGGGGGTGCTCAGTAGCGTGGCACAGGACTGAAGGATATTGCCGTACAGCGCAGGCAGGATTCGCATTGTCGGTCATGGCTATGGCTCTGTACGGTACGAGGTTGATGCGGGAGGTTGTTTTGACAGCCTACGAAAGAGGGCAGCGTCACCAACCGAAGTGGTCTGTCCAAGATGATAGGGTCGAACCGATGGAGAGCATATACACAGACGAGGAATGGGACTCGGCATCCAGGTCGAAAGTCGCCGAGGACATTCAGAGTCTAGCCTTAAGTCCAGTTCTAGCATTCTTCCCTTCTGATACAGATAATCGTTGGTAGAGCAGGCGATATTTATAAGACTGAGGTGAGGGAGCGAGGGTTTTACAGCACTACCCAAACTTAGTAAGGCACATTCACTATACAAGTAGACAATACATCTTAGTAAAGAGTTCAAATCGCAATCTGTGATCTTCTTTTAATTCTGCTAAACGCACCGGATGGTGCTGACAAGAAGTAATGAGTGGATCCATCGCTAATCAGATCATCGTCCCCCAAGCCGCCCGTGTTCATATTTCCCCATGTCTCATCCATCAGGGTTCCCATCGTGGTCGAAGGAGAATAGTTTATTTGTGCTTGATTGGTATCCATTAGTTCTCCGTCGCCGTTTAAAGACATGCATCAAGCCCAAGGGCTAAACAGGGGATACTTACAGGGCATCCGGCGCAGGTGCAGCTAGAGCCGCAGCCGCAAGAGCCAGAAGAAGCGCATCCACAGCCAGACATGATGACGGTTTGTTTTGTTTTGGGGAAAAAGTGTGGTGTTGAAGTGGTTTGTTTTGTGAAATTGGGATTTGGAGGTTGTTGAGGAGAAGAAAGAAATAGTGGGCGGATAAGAGGGGAGGTTCCTTTAAAATAGAGGTAAACGACTGGGCCAAGATTCACAGTCAGTTAGAAGCTCCGGCGGTAACTGCACCAGGCAGGCGGGTCAAAATCCAGCTCCTTTGTGATTCACACCGACGTTGACTCTCCCTTCTGACAACCAGAAACGGCTCCTCAATGGCTCGTCTCTTTGAGCTTGACCATTCTTATCAGCGCTCTTACCCAACAAGGAGAGCTACACGGTGCCCTTTGCTCAGAGGCGAAGGAGGCGCCGAATGACGTGGGGAGTCAGTTTCATGGAAGTTGGTGATTGGTGCAGTGAGTACTTCCTTTTCTGCGCCGGAAGATCGATGGAATGAAATTCACCGACTTCCGTACGGTTTAGAGATTGTTTCCGGAGATGTGAGGATGACGGTGATGGCCAAAGTTGTACCATCTTGTCTTTATGGCCATTTTCTACCAAGTACTTGACCTCATGGTATAACGTATACAGAATAATCCATTTCTTTTGTATTTTAGCAGTAATCAAGCTCGGAATAGGCCCAGTACCTAGGTAGTTGGTCCCTTGAATCAGGTCGGTGGGGTATAGAGGGGTAGCTTGTCTCAAAGCCCCAAGTCTCTAACTAAGGAACATTGGGCTGTCTGATGTTCGCCTCAGTTACACAATCCTAGATGTTGCATTCCAATCCTGCGCATTCCTGCTCAATTGCTTAATGATTCATATCCGATTATCCGTTCTTCGTTGTTACCAGGTGTGAATCTCAAGGGGAATGCTCGTATTTCCTACCGTAAGCGGTGATCACGTAACTGATCAGCTGTTATAAAACATGCTCAAACTATCTGTTGGCTTTCTGGAGATTGATATTGGTCTATGAAGTATTGCCATATCCACAGATAGCTCTCATTTATATTGGGCTATAGTCAGGATATCTGAACACTGGTCGAGCGCGGTGTTTTCTGGACTCACAAGCATATGCCTAAATGTAGTGGCTACCGATGGAGGCTAGAGATCCAACTGCTCTTTTACCCAACCTGATACTGAGTTATACAGTCTATGATACACAAAGAACTATGCCGATTTTGCCTGAATCTAAAACCAAAATACCTCAGTAACTGCGACAAAGTGTTGGCCGAGGAAAATACCAACGCATCCTGAGTTATCCAACGCCATTCACCTTTCATCACCCTATTACGCTTTCTTCGCTCGGCGCATTTCCTCCTGGCTCACCTCTTCACGCACTTCTCTCACAACGTTCATAAACAGGCTCGCACCAAGAGCCGTTATAATATGCCACCAGCCGTGGAACTCAAAAAGCCAAGCCCATGGTAGTCCAATACGCTGGCGAAGGTTCCTCAGCTCGGCGCAGAACTCAAGATCAATATTCCAGATGAGATATCCAAACAAGCAGGTAAATGCTGAAGTCCACACCCGTATAGACCACTTGCGGACATTCTCTTCGGAGAAACCAGGCTTGGCCCAGTTGAACAGGTATCTAACCCGTAAGCCGATGAGGACGAGCGAGACCCAGAAGCCAATAACCTGGTAGATGATCTTTGCGGATCTGATGTAAAAGATTGAGAACGAGATGAAGAATACAGCCAGGACAATTGAAATCAGGCGAACATTCTGGGGAGACTGTCGCAGGATGAGGAGGGCACGGAGCATCGACCAAGACAGCAACAGCATCGATAGCTCATCGACAAACTCAAGAGTTTGGCGAAGAGTAGCGTGGAAAAGGAAAGATCCGAAGCCAAGAACCAAGAGAGACACAGACATGAAATCCCAATCCGGGGCAAACAGTCCACGACTGCGTTTGCCATACATAGATCTAAGGGCGAAGTATACTATACGGCGGAAAGGTCAGCTTTAGAGATGCTATGATTCTGGGTCCTGGTGAGGTTGCACATAACTCACCATATGTAACGTTGGTCAAGGCATTAACAAACTCGGCAAGATAGAAAGAGATAGCATAGTCCTCTTCACAGAAACTGTCCCACGAGGTTAGCATCGCACAGCAGATACACAGAGGGAGGTGACATCTCACTTTGCCCTGCTGGTTGGGGGACTCCAGGCTCCACTCAGAGCGTGAGGATCGCCATCGAAGCGAAGGTTGTGATGTCCCATTTCGAATATTCCTACTATGTATAAAAAACCTTCACTGTTCGTCGATATATTTTCTTGGCTGTTTTACTTCTTCTCCTGAATCCAGGGCAGGAAAATTCATGGATCATAGAACAGAGGCCACGGCGTTGGCTCGGGGATAATAATCACGTGGTAATCCTCCACTGTTTTCGCATCCGGTGTCCGCGGCGATTTCAAAGGAGCAAAAGCTGTTTATACTCGTTTTCTCGTTTCCCGCAATTAAGGCCAATCATAAACGCTTCAATTCATCATCAACTGTCTATAGCATTGCCACTCGTCGTAACGAAACACGCTTTTGAGGCTGAGCGCCGGACGGTGAGCCCAAATGATGGACGATGAAAGTGCGTCTAGGCTCGAAACCGCCTCGGCTACCTGCGTCATCTCATGATGTCTTTCTCCCCTTGTAATTTCACCCAAAAATTGTTTGATCCTTGCGTGTTTACAGCTCGAGACCTTCCCATTTCGATTCGACATTCGTTCTTATTGACCGACCACGTGGTGGCGGTAGGATGTGGACTGGCTGATTGTTAGTCTTCTCATAATCCAGCCAGGGCTTTTCGAACTCACTGCCATTGATGATCGAGGAGTTTGGATGCTCTGTGGCCTATGGAGCATCTGCTCCTATCCAAATGCTTTTCACCAGTCCAGCGTCGGGTAGAAAGATGGGTCGTGGGAGTTGTCCTGCCAAGGCGTACTACACCTCGCGATAGGCAAACTGCATCGACTGGCAGATCAGCCTGGGGGCATCAAAGTCCTCTGCTATCTTATCGATTATCTCTAGCTTCTTGGCCACATAGAGTCGTGATCGCAGGCAGATCGTTGTCGCCCAGGAGTCATCTCGTGTTGCCTTGGTCGCAGCGATAGGCGCTAGCCAGTCGAGATAGGCGGAGATTTCGTTACCCAGAGATTCAGGAACGCGCATGATCCGAACAAGTCCGACAACATGGTGATGAAGACGTGGAGATTCTTTTACGTCGACTCGATGGTAGACCCAGGGCTTGTAGAGTCCAGGCGGCCCTTTGTACATCAGCGGTGGGGTGAAGCGAAAGGTGTACCACGTCCCATCACCAAGCTTGCGATGCCAGTAGAGCCCCCATTCAAAGTCACCTGAGCCGGCAACGTATTGACCTGGTCCGTTGGAGTCTTTTGAGCCCAAGACTTTGATGTCGCTGGTGTCGCGGTCGTAGCGATGAGCTATAGTATGAGCCGGCTCTTCGGGAACAGATACTGTAATGTACAGCGTAAAGGGCTTGAGCTTCTGACTTGGATAACTCATCGTTGCAGTCGTTCGGTGGCTATACGGTTGTTGAGTAAGCAGGCTGTTTGTAAGAGTGAAGCATTTGGTGATGTTTCACGTTTACAGGATAAACAAAAGTTATGGCGGCGTGCAGTGACTTTCAGTAGCTGGTGGAACACATGATGAGATTGTTTGAGCAGTGACAGCCAGCTGCTATTGTCAATAGCATGGAACAGCAGTCGTGAATAAGGATCGATTGTATTGTTGTGTTCGCTTGACTCTATTGTTTGCATTCATTGTTCAATGCAATCATTGCAAGTGTCGCAGTGACCTGATGAAGCTGGGATGAGATGATGCCTCCGGCTTCGGCTACCGTCGAAAAAATACATTGGTCTCGTGTTCTGAACGTCGGCAAATTATTCGCATCATGAGTTCACAACCTGGTGAGATGTCGCACAACGGCATAGTCCCTCAACCATTGAACTCAGCTACTGTGGTCCAACTATCCGCCAGGTTAACTAAAGGGCCGATTTAACAGCCGCGCCTATCTCTGTGCAGATGGCCAGACTAACCTAACCCCACAAAGGCCATTCCGTCCTTCAACTTGGCTGTTATCCCTCGCTAATTATAAACGGAACCACCGAACAGATGGCCACGGTAACTAAAGTGCCCTCAGGATCTGGGGAAGCTCGAATACTGCACACCGATAGGTGGGGATATATTCGGGGTTTGATGAGGGGTTGAGGGAAGAAGTTGGGAGTTGCAAGACGTCGCTAACGGAAATTCAACTTCTTTCTCAACGACTTGACTTGTTTTTCGATTTCCGGCATCTTATAAATATCTCAATTCACGATATCTTGAGGAAGGTAGTGAAGTAGCCGTTGTTCTAGATTCCTACGTCATCTCAAAACGCGACCGGTAGACGATCCCCCGAGGGGCAATAGCGGGGCATAGAAACCTTGCAACGAAAGCTTCCTCACGCGATACAACTTGCGACAAATACAAAAGCTCTCGATTGCCGCTTCTGGAGCACATAAAACCGATCGCAAACCACACGTCGACTCACTTACCGCATAAAATCTCCAATATGTCCAGTACTGTCCCCGTTGCGAGCGCCTTGAGCGACATCTACCCTCCTGCTTCACTCTCTGAGCAAGGACCACGATGGAACAATCTCCTGAGCAAGTTTGAGTCCACCTACGGACACGCTGCTTCTTTTGTTGCTCGCTCTCCTGGACGAGTTAACATCATTGGAGAGCATATTGATTACTCTCTTTATTCGGTCCTCCCTATGGCCATCACCGCCGACACTCTCCTCGCCGTCTCTGCTACACCCGCCGCCAATGATGCAAAGACCTTCCGCATTCGCATTGCCAACGTTGAGGATGACAAGTTCGATGCCGCTGACTTTGAGGTTCCCTTTGATGGGGACGTGTCGATCGATGCGACCAAGCTAGAGTGGACCAACTACTTCAAGAGTGGTCTGAGGGGTGTGTTGGGCTTGTTGAGGAAGAAGTACGGAGAAGACTTTAAGCCATGCAGCATGAATCTACTTATGGATGGCACGGTGCCTGTTGGCGGAGGATTGAGCTCAAGTGCTGCTGTGGTCAGCACCAGTTCACTAGCTATCATGTTGGCCAATGGTGAGAAGACGGTGGACAAGACTGAGCTGACGGAGCTTGCTATTGTGAATGAGCGTGCCGTAGGAGTCAACTCGGGAGGGTATGTAACGTTGAGCTCCATCTATGAATATGCTCCTACTAACACCGAATCAACAGTATGGATCAAGCTGCCTCAGTCTTCTCTGAGAAGGGCGCCGCTACCTTCGTCTCATTCAGCCCAAGCCTCAAGGCCAAACCAGTTCACTTCCCTCCCACAAACCCCGAGATTACGTTCGTTATTGTGCAATCCTTCGTTACTTCGAACAAGCAGGTCACTGGCCCCATCCACTACAACCTGCGTGTAGTTGAATGTAGCATCGCCGCATCCTACCTCAACGCTGTCCTCAACCCACCCGGCACACAATTGCCTGAGGATGCAGGCCCCCTGGGCGTCAGTCTCGGAGGTTTCCACGATACTTTCTTCTATCACCAGAACGGCTCAGACTACTCCGCTGCCAAGACCCTAACCAAGGAGGAGGAATTGGAGAAGTTGATCGAGATCACCGAGAAGACACTTACACAAGAGGAAGGATACACACGGGAGGAGGTTGCAAAGGTGCTAAACATCACAGTTGAGGAGCTCGAAAAGAGATTCATGTCCAAGCTTCCCGTCCGCGCTGAACGCTTCAAGCTTCGTCAACGTGCTCTGCATGTCTTCAAGGAAGCTCATCGTGTTATTCGATTCATGAAGCTCCTGGAGAACCCTGTTCACACCGGAGCTACTGATACGACTGCGTTCAACAAGGAGTTAGGCTCGCTACTTAACGAGACCCAAGCATCGTGCCGCGACTTGTATGAGTGCAGCTCTCCGGAACTGGATGAGATCTGTGCCATTTCTCTCCGGGAGGGATCTTACGGAGCGCGTGTGACTGGTGCCGGATGGGGAGGTTGCAGTGTGCACATGGTGCCGGCGGATAAAGTCGAGGCTGTGACACAGGCCCTGGAAAAGGAGTACTTTGCTAAGCGGGACTTGACGGAAGAACAGAAGAAGGGGGCCGTGATGGTGAGCCGGCCGGCGACTGGAAGTGCCATTTACTATGTTCAAGATGGTGTCAAGCCTTGAAATGGAATCTGACTGAAAATGTGTTAGAGCATAGTAGTGGTAGAGTAGGGTAGAGTAGTGCATCAAAGTGTGAAGCGTAAAATTAACAATAACAACGCTCCTCAGTTGATCTTGAGCATGGTCAAGGATTTGGAAGGATTCCAAATAAAGAACTGCACTTGAGCGTATATCCCACATGAGGCCCGATCGCTTGGACTCTCCCCTGGTATTGGGCGATGTAACCAGTACGATACTTGCTCGAGTCTAAGTCCGTAATAGGGACTGGTGTCCTATCTCGACGGACTTCCAACGACAGATTTGAGGCTCAGCGTATCCTTGTCATGAATACCTAGAACCGAACAATGCTACGCCCCGAAGTGCCGGACGCGATCACACGCAAATGCCGACATGACAATAAACCTTCCAGGGATGAAGCAGATTGATTTCTCCGGATGCACAGACTGCGGTGACAGGAGGTGCTCTGGTGCTGGCTGACGGAAGAGGACAAGCCAGGTTCCAGCAGGGTTGTGTTCTTTCTGGGCATCGAAGAATGGTGGAGGACCAGTGGCTAGACCCTGTTCTTTATTAGAGTTTCTCCAAATGCCTACTACGTACGTGGTGCAACTTGGACGTTGCAACTTGCATGGTGCCAGGGAGTTGGGAAAATCAAGATCGACAGGGCCACGTCTACTATACAGTTTCATCTCTACGTATGTAGTATGATTGCTACAAGGGGGAGACATTGATGCCATCGCGGTCCTTGCTTTTGCTACCCGACTCCCCGGGCCGAGGGTCTTGAAGAAGGAAAAAAAGGAAAACGGTCATCAGGTAGGCCTCATGAAGCCCGACAGAGCGGTACGGAAGCAGACCGAGGTGGATGTTAGTGACTGGCCCGGGATGTATAGCGCTATCTTGCGATGTGTCACTGCCTCAAGTCATATTTACTCAGTCTAAGGGTACAACAAGAATACCAAAATATTTCGCTGCATTTAGGACTGGTATTTCAACAAATTTTTAATCAATATTCGCAAGGATCAGACAATATACTCTAAGCGAGAGTAGACTTCAGGTTGTTCTCCGTAGAGACGCCTCTACTCAGTTCGTCTATGAACCCGAGGTCAGCCTAGCCTCTGTTACGCGGATAGAAGAGCCGAATGGAAGTCTGGGGGTAGAGGAGCTGGAGAATTTAAGGCGGACGAATCAGAAGAGTAAAATATGGGGGAAAGGGGAAACATGGGACGAAGTCAATTAAAGAGAAGAACCTAGTCCCAGTGAGAGCGTTTATTTGCAGTGGTAAATTATCACGTCACGTCGTAAAAGTCATTTCAGACCTGCTGCTGGCGTAGCAAGGCAATGCAGGGGGCACGTAAAAGTCACAAAAATAGGGTGGTTGTGGCGGTATTATCCGTAAATGGATGTCAAAAAAAAGAAGAGGGCTTATCTGAGGATTTGGAGTCGTCGTGATTAATGGTTTCAACGTGGTGCTGACTGGCTGAATATCGAGCCTGTTATTGGCTGTCAGTGTCTGCCCAGGATGCTCAAGTCGCCGTTCCTGGTTTGGACTTTGGAGACGCCTGTCAAGCCTGTGAGGTGTTGTGTTGATTCTCGAGTTTTACAGGTCAAGTTGTTGAGTTGGTTTCTTACTGTGCTGCAACTCGACGTCTTAGATAAGATCTTAGTCTTTACCGCTGGCAATGTTAGAATCCAAATAATTGATTCGAAGCAGGAATCAAACCGACAACCACTAAAAGCAACTCCCAGCCTGAACAGTGACCACACAAGCCTTGGCCTATGCTTTCCCCCCCGGAGCCAAGCTGCAAGAATCCCACCATGTTTCCTCTTCTCCAGATCAAGTCAAGGCCCACGGCGATCCTATCACGAGATACTTTCACCTAAGACGACCTGTGCGTTGCTGTTGGTGTTACATGTCCGGGGCCAGCCCAGGCGCGGATCCGGATCAGTTCCCACTGTTTCCCCCGTCTTTGGTGGAGCACGAAGCATCGAGTCGCAACGTAAAACGGCCAGTCAAGAGAATGACCTGCTCCGCGGCGTTGCGAACGAGTCTGAGCAGGATACCCGAGCGTTGAGGGTGGAGAAGGGATGCTGGTCGTGATGATATGAAGGATGTTGAATAGTGTTTACTATTTCGTAGTTTATGAGTCGATAATGCTCTGGTCCATACTAGCTGCATATCATCAGCTCATGCCACATGAAGATCTGGAGTCGAGAACCACAGGTTGTCCTTTGCAGTGTCTGGCTAACGTTAGCTGTCATTACCAGAGAAACTTGACCTTGATGCCGTTACAGGATCCCTGTCTACCTCTGTCCCAGCAAACACATAAGGTTCTGATGAGAGAGACGACGCTGGACGCACAGCCCACGTACTCCACAGAACTGCAACTCTTGTATGATTGCCGGAATTATACTCCGTATATTGGTTCATCTACCCGAGCTTCGTTCTCGGTATTCAGGGGGAATGAGTGCCGGGCCCTCGATTTCAGGGCTGGACCTTGAGGCTATCCCGCGGACGACCGTTGTTGAATTCTAAGTTATTGATCTCCAAGAACCCGGTTACGTGAGGTGGTTAATTTCCAAACTTACAGAGTGTAGTGACACGCCGGGCTGGCCTGGATTCCATTGGGCCTACGTAAAGTTCCCCCCAAATGTGAGCCAAGTCGGGATTAGGGTCAGGCAGTGTCCATTGATTATCATGGATACCATGCCCTCCCGTTCACTAATTCATTCCCCTCCTTCGGTCGTCGTCGACAGTGAGTTTTCCCTCGTCCAATACTTATTTCCTCTCTTCTATTGATCCATCGTCGCTCTCGTCGCTCGCGATACACAAGGTGCTTCAATATAATAATAACCAACTGCTACCCTTACGTTTCGAGGAACTATCTCTTGGCTGTCCCCGCTCATATCTTTCCTCTTACCCCAGAGCAACTGTATCGCATACCGCTATCTTACCCGCTATCATTGACCCCTGCTCTCCGGCTTTTCATTCGCGATCAACTCCAACGATCTGTCATTCTTTTTGGTCGCCTCATTCTTTACTTTTTCTCTCATTTTTCCAACTATATACCTCCTTGTTCCGATATCTTCTCGTCTGCCCTGTCTTGTTGTTCTCTGTACACACTTCCCGCATCCACTATATTTTTCGCTGCCGTTGTTTTACAGCGACAGCGGGAACCCTGACCACTAAGTTTAGCCCACTTCCAGGGCTGACATTGGGGTCGCTCGCTTGTACTCCACCAACCATACAATCGGGTCCAATTCTTCTCTCCAGGTCTGAGAACTTGATTCTTCCACCATCATTGCTACCATGGCGCCGGAGTCGGAGTCGGACGCCGATAGTGTATCGCAACGTTCTCAAGTATCCCACCATGATGATCATCTTGATCGCCAGCTACTTCGCCATTTGATGCAACGATATGGCCGCGAAGGCATTGCTCAATTAATGGAAGAGGAGGCTATCTCACCTGCGACCTCGAGTGAGTAATTATCTCGCTTGTGACTAGCATTGCTGACTTTCGTGTCTCAGTTAACGATCGAGCATCTGTCATTTCCTCCAGCACTTACTCCTCCGTCAAATCTGAGGAGACTCCTAGTGTTTTCGACTCAGCAAGCATACGAACGTACTCGTCCGACAACTCATCCCTTCGGGGCAGTATCATTTCAAATGTGGCAGGCCGCACCGCCAAGCTACTTGGTCGCAAACCACCGGCTGCTCGCCCATCTATCACACACGACGAGGAAACTTCACCAGCTTCGAATGAGTCAACAACGCCGGCACCCAAGCAAAAGGGCTCTTTCACGTGTGGTTTCTGTCGGGAAGAGGACATCCAAAAGACATGCACGCGCAAAAACGACTTGAAGAGGCATATCGAGGACTTTCACAACACCAATGCTCAATGGTTCTGTCGGCAAAAGGGTTGCGACAAGGTTTTTGATTGGCAAACAGCTTACAAAACCCATCTCAAACAAGCCCATGGCGGCTCTCGTATGTCTCTCGACGAGGCAAAGGTGAATTTGTGTCCTCAAACTGTTTTTGCATGTGGTTTCGAGAATTGCGCCAAAGTTTTGGAAGCACCTACCGATGACGACGCCGACACAATATTTAAGGAGTTTGTGGCCCACGTGGTGAAGCACTTCGACGAGGGTTCCAACAGTGGAGAATGGAGTTATTCGGGACGAATGCGAAACCTTCTTCGACAGTCGGGCCTTGTGCAAGCCTGGGAAAGCTCTTTGTGGGACGAAAAAGGACGAAGTCTTTTGCAATGGCACCCCCAGTCCAGCGGCATTTTGCGAAAGCGCCTTGAGACGAGACATCTAAATGACACGCAACTTCTCATCCAATATGCCATTGCTCTTGGCTCTGAGCCCTCGTCGATAAAAGAGTATCGTGTAGACTTCGTCAACCCTATCAAAGACCAATGCCGTCAGGTCGTTCCGGGACACAAGTCCCGGGCGCCTCCTTTGCCGCCTTCGGGTCCTCCTCCCAGTGTGGATCAGTACCAGTTTCGCATATCCCGAGGAAACACAAACCATACCCCTAATATGGCAGCATACATGGCTACACAACGCCGCGCTTATACTGCCAGACCCGGCCCTGTTCGTGCTGGTCGCTCTGCTCGACCTCCGCGGCAGACTATACCGGTTACTTCGACGGCTCCAGGGCCGATGCCACACCATTTTCAATATCCCAATATGGCCTCACCAACCATGTTCGATCCGCGACAGCAGCAGCAGCAACAGCAGCATTTTGCCATGATGCAGCAGGCCAATGGAGGTATCATTGCCGAGGACCTGCGAAATTTTCGATCAATGGCCAACAGTATTCCGGAGCAAGACGTCGACATGGGTGACGCAGATATGATGGGCCCTTCATTCCTACAGGAGCCCAGCTTCTCGAGTCCTTACGGACCCCAGGGTATTACAAGCCCTGCAGCTGATGGATCATGTCTTGCGCCTACAGATGCCATGGACGCGCATTTGGCTTTTGGATTTGACTCAACGTATACGAACTAATCACAATCTTTACTGTTTATTTTCTTTGTGTATACCCCGTCATTGCACGACAGACGTCGTACATCACCTGAGGATCGACTATTTGTCTTGGGTTTGTTTTTGGATGAGGGTTACTTTAGAATCTGTGGCATATTTATTGCCCAAAAGCCTGGGGTTTGTATTTGAGTATGCTCTAGGTAACAGGAGTTTGGTCTGGTGTATGTAGGCATGTCTAGTGTGTTGGATTTGATACCCTGTGCTTGAATCAATAGCAGATTTATTTCTATATCGGCAACACCTGTTCCAGATTCTGACGATATGGGTGCTGGTACATCTGGCTAGACCTCGAGGTCAGTCATGGTGTCTGTCAGAAGCCGTGACAAGCATGTCCATGATGAGACTGTCACGAGATCAGCATGGGAGCATAGCGATGTAACTTGAATCCAACTTTAATTAACATGCCGGCATCCGACTCATCGAGATTCAGTTACACTTTCCTCGGTAGCAGATCCCACTCGGTTGTTTTGATCGGCCGGCAGGCTCGGGCATGCGGATACTCATCTACGAAGCCTTAAGGTTTGGGCAAGCTCAAGATTAAGATACTGCGCTTCCAGGGACAAAACATTTTCGAAACAAGGGACCTGGCGTGACATTGGGCCGAAATGTTACGGTATAGAGTTTGCTAGCAACAGTGATATCCTAGCTTTGCGTCTCCTTCACCAGTGACCAGCATATCCCATCAGGTGGGATGGGTGACAGTTCACGTAACATGGCGTTGGCACTATCCTCATCAACACAACTGCCGGGGCTGGGCATGTTTCTAGTGTTTTGGGGGTTTACGAGTGCTTGTATTGTCTCGTTTGGGCAGGATGATCTACCGCTGGGTGTTCGTGTAAGTCGGGAATGCAACCAGACGATGCTTTTTTAAACGACAAGATACAGGGTAGTCTTAGTTGCCAGGGCAAGGAAAGGTTTTTGGGCTCATAATATCGGCGGATTGCTTTCTTCCATCTGATAAGCCAACATGGTTCAAGACATCACCATGCTCAGTAACCCATACATGTGTTGGGCATCTCCTGATCTTGAGAAATACAACATCCCGTACGATGTAGCCATCCAAGTGTTGCCCTCGTCGAGCAACTACGGGGAAATTTCCGGTGATCCGGGAGAAATACAGTTTTCTAAAAACGTTTCAAGGCGTTGAACATATTGGGTTAATGGACAAATTGCAGAGTCACCAAGTGAACAGTGCCATCATTAGGGATGAGAGAGCGGCATACATCGAGCACAGTCAAAAGCGCGGACCAAAACATGGTATCACGGACGCGAGAGAAATCGGTGCCTTGGAAGACAAACAGGAGGCCTAAGCCCATCGGACAAGGATCCCCTTGATAGTGTAAGAAGTTGAGATAAGGCCTTTGAGGGCTTACGGGAGGCTGTTCCGATGAATCCATTTTGAGACGATGCCGAGGCACGGCAAGGCGTTGATGATTTAGAATGGAGGCTTCAAGACATCTTGTTACCCTAGGCTGTGTTTATTTGAATCTGTGGCGCAACGTTCGAGAACATGAATATGTAAAAAAAGAATGTCACTCAAGGGTAAGAGAGGCGTATTATCCCTGACAGGGGATTCTTTGTGCTGCAGGCTGTCGCCGTGCGATGTGAAACTTGTGGATGATGACGGATAATGTTGGAGATAGGGGACCTGCATGACCTCCACGTGGAGAAGCGCACCAAGAAGGGCAACAGGTTGCGAGACCGTGGATGAGGACGGGTGAGGAAAGCGTGATACTGTTTGTTGATGGTTAGGTGTTGTCTATAGTGTGCTTGATACGATGTGTGTGTCTGTGCGTGAAGCAAGCAAGTGGCCAAACCAGTTGTATCCACAGAGTTGAGAGTCCAGAGTCAACCAACACGAGAAAAAACTGCTTTGTTCGTTGCTTTGGAGGTTTAAGGTTGTGTATAGGACAGGACAGGAACCGACCCAGAGAAAGATCTACGGGAACGGGTGGACCACGTGGAAGTGGAAGGGCGTTACAGAATGAAGTGTTGGTGTCGGAGGTTTCACTCCACTTGGGTTGTGTTTTATGTTGATCATTGAGTGTAATCTGTAACTCTAAGATGTTGTCCCTCATAGTAGTACGTAGTATATCAATGTGCCGGTGTGAGTCTCTCATACTCCCCCCCCCGAACGTTCCATCGTGGCGTGGTATCAGGTCTCGAATCTTGTGGTTGCGGGGAAATGAGCTGGATGGTCACGATACCGTGTAATTTATGTCTTGCTGATGCAGGTGCATCATACATTGACAAACCAGCAAATCGGAACAATTGGGATCAACCCGATAGAGAATGGGATGCCTCACAAATGACAGGAACAGAAGGAGAAGGCGCAAGAAAGGAGCCTGCATATTTTCATGGATGTCATAGCCGTGGTCATGTTGTATCGGACTTTGGTAGGCGATTCATCAATGCGCGTCCATCGGGGCTCTTTTACCCCAGCCTTTTTATTTATTTTACTGACAAGGACATGGCTATGCTCACCCGTTGAGAGGCAACCATGCAAGTGCAAATACACGACAAGCAAAGCAGAAAGCAAGGACCAAGCCTCCCTCCCGAAAGGCTTCTGCTCAGGATCTACAAGTGTTGATCCATGGTACCCGAAACACGTCGCCTGCATCTGCTGCATTTACATTAGTTAATTTCAACAGTTTGAGAGCAGGTCAGCCACCCGTCTCGTAATGCTCGAGGAATTTCGGCAGGAGAAAAAAGCAAACGCCACAGGGAAGCGGTCAGCGGTCAGTGAAGAGAGATGAAACAAAGCAAACAAAACGTCGATGGAGATGTAGATGTAGATGTAGATGGAGATGCCGATGAAGCAAGCGTCTGTAACAAAGTGACACTTCACTTCTGCAACGGTTCGATGATCAATGATGAATCCCAGAGACCGGGACATTCGGCTCTCCTTTCTTTTTCTTTCTTTCCCTTCCCTTGTCGATAGTCGGTGTCGACTCTTGGGTCTCATTTACTGTAAACGAGGCTGTACTACCACAGGAGAAGAGCATCATCGTCATGAGAGAGATGCTATACGTAACTCTCTATATGTCGTCTCGTGCTAAGTATGGAGTCACTCTCACCGCAGCTGGGCGAGTCCTTGGAAACCAGTACAGAGCCACTTAGAGTATCCACCTTGATTAATGTTTTGACATCTTTTTTTCTCTCTTTCGTTTCTTTTTCTTTTTGCACTTTGGAGCCCTTTGGCACTTTGAACTTCCACTTACAAGGGGTCTCAAAAGTGGCTTAGACCTGACCAGGCTCGTGTCATGTCCCCTCCATCCCATGCACGCAACCAATGCCATCAGATGGCCACCCTCCAAGCTCCGCACCGTAAAGTCTCGGCAGGCCATTCAGACGCCGTCTTTCAACAGCACAAGGCCAGAGATTGGCCCATCGTCATTTCCCGCTGAAACAGGGTCCGTCTGCTGGCCCGCGTTGAACTTATTGCTGATGAGCTAATACGACGAACTAGGACTCATATGGCAGTGGCCTTGGTCCTTGGGCACAATGGGTCTTGGCTTGTTGCTCGTTAAAGTTTAGTTTCTCTCTTTTGGCTCGGGTTGATCACTCTCCGTGGACGTTTTTTCTTCTTTTCTTTCTTGACTGCTCTGGTTGTCTGGGGATCCATTAGCGGGTACTCTACCGTCTGCGTGAGCGAAAGAGGAGTCCGTTTTCAATCGGTTTCAACAAGTTATGTCAGAGCAATTTAATGCTTTTTTTACTTGCCCGATACTCGGAAGCCACCGAGTTATTCTGACTAATTAGCAGATAGATCGAGTTCATGACATGACAGTGATGGTTCAAAGTATGATCAGGTGCTGAATCAGTCTCTGAACCAGTTACGTACAATTTCTCTGTCAACTCCAACGGTTCTAAACGGCACTTCAAAAAGAAAACAAACCAAAAAGAAAAGCAGGGTTCGTCAGGCTGTCGATGGGCTACTCACTGACCTCACCTCCATGACCATCGCAGCACGGGTTACGCGCCTATCGGGAGATGCTAGATGGTAAATGCACGAAACCCTAATTTACCATTGATGTTGCAATATTGTGTGTTGGACGTTGTATTGGTGACAATAGTTTTGGAGCAGTGCAATCTCTCTTGCATGCAGTATTTTCTAGAAAGACGGCAGAAGAGTTTCAGCTGCTGACGGTCATGTCATGCCATGTTCGTCTCACTGTTCCTTGGTGCAGGGGAGCCCAATTTTGTAATTTGCTGCTGGGTCGGCTGGGCCTTATTTGTGGCTACGCACTCACACTTTAATGTTCCATCCAGTGAGTGATTGACGAGATGACTATCGGTAGCTCCTGCCGAAGTCTTTTTTTGTTTAATGGTTTCGCATTCCAGGATTTTGGTGCTGGTTGCCCCGTTGCGACCCAGACCAGACTGGGTCATGTAGCCCCCAAAAGAAGAGAGTGCTAGAGAGGGCCTATCGAGTATCGAGTAAGGCACGCGTTACTGTAGCCTGTAGCTTGTACAGTAGTAGCCTATGCCTGTCGCCTGGGTTGAAACCGAGTCCCTGATGATCCATTCTCCCCTAGGAAGATAAACAGAGCCGGAAAAAGTAGATCATCGTCAGGCACTCGAGCTACGGGTACGTCACGTCACACTCATGATCCATCATCGAACCAACATCTCATCTCGTCTCGTTTCCCTTCTTTTTCTTGCGACCCGCAAGAATTGACGTTTGCGAACAGAATTTGGCAGCATTTCTTGGCTTCGTTCTCTGGGCGAATGACGTTCCTGAAACGGGCGTTGGTGGTTGAGCCAGGGTACCCCCCCCTGTTTGATGGAGTCACTAGCTTATGGACTAGTCAAGGACAAGGATTTATCAGCGTGTGCTTGTGTGCGTGTGCATGGGTCGAACAGAAAGCGATCACTCCGGCAAGCCCGTTATAATGTCTCATCCACGACCAGGGATTCGAAGAAGAAAGAGGAAGGAAGGCTTCTAGAAGGCTTTCTCTCCCCAGTCTCCCTCCTCCTCCTCCAAACTGTCTCTCTTTCCTTCCCATTCTCCCCCTGCCCTTCTACTATTTTGCTCCCTCTTCCACCCCTCGCACCCAGTTAAAGTACCTTACTCACCATATCCGTACTTTATTGTCTGATCCCCATCTCAAACAAGGACCCTTGCCTGTCTCTTGTCTCGTCGTGTCTCTGTCTCTGTCTTCCATTCTGCTTCTGCTCTACCTAATTGACCCTCTTATCTGCTTTAATCCGCTCTCTCAAGCCTCACATTCTAAAGCAATTCTTGCTTTATGACTCAACGACCAAACTGCTACAACCTAATCGTCGCGGGCTGTCGATTTCCCTTCCTTTCGCATTCACTCGACTCAATCTGAAGCGTGTTTGCTGATACTCTCTCGACTCATTCGCACTCTGATCAACTCGCTATCGCCCAACGCAAACGACAATCCGCTAATACGACTACCGACTCAACTTGATGATAGCGACATTGCCAGTCACTGTCTCATATTGCTAACATCTATCCGAAACACGGGAACTCGCTGTCTTCGAGTCGCTGTCGATAAGTCACTCGAGCGCTGAGTGCGCGTTATCACATCATCGATTGGCCTTGGGCACTCCACAACAACACAACACAACATGTTTCCCTTTCCGGCACAAGACGACCAAGTGAGGCCTTTGACCGAAGAGGACCAGCAGATCCTCTTGGGACTTGCCCGTCGCTATGGTGTCTCGAGTCTTGTTTGCGCTCTGAGTGGTCTGGGTGCTTCATGTGAGTGATTTTGACTCGAAACAACTGATATAGGCATTCTAACACCAAACAGCCCGAGCCTCTACCTTCTCAGCATCCACACTACTTAGCAACACCAGTGCTCCTTCATTAGCATGGAGCAGTTCCGAGGCGTCTCACGCCCGATCCGATGCTGCCTCGATCCGAACCCAATCCACATGGCAGGACAACGCAGGCGACGTGCCTTCGATTCACGATGGTGAGGTCGGCAAAGTTGCCGATCGCACATGGCTCGACTCGCCCAATCTCATGCAGTCACCCATCCCTTCATGCGATGTCACCTCCAACCCGTCGCCCCGGCATGTCACACCCACATCAAAGAAATATCAGTGCCCTATGTGTTTCTTGGACAACAACCCTGTGGGTTTTGGCAGGAAGAGTGATTTCAAGAAGCATCTTTACAACTTCCACGGTGCTGATGTGACCTGGCTGTGCAAGACCAAGGGTTGCCATCTATCGTTTGCTACTGAGCGAGCCTACAGCACTCACGCCAAGGAGACTCACCGCATGGACGCTCTCCCCAACAGCTCAGCCAAGACAGAGTTATGCCCCCAGGTTGTCTTTGGTTGCGGTTTCGCTAGCTGCAAGGATCGCGTCTTTGAGGCTTCCACAAGCGAGCAGGCTTCGGCCAGCCGTGACAAGTACTTTGAGCATATTGCCAAGCACTTTGAGGACGGATTTGATGTGAACAATTGGGAGTACAAGGTCCAACTCCACAACCTTATGCGTCAGTCCAAGGTCAAGTCTATTTGGAAGACATGTATCTGGCCCAAGGAGAAGAGGCTGCAACTTACATGGCGCCCTCGCTCCTCTGGTGATCTCAAGCGTATGCTCGAGGCTCGTCATCTTGGTGAAGATATCTCAACACTTGTTCGTCTGGCTTTTATCCTTGGCACATCTCCTTTCACTAGCGTCACCACACCGCCTCCGAGCGAGATTGATCTGCAGTTTTCTCTACCTTTCCGATCTCAATGCTTGATGGATACTGTTGGCCACGGTGATGGTGTACCATCCAAGACAGACGACCACAGTGAACACAACACGCCAATGGTCACTGTGACAAAGCAGCTGCCCCAAACACCACAGCCGCCCTCGTTCCCTGCTCGACGTATCAAGCAAGAAACTCGACCATCAACACCAGTAGACAGCATCCCCGAGCCCATGGTTCAAGATGATCTCACTGCTGGTCCCCACCCGGGAACACCGTTCCCTATCCCTAACGAGCACGTCTGGCCAATTGATGCGCCCAAGTTTGCTCCTGATCAGATGAACACCTTTGCTGATGCCTCCATGACCTACATCCTGCCTGGTCAGGAACTGCCTCAACAACAATGGGACATGACTGGTATGCAGCAGCATTTCCCCCAGCAGGACACTGTTATGACCAATGTCTACATGCCCCCTCAGCAACAGCAGCCTGTCGCTCCTCGTCCTGCTACCCCTATCCCCTCCAAACGACCTGGATCTTGGGGCAAGCGACTCAGCCTTGAGAACCTGCGGCCCAAGAAGAAGACCAGCGTGTATGGAAGTCCTTCTTCCGAACACGAGGCCGTTCCCCCTGTGCCAGCCATGTATGCCGAGATGATGCCCACGTCTGTACCAACAGGCTATGAGCTGCCGATGCGAATGGGTCACCCTCAACAGGGGTACACATCCAACCCTGGCTTCATGCCCCAGCAACATCAACACCATCCGCAACACCAACAGCAGCAGTTTGGCTCGCCCACAACCTTCTACCTGGATGATGGTGAAATGAGATTATAAGGCGTTTGAATCTCGGCCCGGAAAAGCATTCTTTGAATATCATGATTTCCTTTTCTTGTTACTATGCATTATCACATATCTGTACTAATAATACCCCGAGTAAGGGGTTAAAGAGAAGGACGAGGAACATAACGACGGGATACCCATCCTCACTATCTGATGAACTTTCTCCTATTACCCTATTTTCTTTGTTTTTTTCTGGATATATCTCAGCACGCATTCGGGATCGAAATATACCTATTTCCTTTTCCCGATATCATGTTTTGTCTATTTGCTTTTTGTATTTGTTTTGAGATACCACGGTGTTGAAGAAGGATGGAATGGATGAGACGAAGGAAACCAAAGTCATGTGCTCTGCGAAGCCATAGAATTGTTCTTGCAGTCATGTCTTTTTGCACTTGCTTTCTCCGTTGAATGTTGCATCTTTCTGGAGGGTTATGTGAGGAACTTGTACCGGGATGGCAGATACCCTTTTGTTAGCTAGCAATCGAGGATACCTCATGCTTTGGTGGGATACATATGATAGATAGGAACTCTGCATGTTAGCGAGCAGCATGAAATAATTAGACTATTTAAGACTACCTTTGGTATCGACTGCAATGTGATGATTGATGAAGTTTGGACTAAACTCTAGCATGCCTGAGGCTGTTTCTTCTCTACCCAGCATTTGGCGAGGGATCCGTTCACAGAAAGGGTGTATGAGAATAGGGAAGATAGTCATTGGGGCGCTTTGGTTGTAGTGAAAATAACATTCTCGTTGCATTCTTTGTGTATGCTCAGCTTTCTGTACCAGTTTGTGTTGACTAACAACGGGGACACATTCCCTCTGGGTTCAACCTGGACCGGATTGCTCGAGACAACTTCGTTCAGATACGGAATTAAGCAGTGCCCTGTCACACAAGCTCAAGCAAAGCAGCTTGGCGCAGTGGAAGCGCGGTATGTCTCTACTCCACCACGCAACTCCATCACAGAGTACTAACTCACTACAGCCGGGCTCATAACCCGGAGGTCATCGGATCGAAACCGATAGCTGCTATGAAGCATTCTTTTTTGTGTCTTGTATCACTTGAGGTATGCTAGTTAGGTAGTCGATCAGGGGACAGAGACCCTAAGCTGGTTGTTAGAAGATCTGGCGTAGAGATCCGTGCATAGATTACGGGTATTCCACTTTGAATGAAATAGGAAGGATCGACGAAGCCGTAGCTTTTGAGGGCCCGATGCTCGCAATATTGTTATAACGGCCTAGAATTGATCTTTTGTGCGTCCGGGATGTGGCCGGACCCCACGGCATCGGAGCGGAGGACCGGACCCACCTCTTTCATTCGCTTCGGAACGGCGCAGATCTACATACAGCGGCAGTCACCAGGATCTTCCCGACTCCGGCCTCACTTTCGGTCTCACCTACGGCGTGAACTCGCGGATGGGCGCTCAGGTTTTCGTCGAGAAGATGACCTTACTCAAAGTTCGCCGGCCTGTCGTTACCAACCTCGACTCTAAGGAGGATGACTTTGTTTCTGAGAACAACAGCGAGGCCGACATTACGTAGGAGAAGGACTTTGCTACTGGTCCGACTGACTGCATCTGTGAGCGTGCCAAGGCCAAGGCTGGTACTGGTGCTGTATCTGCCTAGATGGCCAGACAGTGGTCTTGGAAGAAGAGCCTTACAGACGGCGATGTTTGACAGAGACGTATCACCTGCAACCTCCAGCTTGTTCCAAGTATCAATACACCCCGTCTAATATAATAGCGGCTATATCGCCATTGGACTTGCCTTGGTTTTATAAGTTGGAATATGTGTGCTTATCAAGGTTAAGCTTATTTGGTTTGGTGGCTGAGCGGACCGCGCCTCAGCGCAGATCACCGGGCAGAACGCCAGGCTAACAGCTTTCATGGTCAATATCTACCCAGTATATCCTCAAAACCCTTTAGTCTATTTCCTGTATTTTTATCGTCTACCGTTTTCCTGCTATTGACAAGAAACACCGTCAATATATACCCTAATGTCTTTCTTTTCTCAGTTCCGCAGTCGTGCAAGGGTTATAGACCAAACCAATCTTGACCCTCACACATGGAAATTCCCATCGTCATACTCAACCCCTCAGCCTGGAGGAAAGGAAACGACGATACCGAACCCAAAGATCTTTTCCAACGTCTTTTCCATTCCCTCGGAGGCCGAACTTCAATCTGTCAAACTTGAGACTCTTCTGGCATACCCCGATGCCAGCCACGCCGCAGTCCATCTTGCCTTGGTTGAATGCTTCAACAATCTGAGGACCAGCGCTAGAGCTCTTGATGTTAAGGTCGCTCAACCGCCCCGATACAATGAAAAACCGACTGCCTCTTCAACACCACAATTCACTTCACTCCCAGAGTCGCAGAGATGGGACTTTCTTATTAAATTAGCTGTTACACGCTTTACAGCTTGGTGGTCTAGTATTGAGATGGTTCTGAACCATGCCAGTGTGTACTCGCATCGCGCTGGCAGCCACGCTGCCCTCCAGCTAAGCAAAGATTATCTACCACCGCTGGACATACTACTCGTGTGGTATGCCCTCATTCTTAACCCAGATGCATACGATGCTGCATGTAACTCCTACGAAGGCAATGCCACACGCCTGAAGAATCTCTGCTTCCCATGGCCTGCTATTCGCGATGTTATCGATATGGAGAAGATGGAGTTTACGCTACCGCGGGCAGCCCAAAATCTCTTTAAGAACTTATCATCACAGTCATGCGATATCCTCTCATATCTTGAGAATCCACCGGCATATACCGACTCGGGAAAGGTGCGCTTTGAGACGGATTTGTTTGTTGAGGTAAAGAAGCACGAAGCTTTCATCGACGAATCTCATAAAATGCTGTGGATACGGTCACCGGCTCTGCGAGGATCACTGGTTCGCGCAGGCTCGGAGTATTTGGACTTCCACTTAGGAGAGTTTGCTGCGATTGAAGGAGATGTGGCAGATCAACAGCCTTTCGGGGTTCAGTTGTTCTGGAGGACGCACCGTCTGTTTCCAAGGCAATATAAGGCCTTCTTGAAGGAAATTGGAAGAAGTCAGAAACAAGTCATAGAAGACTCAAAGGGAGCCTCGAAGAACACATTTGATGAAGACTCAACTCCTATGCCCAGCCAGCCCTGCCGCTGCTGGACCTGCGAACGCATTCGAGATGACCTCCCCGAATTCGTTCACAGTCAATTCCCAACTTCTTCCTCTCCCCCCTCATCCTCCAAATCTCCCGCACCTACACCATCAAACCCCATGCAGCAACAGCTTTCACTACTATCGCCGGATCAGATGCGTCAGATCCAAGATGATCTAGGCTTTTACCTTGCTGTTGAGGATGCCCGCAGACGCAAGATACCTTTGTCAACACGGCCGCCGACAACTGCAGAGAAGGAGGCAGAAAAGATTGCAAAGCAAAAGCAGAAGGAGGTTGGATACTTGCCTGGTTTGAATGAGTATGTGGAGGTTTTACCTGACGGGAGACGCAAGATACGGGTACGTAGGTCTAGAGGTAATGGGTATTACGCCATGATGTTGCTGTAGTCCATAAGTCTTGTTACCTTTTTCTATGAGCTGTATACCATTTCGATTTAGGAAGAACGTAGTATAATAACCATCTTTGTTAAGTTACTGGGATATACTTCCGACGATTGAAGACTTGGGCTTAATGTCAGGGCTCACTATCACATGGGCGCTCGATCGAGTCATCGTCTATTGCCAACTCCCATAGACTCTGTCCTGTAATATCATGGACGATTCCTATCCAAGGAAATGGCTTGAACAGGGTCTTTAAGTCTCCCCACCCTGATATTCCAAGTTCCCGCGCCATCCCCCTGATCTCTCCAAGAGTCCCTCTCCGCTCATCATCCGGCAACGAAAGCGCATACACAAAGACAGTCCACAGCCACAAGCTTCGATACTCAACTCCTCTAGCTACCAGCGCACGACTCTCAACATGCTCCCGAAGCAGCTTGTGTAAGAGTTTACAGTGCAAAGCCCTCAGGTAACTCGTGGACCATTTGACAGTGACCAAAAAAGCCAATAATGCGAGCTGCCACGCATCGTCCAACAGATCACGCGGCCTCGTGCCACCCAACGGCGCAAACTCGACCAGACGCTGCCACATCGAGATCAGCACATCCTGGTACTGCAAAGCCGCCATCTTCGTCCTTCCTGGCCGCCGACACAGCGCAAGGAGCTCGCGAGTGACCCTTTGCAGTAGTTGGCTTGTTTGGTTCAAGGGGTACGCGAGTCTTCTCGCAGATATCGGTCCCGCTGCGACAGCTGTGAGTCCTGCGTCACTGAAGCGAGGTTTCGTGCCTTGCGCCACGGCGAGTTCGACGTCGGTGCGGCAGATCTTGTGGACCAGTGCGCGGTTGCACTCGCGTATGCCGGAGATGCCGCCAGGTCGAAGATCGAGCAGACGCTGTAATGCATCGAGGTGCATCGCGCTGGCGTGGAGATCTTGTGTAAGGTTTGAGTGTATCGCCAGAGAGATAATGATGGCGATGTTGGCGTCTTCCTTTGCGGCTGATGGCAGTGAGAGTCTTGGGTTCAAGAGACGGAGTGTTTGCGTGAAGTGACGGGTCGCTTCAAGGCTTTCTACTGGTCTTTCGGATTTGCTCATGATGTTGAGATATGTTACTGCCATGGCTAAAAGACAGTGCAGGCCTGGTGTTGTGGTCAGTAGGTATGGGAATAAAGATGGAGATGAACTCACAAGCTGGATCTGCTACCATGAATTTGAACCATGGGGAGCCGATCTCCTCTGTAGGCCGACAGAAGGCGTATGGGTAAATAACGTTACAGATACTCGTGTTGACTAAAGATGGTCAGTGTATATTTGCAGCAGGGTAAGACCAAACGAACTAACATTCGTAGACAAAATATCTCATTGATGATGTGAACTGGACCGGAAAAGAAAAGTATGTATACTCCTCGCCCGCAAAGGGGTTGTTGAGTGTGTGGGCAGTATCTATAAGCGTGATCTCTGGAAATATTAATGTACTCCCGTCGGCATCCACAATATCCTCGTTACGCTCAGCCAGATGTACATCTCTGAAGAAGTCACTTTGAAGAGGCACAGCATGTCTCCGTCCACGGCCCTGGATAATACGGCCTGTGTTCTTGCCCTTCATCACATGGCTGCGTATAGCCTTACGAGAGCCAGGCTTATTCGTCGATTCGTTATTGATGAACTGGAAGTTCATCGTCACGTGAGACCTTGGGGGGATGAATGATACAGTAGCGTGGCTCACTTTCGTGGTGGTGGTCGACAATAACTGAAGGATGAGGATTCGAGGTGGTGAGATTATAGCGACATGGGTAAACTCCGTAAACCCCGAGAGGGGTAATAGTGTAGGTGGTTAAGCATCATCGCAGCCTTGTTGGATATGAACAGCAGCATCGTAGCAAGAGTACAATCGGAAGCGGGAGTGAAATTATATGTACGGCTCGGGTTTGAAGGGTTAAGGGAATAGCATCACATTAACACCGCCGGCGGAAGATAGCGAAGATTTCGGTCGCAACGTCATCGTGTAGTGTAGAAATGCTCGATCCCATGTTGACAGTTGATCTGTTATTTGAATCGTTCGCATCAATATGATTGAGTTAGAATGCGTCCCATTTTATGAATTTGTGTTGCTGCCCGGATATCCTGTGGTTGTTTACGCGCTTTCTCATCCACTGCGAACAGAAGTCACAAAAGTCTCGCAAAATGAGTTTTCAGATGAGCAAGGAGAAAAAGCCGAAAAAACAGGACAAGATACAGGTACCTCAATAGACAAATGTTGGGAGTTTCATAGGTTGATTCTTCCTTCAGTCCGTTTTGTGAGCAATGACCTCGGCCCAAGTCTCCGGCCGTCCGATTACTGCTATGAGACGCTACCTGTATATCGTGATAACACAGATTCTTGCACATACTTACTGAGAGAACTGTCTTAGGTGTTACAGGAGCATGCAACAGAGCCATCCGGCTTTGAATAGATTAAATGCGCGTGATGTTACAAAACGCAACCCTACGTCAGGCAGCGAAAGTTGTGGCCGAGTCAAATAGCCACTTTGGAATGGTCTCCTTAAATATTTGAATCGACCTGGAACTCCATCTTAATAAGCTATACGGTGTTTATTCAGATGTGATAGATTTCTAGCTGCACAAACAATCAACTCCTTGGTTGGGAAAATTCTGACTGTTTATTTCTTGCACAAGCAAGATTCAACGAAGAGTCATTTTCCTGAAACCACAAGGACGAACTTTTGAAATGTAAAGCAACTGTACCCTAGCCTACAGATACAATAATTGAAGAAACCTGCTCTTGAGTATTATCTGTTCTATTTCCATGCCGACAGAGGTCTCGACCGAATACCACAGCACCAGGCGGCGCTATCTTCGAGTCCAGCCCCAGACAGATGGTGTGAAGACGTTTACCACTAGTAAAGATGTCTTGGAGTACCCAATAGGACGTATAATTACGTTTCTCGTCCGAAAGGTCGACAGATCGTGGCGACTATGCTCTATCCGCGGACTTACGCCGAGGCAGCAACCAGTATCTCGCCCATTTGGTTCTGGTTTAGTAACGCTCGGGGCATAATTAGACTATTTTTTATGCGTTGCTGCTAGATAGAAAAGTCAAGGGTACCCCAGACTTCCCCAGACATTCAACATGAGCTTTGTGGGGGCAAGGCAAGACCGCGTTTAGCAAGACTGAGGTACATTTCACGACCTGATGCTGTGTGTCTCATGTATAGCCCAGGTCCTTCGGAACTCAACATCCTGGAAGAAGTTGATTCTTGGCCATTCTCGGAGCTTCACCGAGAAAGTGTTCAACACCATGGTGGCGTAGAGGAAGATGAAACGAGACGGCATAAGAGCCGAACAAATCGAACCACTATGATGCCCCAATATATGATATACCAGTGCAGTTTAGGACAAAGCAGTTATTTGTCATAGAGATAGAAGCTAACTACGAGAGTCGACACAAAAGGGACAACTTTAGCCGCCCATGTGCCCACAAACCCCATTTCTGAGGCTTGCACTAACACCAAGGCAACCATGAATCTCGTTCACAAGGTTGCCACAGCTGGAAACTGGGGTAATCGGACGATCAACGTGGGGAAGCTGAAGACGAGACACGCCTGGACAATGATGCCCGAGGTGGTGTGCGCGTATGGTGATTTGGTTCCGACAGCCATCGGCCGGTCGTTTAACGCACGATGAGGTTAATGCAAGAGAGCAAGCTAATTTAGTAGAGACATCCGAGAAACGGACGATGCTGAGTGAGGAGAAATTCTCCGCGTTTGTTATCCCCGCTCCCGAAATCTAGATTACTGCGGGCTAGAAATGGAGGTCTTACTGCGTAGGTGTCGGTTATGGTGGGCGAGCCATACTGATAGCTCGGATTATGAGACACAGCCAAGAGTATGGGGGTGAGACAGCTTCTGGGGACGTTGGTGCAAGGTTGGCAACATCGTTCGATGTCGTTTCGCGTCACAGCTGATACGAAGGCGAAGGGAGGGACGATTGGGACCCAACAGAGTGGCACATTATTGCACCCTTCACATTCTTCATCTGCAGATACTGCATGCTGAAAACGTGGGCATAGACATGCGGTGTCTACGAGCTGAACCAAGCATAAGATCATAGGTCACCAACGCAACTTACAGCTCAACGAAAAGATGAAACGGGAACGTTGATTGGCAGTGCGGTTGTCACTGCAGAAAGTGTATACGCCATCCGCATGTCCGAAGACGCAAATGGTTGATGAAGAGAAGCGCAAGAGAAGCATGGAAACTTGTCGACAAAAGGAGCATGCACATGCCAAGACAAGCCCGTTGATAACGACGCCAAAAGCATGTGGTATGTGACGATGTGCGGAATGACCAGTGATTGGAAGGCAAAAAGTGCGGAACACTCGGTGATCTGACAACCAAAATAACCAACCCCAAGAAAAACTGATGGAGGGGGGCCATGGAAACGTGGTTTTGCAAGTATCGTTCCAGGGAATGTCCAGCGGTGATAGGCTGAGCTTGGTGATGGGGGTGTAGACAAGAGATGGTGCCATCTACTAAATATATTCTTGTATCTTTACGCAGCGCAGCGGCTGCGGATGAGATAAAGTTCATGGGGGAAAGAGGAGTCATAGACGATATACTCTGTACCGGTAGACGAGGTGCCAAGAGCAAAGACAAATCAACTTTCAAGCAGATAAAAGATTGCGGAGATGTTCTATCCCTGAAAAGGTATTTCCTCCGGTGTTGAGAGCTAAAGTAAGCATTAGGTTGCTGACCTTTACGCTTGGTAAGATGCATCCTGGGGTAAAGAGTGCGGAGTAGTGGAGATAATGCCAAAGGCGTGAGGTAACAATATAATACGGAGTAGATGAGATGTAGATGCAGATTCTGTCGGTACTTGAGTCATCCTCAGACCATGTTCACAAATCATGGCATCATGTTATACCAGTCTAGTCAGAAACAAAGACATCATCATCCGAGATATCTACCGGACTCTTAGTGCCTCCGAAAAGAACGGCGTGGAGGATCAGTGGAGACTACCATCAAGCTTAACTCTGGCCTTAACCTACTTGACGACCTTATTCGAACAGCGACCTAATACGTAGCAAGAAAAATGAGGAGAAGTGAGCCATGTGATAAGCAGAAATTGTCTGTCTCTTGGGACATGCCCCATCACCCCAACAAAAGGGCAACACGGTATCTTAGCCGGGACACATAGCACACCCCTGTACTTCACCAGGGATGGACCCCTGCAACCCTCCATCTTTCTCATTTCTCCCTTTTTTCTCGTGGCAATGCCTTTTGGGGAATGCAAAATTCGCGTACGTAACGAAACTATGTATCGCGTTTCTCCAAAGTTTGGGGGCGACGTTTAGGCGGTAAGCCCCGTTACTGAGGAGAAAAGAGAGAGAGAGAGTTGACTTGGACTTGGAGAATGTTGCACTTGGTGCTTTAGCCGAGGATATTGACCCGGACCTGCGGAGCTTTGCATGTGCACCAGTACCGTCTCCAACAATTATAGCAGTGCTGGAAGTGAAGATATCACAGCTTGATACAGATTGAGGAGCCAGACCAGCTTTGAAGTCGTGAGAAAGTGCAACCCCATAGTCTCCCTCGGCCTTACAGGCTTCCCCAGAATCTATCTTGCCTTTCCCCGGAATCTCTTCGCAATCTGCTCCATCGTGCCCCGGATTACGGATGGGGCTGGGAAGCTCGGGAGTTGACCGGTCGTTCAAAGTGGGAGCATGTGTGAATTTTTTGAGGTGTCCACCAGCGACTTCTCTTCACGACGCAGATGGCCCTGGAGTCCTGGACAAGGAACGCTGGTCCACTGAACAGACTTCTCCCAGGCGCTATAATCAGCCCGGGCCGGATGTCGATAGCGAACCGTCAGCCTAAAACGGGGCAGTCGAGAGTGGATAGATTAGGTTATTCCCCCGCAAAATTGTTCCGGCAATCCAATTAACCAAGTCTGGGGTCAGATACTGTAATTCCAACTCCATTGAATAAACGCACCAACCACCACCACATTCACACTCACATTGTCATCAATCCCTTCTTCTGACCCTCTCATCTTGACGCTATCTTTTTTAGCTTCTTTTCTCCTCCTCCTCCCACACACACAATCTTACACACACACTCACTTCCCCTCATCGACTTTCCTCGCGCGTGTTTGCCATGTGGCGTGGCGTCCCAAGCGCTTGCAAAGCGCAGCGACGTAGACTTTACTCACTTCCTTCTTCGAGGCAAGATCAGCTACAAAGAAGAAACTAGGTCGAAAAGAGCCAGTTTCCATTGATCCGATATGAGCTACGGCTGTCACGATAGCCGAAGCCGTTTGAAGCAAGCCCCCTTTTCGAGGACTTGAGGCTCTTGAAGCTCTTCTTCTCGAAGCCGGATACAATCTGGTTCTATTGCCGTAGATCTAAGTAATTTCTTTTTCTTATTGGGGATTCAAAAACTCCCGACTTGGCGGATACGTGCTTTCAGGCAATGGAACCTCGTGCCTGGCAAATGTACAACGCGCTGTAATCTGTTCTACTACGTTACGCTTCTTGCCCTATCTCAGGATATCTACCGGGCATGCAGACTTGCTTCACGTAGTGGATGCGATGCCATGTGTCTCATGCAACTCGTTACATCCATAGTTCGAGGGTGTCGCGCCGGGACTGACGGCAAGCTTGGCCTCTCCCACGCATAATGCTCCTTTCGGGCACAGCTTCAGCCTGCGCTTTCGGGGTTCTGATGGAGGGCCAATGGTGCACGGCTGTAGCAATCAGTGGCAGATTGGTGATTGGCATAGGGCCATGATTCAAGCTCAGGCTAATAGTTTGGTGCAATGGAGATCGCCTGTGAGACACCGTCGTGTTAGTCTAAGCTTGGTCACGATCGTCTACTGAGAAATAGCGATGTTCTGTATTTACATTGCCATATTTCTGTCCAACAGAGCCAGCACCTGCACCGCTCAGGGCGTTGCAGATGCGCAGCAACGTCCTGGAATAAATGCACAGCGGGGATTTGTCCTATTGTATTCGAAACCGCTGTTGGTCTGTCGCGGCACAGCCGAGTGCCTCCAGGACATCCAGTACCGACTTGGCATGCTCCGTCAAGCTTTTTGTCGAGCTTGGCTGACAGCTTGGAAATCTCTTGACCATGTCTCACTCTTCGCACGAGATCGGCAGAGACGATCTCTGAACATGGTCACTTGTCACACAGCACGCAAGCCCTGTGTCTCGTACAACTGAAACAATACTGCGCCAGAGAAATGCAAACTTCTTGGTGCTCCCTGCAGAAAGAGGCCCTTTCCGAAATCCTGCGTCGAGACATCGCTGCCCCCAATTACCTACTCGCACTCGTCCTCCTTCATCCGCGTAAAGGAGCGAGCAGATGTCCTTGGCAGCAAGGGTCTGGACTCGTACACTTCTCGCGAGCCTGATTGCTCTTTGGGGGTCGGCTATTCGTCTCCGGGGAGTGAGTGAGTGTGTTCCAAGCGGGGAAGAATGCGGACATGGGGTAAGATAGCTAGTAATATGGAGACATGGGGTAAAAAGGGAAAAGATAAAGGTGTGAGTGGAGTTAAGCCACCCTTGTAACTTGGGTCTTCTGCGTGTAAAGCGTTGGAGGCTGTCTTCCATGTTATTATCCAGTCGCATTTGGACACTCTTCCTCATAAGATTTGGTTGCTCCTCACACACACACACACACACTCACTCTCTATCTCTCTGCATGCAACCTTTACTCTTAACCCTTGCTAGTTGCCGTTCGTGCGGAAAGTGGATTGACACCACCAACGGAGGCTTCGAAAAAGGGCTTGGTTTGGGAGGGGGAAGAGAACCTTGACCTTGACAATGCCGCCATGGCAGGGCAGAAGAGTGACAATTGCTGGCAGTAGCGTAGTAGTCCCAGGATTATCTGGGGGAAATACAAACGATGCATTCGTCTTGGACTCTCTCTTCCATTCACTTGGTATAAAGAGCGGTCTCTTCCCCAGACTTTTCCCCTGCTCCTCAGATCAGAAGCATCTGCCTCCTCTTCTCTCCTACTTTCCTCCCTCCTCGAGGACAATCTCTCCTTCTTTCTCTTCATCTGAGAAGTCTTACTCTTATCACCACTCATCCCTCCTCGACAGCAACACCCACAACAGCCGTCACAATGCTCGAGCACCACGATACCAAGGTGCCCACCAACATGGAGAACTCATCTACCGACAAGGTCGACTACGAGAAGACCGTCTCTCTTCACGAGGATGCCTCGCAGGAGGTCTTTGATGAAGGTGCCACCAAGCGCCTGCTCCGCAAGATGGATGTCAAGCTCCTACCCTTCTTGGCTCTCCTCTACCTTCTTTCGTTCCTCGATCGTACCAACATTGGCAATGCCAAGTTGGCTGGTCTCGAAGAGTCCCTGGGCATGACCGGCAAGTGGGATTACAACGTGAGTACAGCCCTTACCAATTTCTCGGGACAACACACTCCCAACATATGTATGTATCAGCAGAACTAACACGCTGCCTCTAGATCGCTGTCGCAGTCTTCTTCCCCTTCTATGTCGCTGCCGAGATTCCCTCCAACATGGCCATGAAGCGCTTCCGCCCCTCCATCTGGATTCCTTCCATCATGGTGGCCTGGGCCATCTGCACCACCCTCATGGGTATCACCCACAACTTCGGAGGGTTCCTCGCCAGTCGTATGGCTCTCGGTCTCGCTGAGGGTGGTCTCTTCCCCGGTATCACTTACTACATCACCCTCTGGTACAAGCGCCACGAGTGTGGTCTCCGCATGGCCATCTTTTTCTCTGCTGCCACTGCTGCCGGTGCTTTCGGTGGTCTTTTCGCCCGTGGTGTCATGGAGATGGATGGTGTTGGTGGCCTTGACGGTTGGGCTTGGATCTTCATCATCGAGGGTCTCCTCACCATGATCTTTGCTGTCATGGCTTTCTTCGTCATGCACGATTACCCCGACACTGCCAAGTTCCTCAACGATTCTGAGCGCAAGGAGGTTATTCGCCGCCTCGAAGAGGATCGTTCCGTTCTCTCTGATGCCTTCGATATCAAGTTCGCCAAGGATGCTCTCAGGGACTGGAAGATTTGGGTTCACATGGTCATCACCATCGGCATCTACACCCCTCTCTACTCCATCTCGATTTTCCTCCCCACCATTGTGAAGAGTCTTGGATACACCAACGAGGTCGCTCAGCTCATGACTGTCCCTCCCTATGTCGTGGCTTGTCTCTTCACTATTGGTGGAGGTTTCGCTGCCGACAAGCACGGACAGCGTGGTATCTACATGATCTTCTTCTGTGTTGTTGCGTAAGTTTCTCATCATGATGCCAAGCTGCCAAGATTTGTTTGGAGATCTCCCAACTTGGCATGCTTATTCCCGATCGCATTTTACTAACATCACTCCCAGCATGATTGGCTTCATCATCCTCGCCGCTGTCGACTCCCACGGTGCCAAGTACTTTGGTGCTTTCCTCATCTGCTCCGGTATCTACCCCAACGTTCCTCAGGGTGTCGCCTGGAACGGCAACAACATTGGTGGTTCCCTCAAGCGAGGTGTTGGTATCGCTATGCACGTTGGTTTTGTAAGTCATCCCGATGTTTTAGCCCTATTTCAAGCCACAGTCTCACTAACACTCCTGTCAACAGGGTAACCTGGGTGGTGCCATCTCTGGCTTTGTCTACCGCAAGGACGATGCTCCCAACTACCGCACCGGCCACTGGACTCTCGTCGGTACCACCGCCATGAGCTGCGCTCTCAGCATCTTCATGACCCTCTACCTTCGCCGCGAGAACGCCCGCCGTGACCAGACTCACAAGGCTCCTCATGAGTACACCCGCGCCGAGAAGGAGCAGGAGCAGAACTCTGGTGATAACGCCACCTTCTTCCGATACACCGTATAAGCGCGAGGTATCGGCAGCGACGTCTTGCAGAACATCTTACAGGACATTGCATGGAATTGTATATGAGCGTTTGGGTATAGCGAAAAGGGTTACGACTATAGTATATGGCATGAATGGAGTCAAAAGGAAGGGCTTTAAACGGGTATCGAGTTCTTGACAAGAGTATTACTTGCGGATATAAGACTTATACATTCTGAAATGTCGATAATAATTGAACCTCAATACTCGAGGTATTCAACAATATCTTTGGCTCACTCTCATTTGTGAAATCTGTCTGTGCGGTGTTCGATGCGATCAGCGACATGAGACGGTCAATACAAGCCACTCATTAACACCCCGGACCAACACGGAAAAAGTACACCTATTAAAAAGCAGAACTCAAACTGCAGCCAGGCCGCACAAGACTCAAAACATGGCAGAAAGAACCACCAACCGAAACAAACAATGAACAGACCTGGAGGCTGGAGGATTTAGGGGACCTTTTGCGCAGAGTCTAGACCTGCACAGCAGGGATTCACAGATGATGATCTGCCAACCCCAGTCTCAGGCAGGATGCCGTTTTAGCCGCCTGGGCGATGCTTTCTGTAAGATTTGGATAAGCATGCAAGACACGTCGCAAGATTGTGTGGTGTAAAGACCCTGTTCCCTGAGATCTTGACACACTTGAGGTGCAGTTTATGCTCAGTTTAGACCTTGCTGACCCGCAGCTAAAATTCACATGCCATAAGTTTAACTACCGGAGCATAATACCTCGCTAACTCGTAGGTTTTGGTTGTGTTTATAATTATCTGCGGCCTGTGATGAATATCTTCCAGTGGCTCTTTCAGCTCCAGCAACCACCCGTGCTGACTGGGTAGGGTCGTATCTGCGCCCATGCGCACAGCATAAGCCTCTTGTGTCTCACTGGGCTTCATCCAGGCTGTCGGAGGGTTACTCCGATGTCCATCCTTCGAGAATGGGCGTTTCTCAATTATCGTAGTGGCTTTTCACCTGAAGTGTTTGTGCATTGCCGATGGGATGAAGTGGCTATTACTCCGTAGACCTTGCCCATCTCGTACTGGGTAATTTACTCGTATTACGCCCCTCTGTGTATAGCTGCGGCACGAAGAGGGCTGGTAATGAGGGAAGGTCAATGTTCCCTAGGAAGAGCCAACAGCTGCGAGTCTAATCTAGATCTTGATTTGGATTCAGCGTATCATCCCACCAAACAGCACGTATTTCCAGGTATGGACAGTCATCCGAAACCTTGAAATTTCGTGACAACCAACGCGCTGGCGCTAGGACACTGCATTTAACCGGGGGAAAACATCCGAGGACGGGTATTAAAAGACAAGGGCGGGTATTTAACGTTAGGGTTCTTCCCATCTTAGCACGGCAGGGGGGGTTACAAGCTAGACAAACAGACTGGAAGCAAGCGTCTTCCCCAAAATTTGTTAGGCATTCCCCCGCATGTCTCCCCAACTTTTTGGATGTCCGTGTCTCGGCGGTTAAGGCCCCGGTTTTCTCGGTGTGGTATCGGCGCTGAGATGGACGTTACACGGATAGAGACAGCGGTGCGATTGCGTAGGGTTTATGGAGAGGTCTACTCATATATTGGAGTGTTCCGTAATGTTGTATTAACTAACACCATAGCTTCATCCTTATACTCCAGGGCTGCGACTATGGAGGGGACGGCATATAACCACCAGTCATGTCTCGTATAAATCATCTGGACTTGGCTATGATCAGAGATCGGTTAAGGGATTCCATGGTCAAGGTCCTATGTGAAACACCTTGACATATAGCGGAGATATCTCGCTCTGCATAACGGCACAAGTTAGTCTCAATTAATGCTAAATGCAGTACCCACCGCTTCCACTTAGTCAAACAAATTTAGATCTGACATGGAGATATCTGTAGAGCTATCTGAGCCTTCCCTCTTCATAGTCGACGGTCGCACGCGGGGAGCTGGTTCCTTAACACCGCATACCTCACACGTAGAATCTTTAGGACACCTCTTCGCCCAAGGCCTTCGTGGTTGAGTTAACCGCCCAGGTAAAGGTTGGCAGGCTAAAACCCGTAGTCGATCGAAATCCTCTATATCGAAACGATCTTGCTGTACCAAAAAGTCAAACATGTCAAAGGCAGTGCTGCTCTCGCTATTGTTGACTTCATCGTTGCTGGGAAGCCATACTGGGCCGATGTCTTCACGACGGACTTCTGTGTAGATGAGATCGTCTGACCGAAAGGTTTCCCTCACAGGCTGTGAACCTCGATCAGCTCGCGTCCTTCGTGTAGCCTCCTCGCCCTTTTCCGAAACGTCTTCAGTAGTTGTTTGGTATGAAAGCCCATAATCAATAAACCATATCGTCCTCTTTGCACAACCGTGCAGCATACTGAGCATGTCGTTAAAATCTCCCACGCTCATTCCCAACTCTTTCTTCCTGTAGTGAACTTTCCGCTCGTGAAAACTATCCAAAATCGAATGATCATAATCAAGTGCAACATTGTCTCCGATGAAACTCGGCTTGGCTTCTGGTCTTAGAGTGGTTCTGTAGTCGAAAAGTGGTAGATGACAGTCTTGGCGAAGATGGAACCAGTCTGAGTTCTTCAAATAGCGAGGATCTAGATGGATAAGATCTTTGTCAAAGTCTATGGTGATGTGTTTGACGACACCATTGTCATCTTGGTAAGATGCCGTATGGCTGGCGCCCACTTGGCCGAGATAATCCCCTGGGGCTGCTCTGCGTTTTGGATGATAGGGAGATTTGAAATTTGACCACCATTCGTTTTTCCGGAATCGCTTCTCCATCGCCTGACGTGATTCCTTGCTGAAAGTCCAGAGTGAACTGTCAGATAAGTAGACCGAATCGTTGCGATTACCGTCTATATCATCTGTAGGCACAGCGAGGGAGAAGCCCGAACTGGGGTTCACGCACCTATAAGCAGGCGCTTTTGTTTGCAACAGGTGGAGGAAGTTCTCTTTTATAGGATACAATGGACTTGGCCTTTTGAGATGGTAGTCGGCGATGAAGAATCTGTGAACATGGCGGTCAGGTGGACGGACGGCAGCCTCCCAGATGAGAAGCTGGATCTCTTTTGGGAGGCTTGGAAACTGGGGGAATGTATCAGATGACATGGTAAGATGTGAGCACAAAGGGAAGTTTTGGATATTCGCTTGACAATGTTGAACAATACGTGGGTAAGTACAATATAATGGTTTGACATACGGAGTATATTACTACATATTCTAAAGCAGTGCGGTCAGCCTAGCGGATGACGTCGGCCCACGCCGCGTGTGTCATCTCAATCTGAATGGTTATTATTAGCCACAAAACCACATCTTTCCTCCATATTGAGAATGCACATGGGCAAAACCAACGTAAATACTCAAGTAAAAATACGAAGTTCGAAGATGTGGGTAAAGAAGTGAATCACAATCAAACAGACCTAAATAGCGATCTTCCAAATTGAACACCTAAGTTATCCTGGCTGATAGGTATCTACGTGGATATAGATCTCACCCTCCGGTCTGCCGCGCGCGAACTCATATAACACGCCGACTTTAATAAGGGGATTAGCAATCCCACCTCATACGTGATCGCATCCGAAAATTACTATTACTAAGAAGAATCCAAATCCAATTACTGCTTCATGTCAGCAGCCTGTCCGGCCCACTGTTTATGGACATCAGCGTACGATCCGCGGAGTAAATGCTTGCTAATCAAGACATCTATCGGTCGATTTCCATGTAATACATATATATATATATCTGTTGAATATCGTTCCAGCAACCAGCTATGCTTTCATTTCCACTGACATGATACGGCAATTCTTGGTCATTCCATCGCCAAAAATATCACTATTGAACATTCTGCCTACAGCTCATCTTAAAACAAAACAAATTTCATTTAATTTCCTGTATAGAAGTCCACACTACTCCACGGAAAGCATTATCGTTCGCGCTGTCAATATGGGTGATCAGGTAAGTATCGTGCTACCTTTTACCTCTTGAATGCTCGGACTAAACCCACTGAAGGGGGATGAAATCCTGCTCAAACCGACCGCAGATGGAAGCTTTATCCGTCCTGAAAGTGCTTTTCGTAATTTCATCTCGAACAAACCAGGTTCTCTGTTCCCCGCTGAGAAAGACCGATACGTCCTTTATCTTAGCCCAGGATGTCCTTGGGTACGTTGCCTACCATCTCATCCGAGAACCGCCTGCTAACATAGCTTAAGTCTCACCGTGCCATGATTGCCCGAAGTATCAAGCGACTAGAAAACATCATCGACTTGTATATCTGTTCTATTTTCATGGGCCAGGAAGGATGGACCTTTGAAGACAACCCAGAAGCGGCTAAATATGGTGTCCTGCCTAAAGATCCGCTTTATGGGTTTCAAACTCTGAAGCAGCTGTATCTCAAGGCCAACCCAAACTATCAAGGCCGATACACCGTTCCGGTTCTTTGGGATAAGAAGACAAACACCATGGTCAGCAATGAGTCCAGTGATATCATTAGGATGTTCTACACTGAGTTTGACCACCTTCTGCCTGAGGAGGATCGTGAAATCAACAGACCCGGTGGTGGTTTGTATCCAGAGAATCTCCGCAGCGAAATCGATGAGATTAACGAGTGGGTATACGACACTGTTAGCAACGGCGTTTACAAGACAGGCTTTGCAACCTCACAAGCCGCCTATGGAGACAACGTCGAAAAGGTCTTCAAATCGCTCGACCGTCTCGAGAGGGTTCTAAAGAAAGGGCCTTTTCTTTTAGGAGAACACATCACTGAAGCAGACCTCCGCTTATATCCCACTATTATTCGCTTCGACACTGCTTACGTTCCCATATTCATGTGCAACCTCGGCACCATACGAGACCATTATCCGAACCTTCACTTATGGATGAGAAGACTTTATTGGGACGACAGTGCGAGGACCAACGGTGCTTTTCGAACGACTACCCAAACTTGGATTGAGAAGTATAAGGAATGTTACTCCAAATCGAGACGTCGTGTTCTTGGGATCACCGGGCTGCATATTATTCCCAAAGGGCCTTTGGTTTTGATTCATGAGTTGGCTGGAGGGGAGAAACTTGGTATTGAGGTTTAAATTAGTTTAGAGAAGGTGATAGGCACTAGCAATCAACTCATACGAGCAATAGCCGTTACTTAGCAGAATCCATCAAGTACAGCCTCTATATCGGGTTCCTATCGTTGCTGGTATAATGGGAGTCTTTCACCCTTCTTGATAATACTGGAAGCAATCAGTTAATGTGTCAGTTGGATAATCATGCTCTTCGAAAAACCAAGCTGGCCAATCAGCCTGTAAGCCCGGATGATTGTCAATCCCGCTATTAGGACAGGCTAGAGCGGCACAAGACTGGGCAGAGTTCAGGCCCGTATAAACTAAACCATTGGTTGCAACGTAAACAACAGGATGCTACCCTCCACTTCGTATTCCTACCCTTGTGATAATCTCCCGCGTTCTAGTAATACGAGAAAGCTCCAGGCTTGTCGTTAAAATCGATCGTTTTGTGTCGAAGCCAGACAGGTATCCCCAGTCTCATGTCTATTATGCATAGATAAGTTCGTATAGGAACGGCGGTTAACAAGCTCCATTACCCTTGCGGATCGCCTCATGGAGGATTGTGTATTGGGATAACGGTTTATTCACCCTTACCCTATTGATATTGCTAAAATACACTTCAGTTATTCAACAATGTTAACAATATTCACACCCAAAGCCTACGTAAAAATGCTGAGACACAAGATGGTAAAAGCCTGCTCTTGTTCTGTTCAACACGTCTTTACTAGCAGGTAGCTAGTATATAACTCCAGGAGCTGTGCATATGATTATTGTACAGGGCTAAGAGCCTCTTTTATGAATCAAGTCCAAATCATAAGTGCAACCCATTACGATAAATCTATTACACCAAGTTTCAGGGTAACTTTGGTATTGTCTGTTCAATTCTCACAAACTGATCGCCACTCGATATTTTCTTAACCCGCTGTTGATGTTGATCTTTTCTCGGTATATCATATTAGCTCGAGAACCTCGTGAACCCTGGAGATCATTTCCACACCATGTTAGTTTAAAAATGTTCCGATTAGATGGCCGTTTCCGCTATTACCGTCGTATAGGATATTCAAAGCGGAATTACCTTGTATCTCATAGACCGCTCTACATCTTGTGGGTCTTGGTGACGTGACAGCTAGCCAATCAATCGATCAGGGTCAGCTAAGCGATTGGAAAGGAGGTATGTCTGATGTTTTAGCGTGGCCCCACAAGGTGTAGAGCGGTCTATGAGATTGCAATTTGCATCCGCCCTTCTGCCAATCTGGTGCTAGTATTGATCGTCACTATCAGCCCAATTGCCCCATCGCGAGGCTGATCTAGGCTGATGTACGGAGTATCGAGGTTGCCCTTTCTAAAATTGGGGTGCAATCTACAGATACCTACCTACCTAGTGAATAAGGGTCTGACATATGCACTGCGACGTCTCGAATTGGGAGAGTTACTCTTGGTGCGCCTGTCGACCTTGTCAGAGTTAGCGAGTTTTTTCTTTCTGGTTTCTTCTTTACATGCCGACGTCAAAGCGTAGGGTATTTATATATAGAATCGATACGAATTCTTCTCCCTTCAGAAGACTTTTGCTGTGTTGCAACAGCTAACGTCTAATCTAGACTGTCTAAAGCAAACAAAGCCTAACTCGAAGCATCGAACAAAGTCAATCATAGAGTAGCATGCATATCCAAAGCCACTGACAATTTTGCTAGTGCAAATATTCCGGCACTGACCTGCCGAGATCTAATAATAAAATTGGAAGACCCGCTATGACTTTTTGAACCCAGTCGGGTGATTGCAAATCAAGGGGGATCTTCATCAAATCAACCAATTGTGATTGGTTTGTATTGGTCTACACGTTAGACGAGCTCTTTAGTGGACCTTTTTCAAAGGCACGGCTCGTAATTACTCCGTGTAGCTTTTCGGTCTGGGTCCCTTGGATTCATCACACGGGTCTCCCGAAGCCTGCGAAGGTGCTTCTAGATTGAGAAGTGGATTGTTTTACGCATAGTGAAGAGCCCATTTCTCGTATTCCCCAAAATTGCCCCAGAAGTGAAACATAGGCTAAAAGGCATAAGTCTTTGCGCATTGTTGAGAAAATGTACTATAAGTTCGCTCGTAGCATTGTGATAATTGTGTTTTGATCATTCCACTCAGCTCTCTCAGTCAATTATCATTCTGCCCATCATGAAAGGTTCAGCTGCCGTCGCTTTTTCTCTTGTCCCCTATGCTGCTGCTTCGCAGCTCGTCTGGCCCTCAAGATGGGATGAGGTCGAGGATTACATGAACATGTTGTCAGGTTATGGCAGATTTGGTTTCTCTGATGGTAAGTACCCGATACTAGAACAAGACGCTTACTGGAATAATACTTACTCTCTGTGTAGCGATTATCACCTGCAGCTTCGGTAACAGCCAACCAGGACGACAGAACTCGGCCGAATGGATCCGAACAGCTTTCCACGACGCTGTGACACACGATGCTAAGGCCGGAACCGGTGGTGTCGATGCGAGCATCTTTTGGGAGACAAAGCGCCCTGAGAACCCCGGAAAGGCTTTCGAGAACACCTTCAGCTTCTTCAGCTCTTTCCACAGCCCCAAGACCTCTGCTTCAGATCTGATCGCCCTTGGCACCGTTGTCGCTACCGGCTTATGCGGAGGACCTCAGGTTCCCTTCCGAGCCGGACGAGTTGATGCCTACAAGGCTGGTCCCTCTGGTGTGCCCGAGCCTTCTACCAACATAAAGGATACCTTTGCGGCTTTCACCAAGGCTGGTTTCACCAAGGAGGACATGACCGCCATGGTTGCTTGTGGACACGCTCTTGGCGGTGTCCACAGCCAGGATTTCCCCGATGTTACCGGCATCAAGGCAGACCCCAACAACGACACCTCTGTCCCCTTCCAGAAGGATGTTTCACACTTCCACAACGGCGTTGTTACCGAGTTCCTGGCTGGCACGACCAAGAACCCTCTGGTTGTCGCCAAGAATGATACCTTGAACAGCGACAAGAGAATCTACAACAACGACCGCGCTACCATGAAGAAGCTGTCTACAAAGGCTGGCTTTAACTCTATGTGCGCATCTGTTTTCTCCCGCATGATCGACACCGTCCCCAAGAGCGTCACTCTGACCGACGTCATCACTCCTTACGATGTCAAGCCTTACATCACCAACTTGTATCTCGACAGCAAGGGCAAGATGCATTTCACTGGATCCGTTCGATTCGCGCTCACCAACGGCCGCAAGGCAGACGACATTTCCGTCAAGCTGGTCTACGCCGACAGGAGTGGCAAGGTCAAGACCACTGTGCCTGCGACAATCGGCAAGTGGCAAGGCGGACTCACCTCTGGACTCACCGTCAGCTTCGTCTCTTTCGAGTTCGACACTACCATCGATGCGAAGAAGGGCATCAGCAAGTTCTGGATTCAGGAGACCACCCCATCAACCAAGGTGACCAAGACCCACGACAACCAGAAGACGGGTGGCTACAAGGTTGACGACACCGTCCTTTATCAGAAGCCCAACTCATGCTTTGATGCTGAAAAGCTTGCCACTGGCCCTGCGCCTGTGACGGTCAGCGCCATGGTCAGCGACAGCCGCGCCAAGGATACTCTAAACCTGAAGTTCACCCGCAGAGTGGCCATCAAGGGAGTCGATGTGCCCAAGTTCCAGACCGAGGTGGTGCAGTTCAAGCCCACCGGAAAGAAGTTGAATGGCTACACTGCTTACCAGGCCAAGACAACCACCACGGATCAGAACTCTAGCTTCGATATTGTTCTGAGTGGCAAGCCTGCCTCTGGTGTTGAGTACAAGAACATTAACGGCATGGCTCAGTGTTAATTATCTTAATTTATAGACTTGGACTTTGGATTTAGCGGGTAGAATATAGTGTTTCAATTTTCATGTTATTCACATCTATGTTTAGCTTGTTGCTGATGCAACTGCTGTGATATTCGTCCTTCTAATATTCATTAATGATCAAACCCCTTGACGAGTCCATGGTTAAGACCAAATACAGGTAATTCCTGGCGGATTACTGCAAAGAATGGACTTGTCATACTTTTGTGAACACTTCTGTGCTTCCTAAAGCATCAGTATAAAGTGCACCCTGTACAACCTCGATTGAGCTTGGTGATCTTGTTCAATAAGGTGTGTATGTGAATCGAAAGACTAGATACAGCACGGCAGAACGATAGCAGAGCGGGGATTCTTGTCGTTCATTTAAGAAAATGGGCGTAAACATAGAATTCTCGTCCGCTGTCCAAACTCTGGCGAACTGGGCCCAAAATAAACATTGTTTTGTATATCAGGCTAATTTGCCTGTCATAAGGACTATTTCCCAAGATGGAAATACCAGAATTGTCGGACTCATCGCGGCACCGGCCTTTGATATCGCGGAGCCGCAAGAATAAGGTTTGCTGGGGATAAAAGTACTGTGGATTGGTCATCCGGCTTACTCCCGACATCGTGGGTAATGGCGTCGTTCTTGTGGCTTAACGAATTATTCTTTACCATCTTTAAACACCATTTCCCTGGAATTGAGAAACGGGCTGCGAAACAATCGAGCCAAAGCGTGATACAAATATCAAGAGAAAAAAAAATGTTGATATCCATTAATATCTTGAGTCTCGTCAACTCTAAAAGTAAGACCAACTAAGCTACCTGAGCAACCTTGTTAAGGCTGAGATGATTATGCTTGAAATAAAGTAGTTTATCTGACCAAGTACGAAAGTAGTCTCCAACGGGCGATTTTACCGGCTCGATCGGCAGAGAAACGATGAGTTTCAATTCTGCGGAACCGTATCCTTGGTACACAAACAGGTAATGGACCTATCGCCTGACTTTAAATCGGTCACGCAATCCTTCTCCACGCTGTCGCAACAAAGCTCAGCTCAGCTGAGGAAGCATATTGAGCCTTTGAGATACTACTGTCATGAAATAGCTCGTTTTTAACCACATACAGTCAAGTTGCGAATGTGGGAGGGAATCTGATGCAATTTGATAATCATCTGATATTTGAGTACTTTTAGAATAAAGCCAAGCAACACCCGCATGTAGATCATTCATGTTCAGCCTCTTATTCCACATCCAACTTATAAACATCTTCTAGAATGGGAGCTGCAGAAGATACCAAGGACATCTCTAGGGTCCAAAGCCGTGAGAAAGAGGGAGAGACTGCTATAGTCTCGGAAAAGTATGCTGATGTCACACTACGTCTTGTCGAGCAGTATGGAGATCAGTTTGGGCCTTTGACTCCCGAGAAGGAAAAGAAGTTACGTCGCAAGCTATACTGGCATGTCATGGGGTTATTATCAGCCATCAATCTCCTGCTCTTCGTACGTCACCTGACCCGGCGATGTTATCTGTATACTAAACTTTCACAGATTGATAAATCGACCCTTGGATACGCCGCTATTCTTGGTCTGTTTGAGGAAACAGGTATCAACAAAGCACAATACAATAACCTTGGAACCTTCTTCTACGTCGGTACGTACGCTGCCTTGTTCAATGCTAAGTCCAGAAAGCTCACCATATGGCAGGATATCTTGCCGCACAATGGCCTGGACACTATCTCATGCAGAGACTCCCCTTTGGCAAATTTGTCGCCGGCTTGGTCTTCATGTGGGGAGCCACCATCCTCTTACACTGCGTAGCCACAAAGTACGCCGGTTTGGTTGTCCTTCGGATAGCCCTTGGAGCCTCTGAGTCAGTGGTTGTGCCGGCCATGGAAATGACAATAGGGATGTTCTTCAACCGCCACGAGCAGTCGTTTCTTCAGCCTTTCCTCTGGGTAACATCGGCTTTAGCACCTGTCTGCGCTGCTTTCATTTCGTATGGCCTACTTTGGAGCCATAGCAGTGTTCTCCCCTGGAAGCTGTTCATGGTCGTCACAGGAGGTCTTTCTGTCATCCTTTCTGTGTTTGTCTGGTTCTTTTACCCGAATAACCCTGCCGAAGCCAAGTTCCTCACATTGGAAGAAAAGGTTCACTCCATCTCGAGGGTGCATGCCTCCAGCCAAAGCTCTATCGAACAGAAGCAATTCAAAAAGAACCAATTCCAAGAAACATTGCGGGATCCGGTTTCATGGTTATTTGCTCTTCAAGCCTTTACCCTTATGATGTCTAACAATTTGACATACGGACAACAAAATCTTCTGACTACATCACTCGGTGTTGATAATCTGGGCTCAACACTTGTCGCCGCAGCTGGCGGTGGCTTTGGGGTCGCTGTTTGTCTCGCTGGCACCTTTGCCCTCAAATTCTGGCCCTCCAACCTCGCTCTTCATGGACTCGTCTGGTGCATCCCAGCCATCGCAGGTGGCATCGGAATGGTCGCCATCGATTGGAACGAGAAGATCGGAATGCTAGCCTGTCTTCTTCTTGCCGGCCATACATACGGAAACACATACATCATCGCGTTGGGATGGGCCACGTCTAGCGCAGCAGGTTACACCAAGAAGCTGACTCGGAACGTCATGTTTATGGTCGGATACAGCGTTGCGAACTTGATTTCCCCACAGATCTGGGTCCCCAAGGACGCACCGCGCTACTACGGTGCTTGGATTGCAATGATTCTCATCAGCTGGGTTGGAACTCCTGCGATCCTGTTTGTGATTCAGTTCATTCTCAGGAAGAGGAACAAGGAACGCAAGGCTTGGGCAGCTGGTTTGAGTGAGGATGAGAGATTGGCACATGAATATGGCGAGGTAGAGCAGATGGATGAGAATGGTGAGATTGTTCGTAGGAAGGTTGAGATTGCTCTACTGGATTTGACAGATCTGGAGAACAAATTCTATATCTATCCTATTTAGGTTAGAGGAGTCTGTATCTGCAGACTGACCGAAGAGTATTTGGAAAGAAAGACAAAAGAAACCTCCCTCTTGTATTCCTTTATGATACAGTGCAGGAATTTTCAGTTCTTGATTACATTAAGCACTATCCTCCTTATGATATCGTTCGGTAGAATCAAATAGCTCTGAGTATGCTTCCGATTAATTTGAGATAGCCCGGACCAACTAAAAACGGAGCGTGACTGACTCGACTAATGCTCTTCACGACTCCAAGACCAGATGTATCCTTGACCAGACTCAGCTCTAGATCACAGATCGGGAATAGTGCTTGTCACCACGTGTTCCGCAGCTGTCAAAATCTCGCAATCTCACGATAGCTACTTGGCGTGCTCTAGTGGCGGTGGGTGGCGGTCTGACAATACGACACTATTTCCCAAGTAAGCTTTTCTACCGGCGACTAGCTTCAAAATCGATTTTAGAATGGCCCAAGATAGCAATCGCTTCGCCGTCTTCATTGTACCGAGCCTCTAAAGTCATTAGCCAGTCGAGCCGAACGACAAGCATTTGCACCTTGGGATGGTAATCTAGAGCTGACGCGTTTACTGCGAGTGCCCACATAGCCGAGTCTTCACTTTCCATCGAACTTTGTAGATGGTCAGCATAGTAGGTGAAGCATTTGTCTAAGCTAATCAAGGTTTTGAGAATCGTAAAATGAAGGCCGAAGAAGAATCTAAGGGAACTTATAACAATAGTCTAACCATACCGCCAAGAAAACTCTCTCTAAGCGATCTTTTGCAACGATTTAAGATACCGGCAGTCTGGTATCCCCGAAGAAGCCGTCGCTGATTAAGCCCCGTTGGCTTCGGCCGAGTCTAGCCCAAGGCTAAAAGTGACAAGAAACCAGGGGTCTTGTCACACGTTTTGACTCTTTACCCAATGGGTGCATTTCTCCGTCACGACATAATTCTTCCGGCGCTATAATGACCACGACTAAGTCGATTTTATGAACCCCTGATCGTTGATTCTTATCATTAACGTTTCATTCGCGTGGTTCGTCTGATATCTCCTTCTAGCTCAGGCCCAAAATCAATAGCTTTATCCATGATGCCGAGATGCGCCAGTCCACCGAAACCATTAAAGCTGAACGGACGAACCGAGAACTCTAAAACAGCACAGGCTGATATCACGAGGTGTCGACTGTTTTCCTTCAAAAGACTAAACATCTAGGGTCTAGCCGTAGTGAGATATCCTGATGTTATATATCAATGCATGTAGCCCCCTGTAGAAAATGTAACCCGCCCACGTATCTCTCCTCCCGTACTTCTGATTCATTCTTTTTCGTGCTGCTGCGTTGAGTCACCAGCGAGATACGGTTCAACATGGCCAGACTCTCTGCCTGGTTACTGCTTCCACTACTATGTGGAAGCAGTCTTGCAAAAGAAGGTTCCGTTGTTCCCGATTTCGTTGATTCTTCGTCCAGCCCTTCCACTCATTTTCCTGCCCTTTCCTTCCCCGACGCTCATTTGAATACCGATCTTCCTTTCACTCCTTCAACCCCTAATGTCAACCCACTATTGAGAAGATCGGTGTGTAAGCCGCGGCAGCTCCCGCCTGGTATTGTTCACTCTCTGGTCTCAACAACCTCGTCTATCCCCACGGCTACCAGTGATTTTATTGGCCTGTCAACGTCTCTGGCTGGGTCTATTATTGCCAAGTCTTCAGCTGGATCCCAATCCGCTGAGAGCTTCAGCTACTCAACCACTTCTGGCAACTCTGGTACCACGGCTGAAGCAACATCTGCAACTCTTCACACCGAGTCGATAAATGTTCTTGGAAGTTATTCATCAACCGAGACTGCATCGACTGGATCTACATCGTCTGAGCCTACATCTACCCAGCCTACGTCACCTGGGTATACGAAGTCTGACACTACAACCTCCGAGACTCTGTTGGTCGAGACTACATCCGTTGAGAATATATCTTCTGGGACTGCATCCAGCCATGCGACAATTGCTTTAGAGATTGGCTCTTCACAGACTTCAGCGACCGAGACTACATCGGCTGGGACAGCATTGCATGAAGTTGCATCTTCTGGTAGTACTTCTTCCGAGGCTACTTCTTCTGGGGATGTATCCGCCAAGATCACGTCGTCTGGGACCACAACTAGTCATGAGGGCACCGTTGAGTCAGAGGTTACATCTTCCAAACCTGCGTCTTCTGAAACTGCATTCTCTGAGACTACGTTGGCCGAAACCATCTCGTCCGTAACTTCATCGACCGCGACGATTTCTTCTGATAATGCATCAGCAGAGACTGTCTCGTCCGGTGCTGTATCGGTGGAGAGCACATCAGCCGAGATCACATCTAGTCATGCAGCCACAGTCGCCTCTGACACAACATATTTGTCTGCATCTACCTCTGAAATCGCTACCAGCTCAACCTTGGCCCGAACCTCATTGTCTGTTGTCGCAGAGGGTGAGCCTTCAACAGCCGCGCTCTTCTCCACGGGCTCTCTTTCACAAGAGTCTCTCACCATTAGCTCGGCCACAGCCGGTCCCTCCAGTGTCGAGTCTGCTACCATCACCACGGATGCTGATCTGACCACCTCAGTCCCTGGGTTAAGCTCAACTGACCTGGCTGTTTCGGACACCAGCGCAACAATGGCCCTCTCCGAGACAAGCGAGGCTCTTACACCCACCCACGGAAGTCAATCTTCTGAGGCGTCACTTTCCTTGATAACTACATTCCCTTCATCCACCTTCACTTCATCAGACCAAACAGCATCTGAGACTGCGGTATCAACATCAACTGACTCTCCTTTAGTGCTCACCGTAGCCACAGACGGTAGCGGAGACTATACTGCCATCGGTGATGCTATCAAGGCTGCCCAAACAAGTGGCTATCCAACTGTCACCGTGCTCGCCGGTACCTACACCGAAAATGTCGTTATCCAGGCCACTCCCACAGTCACTATCGTCGGAGAAGTGTCGAAGAAGCGTGATGGCTCATCCAAAGTTGTTATCGACAACGGTGGCAATGCTAACCCTGCGTTATCTTTCTCGACAGCCGGCGCTGCGGGTATCACATGGAGAAATATCAAATTCTCCAACTCTCAGGATGGAGGCTCCGGCGGAGCAGTATTTCTCCGTGGCTCGAAGAATGCCTTTTACAACTGTGAATTCTTCGCCGTTGGTTCGGTAGCAATCACTGGCAGCTACGCTTCAGCAATCGTTGCCAACTCGTACCTTGAGGCCCAGGACAAGGTTATCTACAACTTCCCATCGTTGTATCTGTACGGATCAACCATCACCGCAACCAAAGCGAATGCTCTGCTCGTGTACAACAAGGGGGCGTTGTCTGGCACTACTCTATATAATACTACGGTCGTGTTCGATACGTGTGATATCAGCCAAAAGAGTGGTGCCACAAACACTCGAGTCTTCCTCGCTGCAGGCAATGGAGACGGATCTGTGGCTGTCTTCAGAGATAGCAGTCTTGGAGGCTTCTTGGCCGCCTCAGGTGTCTACGTCGATGCTAAGACTCAGTCTTCATTGAACAGCTACATCGAGTTCGGTACGACAGGAGATGGCAGCTACTCCAACCACGTATCGGATCGCTCCAAGTATGTTTCGTTGGTCACTGACCCCAAGGATCTGTCACCCTACGAGATCTCTACCTTTTTCAACAACGTTTACCCGAGTGTCGCTGTTACTTCTGTCGATTGGATTGACCCTGATGTGTTGAGTGCCATTCAGGCCAGCAACGCTAAGGACTTCCCTAAGGTGGAAACCTCCAGCACTGTCGCGTCCACTAAAACATCTGGAGCCACCACAGCTGCGTCTGACCCTTTGACCACTTCCAACGCTCTAGCTGCCACCAGCAATACACAAGATGTCACCACTTCTGCCGCAGCTACCACCTCTGCTTCGTCATGTCCCCTGCCCTCAGCCGTTCCTAGCACTGCTCTCGTTGTTGGCCCCAAGAGCAATCCTTGTGCCTCCTACGACACCCTTGCATCCGCAGTGGCAGCACTCCCCGCCGATGACACTACCCAGACTATCTACATCCTTGCTGGAACATACCAAGAGAAGGTTTCCATCGTCCGTGTGGGCGCTACTATTCTTCGCGGTGAGACCAGTGATGGTACCACTTACAAGGATAACAAAGTGACCATCACCGCCAGCAACGCTGTCTTATCCAGCAGTGGTGGTTCATCTGGAACAGCTACCTTCTCTGCGAACAAGTACGAGGCCAAGCTTGTGTCCTTCTACAACATCAACTTTGAGAACTCATTCGCGGCTACTACGAATAACGTTGCCTTGGCAGTCTATGCCAAGGGTACCAAGGTGGCCTTCTATGGTTGCAGCATTGACTCGACTCAGGGAACCCTGTACCTCGACTACGGCAACTTCTTCTTCAGTCATTCAAGCATCTCTGGAACCACTGATTTCGTCTGGGGCCAAGGCGCAGGCTACTTCTACAACAGTGTTATCGTCTCCAAGGGATCCTCCACAGGCCAGGCTATCGCTGCCCACAAGTACCAAGGTCAATATGGCGGCTCGCAATTCGTGTTCGACATGTGTGCCGTTGTGCCCGAGTCTAGCTCCGTCCCTGAGGACAGCACCTATCTCGGTCGCGATTACAGCGCCAAGGCCAATGTTGCCTTTGTCAACTCATTCTTGGACGGTCATATTGCTGGCGATGGATGGAAGGTTTCTTCGCCTTCTACCTTTACTGGTTCTTTCACCGAGGGTAACAACACTGGTCCTGGTTATGACTCTTCGGCTCGTATCTCTGCTGCTACTGTCATCAAGGATACATCTTCTTACAGTTTTGCTGGTATTTTGGGAAGCGATGCTTGGATTGACAAGGCCGCCATTGCTCCTTTCCTAGGCTGGCCCGAGTCGAAGTATGGCAAAGATGCCGTGAGCGTGACCACCACCTCAGCTGCTACTGCTGCATCAGAAACCACTAGTGCCACCGCTGTCGGCAACACCTTGACCGTGGCTCCATCCCCTACCGGTAGCCAGTTCAAGACGGTGGCCTCCGCTCTCGCTGCCATTCCCGAGGATGGTGAGGACTACACTGTATTGATCAAGGCCGGTACTTATAATGAGCAGCTTACTCTCAACCGCGCAAAGGGCCACGTCACTCTTCGTGGCGAGACAAGCTTTGAGAATGATTTCACCCAGAACGAGGTTCTCATTTCGTTCTCCAAGGGCTTCTCGACAGGTGCTGGACGAAATGAGGAGACCCCTGTCTTGTTCTGGAAGACCACTTCATCCGCTGGTCTCTCTCTGTACAATCTGAACTTCACCAACACCTTCGAACAGACTCGCGACACAGCTGCCCTTGCTGCCGATTTCTTCGGAAACATGGCAGCCTACGGTTGTGCCTTCAAGGGTTTCCAGGATACTATGCTTGTCAATCAGGGTGTGCAAGTGTTTAGCAATAGTTATCTCGAAGGAAGTGTGGACTTCATCTGGGGCTACAGCAAGGCCTACTTCCACCAGTGCTACATTGCATCCAACACGGCCGGTGCCTATGTCACTGCGCAGAACCGAAAGTCTTTATCTTGGGCCGGTGGATTCATCTTCGATACCTGCAAGGTCACGTACACTGATAGCTATGGATCTAGCTTTGGCTCAACTTCATTGGGACGTCCTTGGTCGCAATACGCACTTGTTGTGTTTATGAACTCGTTTCTCGATAAGCACATTTCTTCGGCTGGATGGTCCGCATGGTCTACAAGCAGCCCTCAGACATCCGTGAGTACATAGACGAATGATTCCCGCGAACCCTCCGAAACATACTAATACTTGGCAGGACGTTTTATTCGGCGAGTTCAACAACACCGGTCCCGGAAACTGGACCTCCTCTCGTGCAAGCTTCGCGACAAAGCTCACAGAATCCCAAGCTGCCGCTTACTCTCTGGGGTCGTTTATTGGCAGCACGAGCTGGCTTGACATGAAGGCGTACAACTACGCCCCCAGCTATACCATTGGCGACTCCACTGCTGCCACTGACCCTCAGACAGACGTCTCTTGGCCATTCCACCCTTCTGACGGAACCACACCCCCCAAGAATGCAGTCCTTGTGTCTGTTGGAGGAGAAAAGCCAGACTCTTACTCAAGTCTCACCAATGCACTCAAGAGCCTCCCCAAGGATTCGACCCCGCAGGTCATCTTTATCTACCCCGGATCATACGAAGAGCAGGTTCCATCTATCAACAGACCTGGTCCAGTCACCATTATCGGATACACAGAGAGCGACCCCGGAAAGACCTACAGTAGCAATCAGGTTACCATCACCCAAGCTAAGGGACTTTCTGTTGCAGGAACTATTCCTGCTGGGCGCAACAACGCGGACACAGCTACCATCGCAACAGCTAGTTCCAAGATCGCCATCTACAACGTCAAATTCATCAACACAGAGAACCTCGATGGCGCCACCCCCAGTTATGTCACTCTCGCAGCCAGTGTCTACGGCGACAAGATTGGTTTCTACGGATGTTCTTTCGACGGATGGCAGGACACTCTTCTTACTGGTGCGACAGCTGGCTATCAATACTACGAAAGCTGTATGATTGGTGGAGCCATTGACTTCGTCTGGGGCTACAGCAAGGCCTACTTCAAGGGCTGCACTCTTGGTGCCAAGCGCGCCAAGTCAGCCATCACTGCGCAGAGCCGTAATGGCCCCAACGCAGTTGGAGGCTACATCTTCGATCAGTGTCTTTTCACCGAAGCTGACTCGGCAACTGCTGATCTCCAGGGGCAGGTCTATCTCGGTCGACCCTACAGTGCTTACGCTCTTGTCGTGGTCAAGAACAGTTACCTCGACTCAACCATCCAGCCAGCGGGTTGGAAGATCTGGTCGACGGCTGATCCTCGTACCGACCATGTTACATTTGCTGAGTATGCCAATGAAGGTCCTGGAAGCTGGGAGAAGAACGTAGCAGCTCGAGAGGCGTTCGGTTTTGCCACTCTTTTGACCAAGGACGATTACTCTCTCGAGACTGTTATGGATAGCACAGACTGGATTGACAAGACTCACTGGGACTCAATCACAACGCCGAAGCCTAGCACACCTGTCGTTCCTGTTCCTGATCCAAATGCTGTTTACAGTGGCAAGACCCCTCCACCAGGCGCCTACATCGTCTCCCAAGAGGCCATCGAGGGCGTCACGACCTACGACACGATCCAGGCCGCTATCAATGCACTGCCACCCTCCTCCAAAGTCACGCCCACTGTCTTCATCTACCCTGGCACATACAAGGAGCAGATAGTCCTCAGCAGACCTGGAACCACCTTCTTTATCGGCTATTCCGAGTCGCCCGATGATTACACCAAGAACCAAGTCACCATCACGTACGACAAGGGCATTGATACACAGGCAGAGGCGTCTAACTCTGACTCGGCAACCTTCTATGCCACTGGTAATTATTTCCAGGCTGTGAACATCAACTTCGAAAACACATTTGGCACAGCCAGCAAGTAAGTGTCTCCACGTAATTGACTCGAAGCTATACTGACAGACTTATAGCTACGCCAGTCTTGGCTTTGGTGTCAAGAGTAGCAAGTTCGCTTCGCTCTATGGATGTCAAGTTTACGGTAACCAAGATGCTCTTCTCATCAACGGTAACCTCTTCGCATACAACAGTCTCATCACAGGAAACATAGACATGAGTAAGTAACAACCTAATCCGTGACGGGCACAGACGTCCACGGCCACCGTATCACTGTCAAGATATACTAACAAGTTATAGTTTGGGGTTCCGGTGCCGGATACTTCCTCAAGTCTACTCTGTCGCCAAACAAGGACAAGATTGCCTTGACTGCAAACAAGAAAGGAACCAACACTGGCGCATACGGTTTCGTGTTCGATCAGTGCACTGTCACTCCAGCCAACGGAGCTTCTTTCTCGACTATCTACCTCGGCCGACCTTGGGATCAGTTTGCTCGTGTTGCGTACATCGAGTCTGAGCTCAGTTCCTGCATCCCTGGTGTCGGTTGGGATGACTGGACGACTGCAGATCCCCGAACAACCAATGTTGTCTTTGGTGAATACGCTAACTCTGGTGCTGGATCATCCACCAGCAAGCGTGCTTCTTTCGCCAAGCAGCTTTCCGATGTAGAAGTTGCCCAGTTTGAACTGGGTACTTTCTTCCCTTCTACAAGCTGGATCAACATGACTCTGGTGAATGCGACTCCTTTTGAAGCAGGCGTGGCGGCTACCCAGTCTGTCAGCTTAACAACCGTCTACACCACGCAGACTGTGACTTCTTCTCAAACCACGCTTGTGACCACTACCGGGGTTGATGTGACGGTCACAGAGAAGTCCACTTCGACTCAAGATATCGGCACTATCATCACGCCTGATCCTGTTACCAAGACGACCGTTGAGAAGACTACCACCACTGAGGCTGCACGAATCACTCAAGCGGACAAGATTGTCACTGTGAAATCAACAGAGATTGTGGACGTTGGCAAGACAGTCACCCCTGCTGATGTTACTGAGACTTCAACTAATGTTGTCGATGCTACTGTCACTTCCTGGGTAACAACATCAGCTAAGGCCATCACCACAACCGCAACCACCACAGGCGCGACAGTCACCCCCAAGCCAGGGACTGAAGTCGTGACTGATTTCACAACCATCTTTGCCACCCAGACTACAAGCCCTAAGGCTGTCACCGTCCAGAGCACGACTACCATCACAGCAGGTACCGGCGGTACCACAACCACATCATTGAAGGCTACCACTGTCTTGTCGACTGTTGTTACAACGTCTGTCAAGACAGTTGCCAAGACTACAACGATCAAATGTATCCCCACTCAGGACAAGCGAGATTTGAGCAGTGCCGCGGCGAGTATCAAGCCCCGGGCTGCTCTCGTCTTCGGCAATCCTTCTGTTGATCTCGCTTCTGGTCTTACTCGTCGTGACTTGGACCTTGGTTCAATCAACTTGGAGGCTCGCGCAGCTGGCGCTTCTACAGTCACTGTCACTGTGGTGTCAACTTTCACGACCAACGTCAAGACCGCCACCACGACTATTCCTGGTAGCACAGCTACAACTCAGGTCATTACCACAAAGGTCGTAGGAAAGACCAGCACACTGAAGCCAGTGACTGTTATCGATGTGTCTACATCCATCGCAACACGATACGTCACAGCTACCATTCCAGGAGCGACGTCAACCACCACGGTTGTCACAACCAAGGAGACTGGCAAGACCACAACACTCAAGGCCTCAACCACCACGGTTGTTGTCCAGTCTACTTCTGTCGTCACAGAAAAGAAGACCTCCACGCTTCCTGCAAGCACCGTCACTGTCTACAAGACTCTTACCAAGACCCTGCCTGCAGAAACTGTCAGGGTTACTTCGACTAGCACTGCTAAGAAGACGTCTATTATTACTCTGGCTGCAGAGACTGTTACGAAGTGGGCTACGGTCAAGACTACTCTCAAGCCGTCCAGCACTGTCACATTGAGGAGTACTGTGTCCAAGACTACTACGTCTGTCGTGAAGGAGACCAAGACGACTTGGGCGACGAAGACTAGCAAGGGTGCCGCTGCGTGTACCAACTAGTCCGCTATATTTTTATACTTCATTCAAGCCTTCACACCGGCATCTTTAATTAGTTTAATACTATTACCAATTATACCGTAGCTAGTAATATCTTGCCGCACTTAACGTTCATTGATTTTATCTCGGTGAGTTCCATCGTTCTTGTCACTCTCCCTCCCCGGTGCTGCTGTGCTCCAAAACCCCAAGTGATGCGGTAATACAAGAACGTGGTAGTAGGTCTAAGTAACTCTTTTCGTGATCATTGACATTTCTCAGATTACCCAACGCTTCGATCATATGTTGAAGCTGTGTCAGAAATACACCATTTCCAAGGTTCCGATTCTCATACAGAAACTCCACAGCAAAGAAGAGTGGCATCGGCATCAGTGGATGGACCTACATGGTTTATTTTATCAGCACATGACACAAGTTCATAGATTTGGGCTGTAACTTAAACGTATACACAACACTGAACTTACTTTGGAGAAGTGTTGGTCCTTCAGTCTTGTCGCAATGCGGATGACCTCTCCTACAGCCATCAGAGCGCGCGCACAGCACTCTTTCGTTATAAAGGAGGGGTTGTCGGTTGGCTTGATGATGCCCTTGTAAAACAGAAGTTCCATTATTTGGCCCAGAACTATCGCCAATGCTCCCAGCGGGTCCAATGAGTCCTTTTGGGAGAGCATCCGGTTCCTCGTAGCAACGATACTCTCCAGCCAAATCCATTGCCTATTCGAGTCTTTCTCGGAGTCTCCGTATGCCTTGGAAATGGTCTCATGGCGATTGTGAAGCAGAACTCGGCTGCAGAGCGTTACCACTGCAAGGCATTGGTTGAATAATGACTTGTTGTGGTCGGGCTCTGCTATGGCTTGAGAAAGGAAGACGCCCGATGCTACAAGGCCTGTTTGGAATTCCTCGTCGGGGGTTGGCAACTTTGTGCAGATCTTTCGGATTATTAATTGTAAATGTGGACAGCCAAAGGCGACTTACTGTGTGTTCGCTTAAGGTGGCAGGCCAGTCGTTTCGTAAGCTGAAAAGATGATCCAAGAAATATGCCATCCAAAAGACTCTTCGCTTCTCCTCTGTCCTCAGATGGCCGGTCGTTTCTTGTGGATGAGTGCGCTTGTCTGGGGTGTCAATCTCATGATAACGCAGTCCCTGAACCAAGCGGAACATTCTACCTGCGCTAATCCATGCTTGGTCATATGAAGCTCGCATCAATTCACACACTGTTAGAAGTGTCCAAGCTTGAACACTCTCTATCTCAAAGCTGTAAATCGGCTCCAGATCTCGCTTGACTTGTTTGTAAAGTGGCTCGGTCATGTCACGGAATTGGGTAGAGAGGAGGATTGCGAGGATCCACATGATACGCTGTAAGCATAACTGAGTAGGTGATTTGGTACTTGATCTTGACCATGCCATATAAGAGCGTTGGTGAAGGATTGGGAATGAAGGGTGGACGCGGTCGAAGTACAGTTGGTCCCTGGGTAAGTTAGTTCCTTTCTGGTACCTTGATAGAGGGACATCTGGTACAATTCTGCATGTACTGCAAGGTCAATTAAAAGCCCAACCTCGAGCTGAGACACTTCTGGTGACTCGTTCAGGTTACCAAAAGTGGCTTCTTGAGTCCCGATCGCCGATATGGGCTGTACATTTCCAGCCACCACTGGACTTTGGACTCGGCCCTGCAACATCTCCTCAAGCTGACCAAGTCGGTTCCGCAAAGCATTGAGATGCCCTCTCTTAGGCCCTCGCTTTCCACGGGATGAGGCCTCGCAAGCAAGATTAGACCTCAAGCAGAATCCACATCGGGGTTGTTGGGCGTCGCATCGGAGCTTACGTCGTCTGCACTCGTCGCATGAGGTTGTATTGCGCGGTCGGCTCGACATGGTGGCTTGAGGACAATTGAACACGCTATAAAACAAGTTAATTGTTATAATAGTAGTCTTGCAAGATCATTTCACAAGAAACTAATTTTCCGATACCACTTGTGGTTTTGAACTGCTGTCGTGCCAGGGGTTGGACTTACACTGCTTAACTCCGTGCTTATGTCCAAACTATTTCTCCGATGCTTGTGTTGGCTTGTGCTATTCAACAAAACAATATTCCGAATTGTGAAACTATTAATCCGATAGCTCGTCATTGGCTGGGTATCAGAGGTGATGAGCGCTTCTATCGTCTCGTTGCTTTACACGGGGACATGGTGCTCCATAATGTCTGAAGTTCGTGACAAATGCTTGTTTTGTAATAAAATCAATATGCAAGTCTGCCGAACTATCCGAGGCTTATTACACGTCTCGGTCAAATTAGCTGTTCAGGAGCATCTCGTTTGTGTGCCAAGGTTGCTAGCTATAAGACAGGTTGTAGCCTCTCGAAAGGGACTGTCTACAGCAATTTACTTCACACTCAATCATTCGTTCATTCACAAACACAGCAATTATATAAAATCTCTTTACTATTTAAGATGAACTTGTTCATTCGAGGAAATGATGCACTCAAAACCAATCCTCCGTATGGTGTTGATCATGCCTTATCCTCATCTGGCTCCGACTGGCTCTGGGCTGTCACTGCCATCTTTGTTCTGGCCTTCGTAAGTCCCTGCTCTTATTGCTATACTAGAAGAATACCCGTTGATCATGGACACTCTTGGTAGCTTGTGCTTTTAGGACTGTGCTTCGTCGCCCACGAAAGCAAACGTGTTTTCCATTACCTCTTTACCATCGTCCTTCTCGTTGGAAGTATCTGCTACTTCGCTGAGGCTGCAAATCTTGGCTGGGTACCTGTTCCCATACAGCGAAATGACGACAACACGTATCAGCTGTTTTACGTCAAGTATATCTACTGGACTGTGTCGTTCCCCTCTCTGGCCCTAGCCCTAGGCCTTCTCGCCAACGTATCATGGACTACCATCATCTGCAACATCGCCTCAGCCTGGGTTTGGGTTCTCACCTATCTTGCCACTGCACTCACACCTACCGACTACAAATGGGGGTTCTTCGCCTTTGGAACTCTAGCTTATGTGATTCTCGCCATGAGCACTATAAACGAGAGTTATGAAGCAGCAGAGAAGATGGGTATTGGAAAGCACTACATATTGTTGTCAGTGTGGACGAACATCTTCTGGCTTCTCTATCCTATTGCTTTCGGTCTGAGTGATGGAAGCCACAAGATCAGTGTCACGGCTGGATCTACCTTCTTTGGGGTCTTGGATGTGTTGATGGTTCCAGTGTTAACGTTTGCGTTTGTCTTCCTGTCGCGCAGTTGGGATTGGAACAAGCTGAGCCTTGCTTTTAGTGAGGTCCGTCATTGACGGATACCGCTTGTTTATGAATCTATTAGGACGGCACTGAAGCGACTATCTCTATTGATATTGCCCTCATGAAATACGCACATTACTGTTTGACAGAAGATATGAGGCTCTCATACTGGATGTGTAACTCGTTAGATCTAGCTAAGATATGACGTATTTGTTCAATGTATTTTGTTGTCTGCATCTCTTCACTGTATACTAAACCGAATCCTCAAAAATGCGGAAAAGGCTCGACCCATTCAGGAGAGACATAAACGCCCACGGAAGCCCGACGCAGACTCATGAAAGACTAGGCGATAATAAAAACTCTTTCAAAGAAAAATCTTAAAGCTAGAATAAACATAACCGTCAGAAGAGGTTTATCAAATATAAAGAGACAACGCCACGGTTCAGATTCACCCCCCTTTGTAAAAGCACGACAATTAGGAATAATAGTACGAGAGCGGACACCGTGAACATAAAAGAAAGCAGTTGAGCTTCCAAATAATCTCTTCTGAGTAGGAAGGGAAAGCTTATCCCAATGCTACCATGTGGACACCGCCATAAATACCTGCAAGTAGCAAGGCGATGAATACGACCAGCGGAGAAAACAGACTGAAATCGTGCGTTTCATTCAAGTCCCCCCGGGATTGGATGGCCAGTGACTGCCAGGGTTTGACCTCATCTATATGGACATTGGACTTACCTTCCCCAAATGGTCGATTCCAGTCATTCGACTCTCCTGGTTGAAGTTCTGTCAAATGTCCAAGGTATAGAGGTTGTCTGTCGTCTCCCGGCAAATAAGTCCTGTAGTTTACCCTTGGAGATCGTGTTCTGGCTGGATCGTTTTAGGTTTCGGAGAACTTTCTGTCAAACTTTCTCGCTCTTGAAAAGAGCGCATTGTAATAATAGAGGCCCAGCGTCTAAGAAACTCGCTTGTTATCACGAAAGACAGGTTCGAGACGACGTACTGCCCATTTTCAACAGATATCTCGTTCCAGGCATATAAAGCAAGCCCTGATGGAATCACGTCACCGATTTTCATATCTGTCTGAGGCTCAGGTATGATCCAGCGCATAGGCTCCCCTTTAATATCTGTAGGGGTGCCTGGCTATCTTGCTGTTTCGCTGGAAATAACACCATCTTGTAGCCATGCCCATAAGATAACAGCAAGCCTTTTCTCGATATACAATCTAAATAGCAATACAAATACCGCAAATCTCCGGTATTCTGTTTACAGTAACAAGTGTGAAATGAAATTTGATAATAAAATTGTTCCTTGATTCATGAAGCTTATCAACGGTAGTTCACCGCGTAAAGGCCTGGAATGCAAGTCCGTAGAAATATACAGATTCATAAATCAAGGAGCTCCAGATCCACAGTCAAGTAAACTTCTATAGGCTCTGGAGATCCGATAAAGGTATACTGATTGAGGAAGTACAAGGTTCGCGAGAATTAGTACTCCGCGGAGTCTATATCAGAGCCGGCCACTTCTTGGTGAATGCTGTGATGTGGGAACCCACAGTGATTAGAAGCCCATCATCGTCCTTTGCGTTACCTTGGACTGTTCGTTATCAATATCTTTTATATCGAGTCTGGTAGCACCTTTGAAAAAGAGATCCAACTATCGCAATAAAACCCACAGAAATATTAATAATAGAGGTCCCTATATAGACCAAAGCAATCATAGCTTAAATCTAATAAGATTACCCAATCATATTAGTCACAGCAACTCTATTTCCAAAGGGTATAAAATACCCCTGCTTCGTTACCCATATAATCGTCATAGATGGCCAGTACTAAAGGCTTTATCAATTGCTGACCATCCTTGCTCATACCCCATCCGTTGTGCATAATAACAGTAGTTTGGTGCTAATATCTTCCCATCAATTCGTTCAATATCACAATACAGCATCCTTCACGACGGCTCTTTTTATAGTATATAAATCACGTATCAAGCATGGCAGAAGACTTTGATTGACTATAGTAGCGCCATGATTGCGTCAATACAGCCCTGGATATTACGAATTTTGCAATCCTACTGCTTCAATTCGTAGCTATCTAAATCTTGACGAGAATGTAGCCCCACCACTTCCTAATATCCCCAGCTAACCCCGTTCATGCCTTTGGACTTGGTACATTCGTTATGCTATCATTCGTATTAGCTATTATTCACGGCCTGTTCGGTCATCATCATCTTACCATCTAGCAGATAACGAAGTGGCCGTTTTCCTGTCTGCAGTAGTGGTCGCGGCGTTCAACCTGCTCCTCAGCGGGAGCAGGCTCGGCAACAGGAGCTGCGACTGCAAAGGCCAGCATGGTAGTGAAAACAGCGAGGATGTTCTGGAACTGCATGTTGAAGAATGGTTCGTTGTATATCTGGTGTCTTTGATACTGTGAAGAGTGAATGCTGTTGGGAAGTAGAGAAGTAAAATCAATGAGCTAAGGCAGATGTTATATACTTACGAAGGATTGTCATCCTGAGACTTGGCTGTACAGTAATTCGTTTACACGATACCCAGGACACCCACTTGGCTTCTGGCCAATCCTGGGCACATGTCTAGAGTCCTATCTAAGTGGCAATATGAAACTAACTGCATACATAAATCTGCACCGTCGGGCCTCGGGCTTCACTCACATGACTACCTTTCATATGGTTTCTAGTCAGCTTTCTACGGCCCTGAAGAATATCCCCTCGTTTGTCCAGTACACCAAGGTGTAGGATTATAAGAAACACAGGACTTTACACACATTGCTCTGCTCCTTCTATTTCCATTCCAAATATTATTGCATATCACAAGGTATTTTCAAATCACATTAGTTTCTTTCTAGCCTTGAAAGGTTACAAGATACGTGTACTCTTTCAAGGAACACTAGCCTATAAGCTCACGGAATGACTACAATGTCACGACGAAATCCTTTACCTTCCCAAGTTAGTCTAGGTTTTCGTATGCATAATACTATATCTGCTATCTCATGTGTAAGCGTGGCGTCGAGAGGATGAACCACTCCCGTACAGAGCCATCGAGAACAGCTTTTGGCATGGTACGAAGGAAAGTTATACCCAAGTGACCCTGCATGCGACCCTATTGGAGCTTTGATATCTTATTCCCTTGATTTCATATCAATCTTCAGGCAGGGTAGGAGAAACGGTAAGTCAATGCTACGATATGTCTGTGTCGTGTAACTCAACATATAAGCAGCGTTTAGGTCCAATGTGAGTACCCATAGTCGCTATCAGCAGATAACTAATGATAGGTAATGCTTACAAATAGCCTAGACATTCGTATTACACGATGTTGGGAATTCAGTGAAGTCTCTTGAGTGATTTACCATTCCTTAAACCACGATTGATTGATTCTTGCTGCTTCATTCGGTATATTCTTCCCACTTTTTAGAACTTGCTGCACATGTAGTTGTCATGCACACCGGGTAGATCGGCAGCAAAGCTTGTATCTTGTCGTTGCATTTCCCGTAGGATTTGCTTCTCAACCCCGGATTGGAAGGACGGGTAGGATGTTCTAGACCATAGGGGAAGAACCGTTGCTTACATGCATCATCAGTTCTAGCTGTATCCGGCAGGTCGCCAAGACATTGTCTTTCAGCATGCCTTATCTAGTATCAATTTCTGAAGGATCCTGAAGGATTCCAAGTTTATCCGTCGGATTTGCAAAGAGGAGTAATTGAGCCGGGAGAATAGATCTCGTTGAGGGTATGGCTCTTCCCATCGAAAATGCGTGTCGATAAACCTTTCTGCTTTGATATTGCTAGTTGGTGCTGAGCCATGGCTATTCCGAAAGCTTTTACAATGAAGGGCCATTATACGAAGCTGGACGAGGATGACACTGAGAGTCGAGGAGAAGTTGAAAGCGAAGGCTCTAATTCAACACATACACTCGAGGCGTCTGCCATAGTCTTAACTAGATATAGAGCCCTTATTCTCTGTGCCCTTTACACAATCCTCTTATTGGTAGTTGGTTACACCATTGGGCATAGCCAAGGACGCCGCCAAAGCTCACCGAAGCTTTACGATTCTAATTGTAAGTTATATCATCGATAAATGCAGCGCAGGAGTCTAAACGTTCGCAGCCCCAATTTACAATCTTGTCCGTCCTACTACCAACAAACATCAATACAATAACACTTTCTGGCCCGGGTCTAACCCATCCATATTTCGACAACCCCCATCCGATGCCGTTGACGCTGCATGGGAACGAATTTCCAACGGTCGAGATATAGTCATTACCAGTGAAGAAGTAATAGCACTCGGCAAGAACCCCAATGAGACCGTCAAAGCAGACCCAGCCTGGGGTTTTGGAGACGACGCCCATCTCGGCCTGATTCATGCCATGCACCAAAACCACTGCCTCAACGCGATTCGAAAAGCTGTTTACTACAATTACTACTACAGACACAAGCGAGGGTTTGGGGCTAACCCTCCCATGGACTATCGAGCCAAGTACTATAGTCATATGGATCATTGCATAGACTTCCTCAGACAGGACATTGCTTGCAAGGCAGATCTCACCATCTCCACATACCGATGGATGGAAGGGGAGGTCACGCCTGAAGCTGATTTTGCTACATGGCACCAGTGTCGAGATTTTGAAGCGCTACTTGAATGGCACGGAAAGCATGAGATCAATGCGGGTATGGCATCGAAAGATGTAAAGGATAGATGGGATACATTTGATCCGAAAAAGGATGATGTAATTATTCCGCAAGAGGCAGAAGCCAATGCATCCTTCTGGCAGGTAAATGAGATTAAGGAATAATGGGAAATCAAATATTAGAAAACTACTGTCAGCTACTCAGGTTGTAAATAGTATTGATATCCATATATGTTTCAGGGTATGATGATATGACTCAAGATGATACTTGTGCAGCAACTTGATTTTCTGCTAAAATATATACATTTATTGGAAAACTGCTAGGGAAATTTCGACACATTCTCATTGTTGTTTTTCTTATACCACTTGTTAGGTAAAAAGGAATACTCAAGGAATCAAATTGTGACCAATGTTACTTCTCACGCAGATATTGGAAGTGAATGACGTTAATCGTCACGTGGTCTCACGCCAAGATATCCGACTACCGCAGTATCCCAGCCTCTCCCCCGACATATAAGGAAGCTATCAAGACATCGCAAAATGGAGCGTCTGTCGATTGAAATTATTTCCATGATCGCGGCTGAAGCTGCAGCCTCTGCATCACAGTCTAAACTCGATAAAGTCTTCGACGTATGGGATCTCCATGACAAACTCAAAGTTCCCGTAACCACGTTAAGAAATAATTCCCTGGCACCGTTTGCTGCAGTCTCACGCGACTGGCAACTCGCGTTCGAGCCTTTTACATTCCATACTCTCATTCTCTCGCCTAAGAGACTCGCGCAGGCTGAAAGGCAGGGTTATCTTACTCGACGCCGGCTTGGGTATGTCCGCAACGTTGCCGTTCCAATCACATTCCCTCTTCCATGGCCGTGGGATGTTCCGATTATATTCTCCCAAGTAGGGGAATGGCCGCCTCCCCCGGAAGTTGACGAGAAAATAGACCAGACGTTTACTGAAGACGATGCGGGTTCCGAGGAAGAAAATGCTGTCCCCGAGGACAATGCAGAAGATGAAGAAGATGAAGAGTACGACAGCTACCTCGAGGACGAAGACGATCTACCTCCACCACAAGAGAGAGGCTATGACAAGATCTTCACGTCCATTATACGATCACTCTTCCGCATTCTTAAACTCGCTCCTGTGCACGAGAACAAACAGCCGTACATAGATATACGACTTGGATTTCCCGTACCAAGAGAGTACGGATGGTGCTTTGCGACACGCATCGAAGAGCCCGAGGCTGAGCGCACAGAAGTCGGCTGGTGCAAGCCTCTCTATCTTGACTTAGGTCTTGACGAGGATGAATTGCCAGAGCTGCCCGTGATAGCTTCGTGTAGTTTTGAACTCGTCTCTTGGAGCCTCTTCTTTACGCCCGAAACGGCATGCACGATCGCGAGTAAGATGCCGTATCTCGGGAAAATGAATATGCATCTCAGTGACAAGGAGTGGAGAGACGCGGATCTGCGGATCAAACTGCGAGATGGCAAGTATAGTCTAATAATTTGATTATTTTATGGCGAGCTTCGATGAATTCTTCTAACTTATGCAGGCTTCGCAAAGTCATTGCCCAGTTTACCACAAAGCATCTACGATTTCGAACTACAGTACTCCCGACGCGTTCCTCGGGATCATGCACATGCTCCTATCAGTATAGTACCGCCAAACGAAAGATACGATCATCTTAGCCAAGCACTCTTCGAATTCTCACAACGGGAAAATATGGTCAGGTTTTCAGCAAACGGAAGCTTCGATATTGACATCATGGGATCCTCAGCAAAGTCACTTGCTGCAAGTGCAGGATGGCCCAAGCTAGAACACTATCAAATCGGCCAACTCGCAATCACACCATCGGGGCAATGGCTGGCCGCTACCTTCACTGATAACCCCAACACTGATAGTTTTCGGAACGAACGATGGGGTTCTCCAAGTGAATCCTCGAGAAGTTCCTTGTCGACGTTTGAAACCAACGAATTTAGAGGTCCGATCGATCCAGACTATGCGCATCGTCTTCTGTGCGCTGCAGGACGAACAGCTTCTTATATGCCCCGTTTGAAGAAGATGGACCTCAATGTCGGAGTCGTCGCGGGCTATAAAGTCTCGTACACAAGTAAGAAGGTTGAAACGTGTATGAGAATTGTTGGAAAAAAACTCCAGCCGCCCACTGAGGACATGCTCCGAGTTTGGCGTCGTGTGGCACATGATCACGACCAAAGGTTTGTCCTTGAATGGAACGACACAGTCAAGACGAATAAAAGAAAGGAACATTTTAGCTAGATGTATTATCATAAGACTATGTACCTAATAAGCGTTCTGTATTAAGAAGCCAGAACTATGCATAAAAATTAACAAAGGGTATCAATGTTTGCTGTCTCTAGAGATATGGGTCCCGTAATCCCCTTCCTGAATAATCTGTTCCTGAACTCCTCCCAATGATATGCAATTGCCAAAAGAGCATTTCCCTTTGCCGAGGTAACTTGCTCTTGCTCAGGAATGTGCCTATTCCTTTGAGGCGTTGCCTCCCAGATAATCCAAATAAATGCCCGGCCTCGTGGCTGGTATAAGTATAGCCAGATCATCATTAAGCGATGTCAAATGTCCCGTCATCTGCAACCCAAACGCCTGTGACGATGGCAAAATAGTGAGTTTCCTTTAGCGTCGTTGTTTCCGCCACCTTTGACAATTCGTGTGGCTTTGTGGCTTTGTGGCTTTGATCCAAGCTTAACGCCATTGGCCCTTAGATCTGACGGACGCCCTTGATTCGGGAGATGGTTTCGGTACTGGTGAGTCCACAAGAGCGGTGAGGGTCGTGCTTAACGATCTCGACTTCTGTGGATGAGGCGTCAAAGTTTCAAGAATTATGTCGTTGACGTAGAATAAAGCGTCCTGATAATTTGTCAGTAACGAGGAAAATGGCAAATGTGAATGATGAAGTAAACTGAGGAACTTACAGTATGGAGTCAAGTCGAGAAAGTCCCAAGGCTGTGACTTGGACTGCTGGCCTCTCGACTGTGACGACGCATCGGTGTGGAACTTGTTCGTGTGCATGGGCACGTCGCTCCCTGTTCTCGTAGAAGAATTCCGATCCATCGATTGGCGCTCGAGATGCGAGGGGTCGTGGGCGGTGTTCTGAGGCTCGCCCATAATGTGCATGCAATTGCAGTCGCTGTGCTGGACCAGCAGCAGCAATTTGTTAAGCACGACGAATTCCATCTTAAGTTTGATGCTGTATACGACAGGCTTGTATGTTGTTTGTATGTTGAAGTGGCTCATGTACTGCGTGACAAGGAGGCTGATGTCGAGGAGGATGACGAGGATGTTGACGATGACGAGGTAGCGGATAACTTTGCGCTCCATGTCTTTGCGGACGGCGAAGATGGGCTTGAGCCCGCGGGCGGTTTCCCATATATAGAGGCCTGAGATGATAGTTTCTTGTATGCAGAAACCTGCGAGTTGTATGCGTTCGTAGACGTTGAATGCTCCAATAAAGCGGCTCTCGTAGCGTCGTGTGTTACTCAGAAGGAACAAGACGGTCGTGGGGACGTGGAGGATGAAGAAGTTGATGATGATCATATACAAGACCCATCGCGTCTTGGACTTGTCTTCGACAATGAGATGAAGCCGGGAATAAAGAACGACCGATTGACCAGTGACCATGCCATACCAGCCAATACACGTCAAGACGCAGAGGACGAAGTTCGGACCCAAGCTGTAGTACCGCAGCAAGACGACGATGCTGTGGAGAACTATACCGAACGTCGCCGTGACCATGCTCCAGAAATACAGGCCTTCGTGTCGTTTAAATCGGCTGAAGAGCGATATGAGGATCTCGAGACAGTTGTAGCAGGCTATGGCGAAGAGGCCTGCGATGGCCATGTTCACGGGGAGCGAGGCCGAGATGGGCCCTGTCTCCCCGGAACTAGACATATGCTCAGCTGCCATGATTGAGCTGCCGTCGGATCCACAACGATCATGACAAGAAGGGTGGGAGGGATTGATCGATTGAGTTTCGAGAGAAAACAGTAATTAAAAAAAGAATACTCAAGATGGAGGGACTCAGATTACATGGTGAGCTGCCTTCATGTGCTGGCAGTCAAGAAACAAGGTTAACAACTCTTGGCACCTGGAGGTGAGTAAGGCAAAATGACAGAAGAATAAGAGGGACACAGGTTGAGAAAGCTGCAGTGCTACGTTAATATGGTCGATCTTTGGTACTGTACTGTACGGATAGCGCGTCATTCTTCAACACCAACCAGGTCGGAAGGGACCCGAACCGGCCACTATCGTCATCTCCCCAGTAAAAAAAAAAGGTGAAAAGGGACCAGCTAAAGCCTCAAGCTTGGGCGCTTTCCTCCAGCCCCTGCATGGAGGAGATGACACTGGCATGGGCTGGTTCGTGTGCATGCATGGATCTGCTAGTGCCATAGTTAACGAACTCAACATGATTCAAGCCAGACGGACGCTGAAGCTTGAGCCTTGAGGGCGAGGGCATCTCACGCCACTACTGTCAACCTCAAAGGTTGTGCTTCGTTTGTCTTGTATATTATATTATCCAATTATGTAAAGTCGTGGCTTAAAACAAGCTTGAGGTGTGGTAATTAAGAAGCTTTATTAAAGCATGGGGTTTCAGGGCGAGACCGGCAGTGAAAAAGCCTTCCCTGGTAATTAAGAGCAATAACAGCCCGCGGCACCACCCATCCTTTGGGCCGGTAGAGCTAAGCGACGCTATCGACGCCAAGGACACGACGCACCTAAATCGTGTGATGGTCAACCACGCCATGAAATAAGATTTTAGACATAAATTTGACACACAGCCCCTATCAATAAACATCTATGAGCTATCGAATACTTTGATATTAACTATTCAACACCAGCTCCAACTTGGCAGCTGCAGATGTCATCGTGACAGGGAGGTTAAAACAAGTGTGAACATGGGGAACATGGGGAACATGGGGGGGCCGCAATTTAGAGTTTATATTTATGCCACAAACAAGGCAAGACTGGTAAAATCTCTTCAGTGACATTGAAGCCCGCCCATTGATGCCCAGCGACTCTTTACACGTGGGGAGGGAGGGGAGAAACCCGACATTTCCTCTGGCGGTTCAATCCAGCAGGTGATGTCTCAGGTGTCAATGGACGGTCAGAGTGGAATGACTCGCCATATGCATCTCTAGGCTCTACCGTATCACAGCGCCCGGCGCTCGTTGTCTCAAGCACCGGGAACTCCCATTTGCGCCATGTTTAGCGCCAGTGTCTGATCGCGATGCGGGAATATGCGGCTACGTTGTATCCAGGCATCCAGGCATCCACTGTTAATTAATATCACCAGGATTCAGGAATAGGAAACAGAGCCCTTACAAGGATGACCGCTAGCTGTTAGTTGTACCTGCACCAGGGCCGCGCTTGTTACCGGCATGGCCCTGCGATCACTCCGAATCCCGTCTGTCATTCTTGTAGCTCCTCATAGGCCAGATCTCTTTAGAGGATTCAGCGGTTATGCAGCGAATTGCCAACTAACGGCACGCCGTTTCTCTTAGTTGGCTGATGGTATGCTAGAAGATTCCCTTAGCACACATGGCATCTTCCTGCTCCAATATAGATAATACTCTTCATAGGCGGCTTTGTCCAACGAGATGATTAAAGTTTCACCACTAGATCTACCTGCCTCTCTGGTGAGGTGGCGCTGTGCCGCATAACCCCCTGACGCAAAGTCCCAGGATGGTGACAGTCTGAACCTCAAGCTGTGGCTTGACTACCGTATAAACACTGTTGCTTTGAGCGGGGCTATAGGTCCAGTTCCTCACTGTAATTGACAGATTTCCTTCAGGAATCTTTTCCCCGACTGGGTGAGAGTACTCCACGGCCCTGTTCAAAATAACCAGAGTTTGTACGGTACTTCATCTGACCCAAGACTAGGATCAAGCCTCGTAAATTACGGCCACGATTACTGTACAGTCACATTATCCACAAGGGAAACCACTCATGTGTGATACTCTGTAAGATACTGTTGACACTTTCCTGTCCTAGTCTGTGACGTTTATGTGATCTCCCAGTCGCGTATCTCACGGATGTGTTTCCGGGAGCCTTGACCACAGAGTGGTCTTTATCAGATCCAAGCAAACCGATTTCGGTTCCACTACCAAACTCAAATTACCAATAGTCGCCATGTCAAATTTCCTCATCATACTAGGCTCGAATCCGTGCACTATCCAACGGTCCCGTTATCCCAACGCTTACTGCAAGCGCTAGCTCTCCATACTCTCCAATGTATGCCCATCGCTCTTCTCCCAAGGATACTTCTGCTCCAAAGACCTGATGAACATATCATGATGTGCAAATCTTGGCTTGGTTATAGCTTTAAACGGCTCAGGATGACTGACAACGCCTGAAGTAAACTTGAGTTGCAACTCAGGCTCCTTCTCATCTTTGCTGATATTGAAAACAGCTAGAGACTGCGCAATGTTCAGGAACAACGCATTCTCAGCAAGCGCTCGTCCTGGACAAACACGGCGTCCAAATCCAAATGCGTAGGTTTGCGGGTCTAGCTTGGGCTGGTTGCCATCGTCTGATAAGAACCTCTCTGGCTTGAATGCCATCGGTTCGCTGTATACCTCTGGATCATGTGCAAAGTGTCTGTAGACTGTTAGGACAAGACCTAGCTCAAAGGTTGTGTACTTACAAAATATTGGAAACCACCATGGAACCTTTAGGAATTAGGTAACCGTCAAAAATATCATCTTCTGTGCATGTGTGAGGCAAGCCCATAGGAGCAATCGGGTGCCATCTTAAGACTTCCTTTACTATAGCATCAAGATGTGACGTATTGGAACGATCTTCAGTAGTCGGCAGTCTGTCGCCACCGACGACACGATCGATCTCTTCCTGAGCTTTTTTCTGAACCTCTGGGTAGGGCTTCATAGCCAAGAAGAAGCATGCGAGTGAAGAGACGGTCTAGCGTTGTCAGTTCTTCCTCAAATGGAGAATCTTAGAAGCACCCACAATATCAGCTCCCGCTGCGTATAACGATGCAGCAGACCACTTGTTAGTCAACTTCTCTTCGGCGGTCGAGTCACCCGCTTCGAGAAGGCGTGTGACAAACGAGTTATCTTTCCTTCCGAGAGAATGTTGATGTTTGACGAAAGCGTAAGGCTTCTCAAGGAGATCTCCTAGTTCTGATGACCATTGGCGGGCGAGCCTTTTAAAGGTTGGTCCCTGGCATCCAGTCTGGAACATATCGTACTGTCGATGTCAGTGCACTTAATTATCAATAGGGGATAGGCGAAGCTTACAGAAAGGCAGGATATCAACCAGGAATGCACCAGGCACCCCTGCGGTAGCGAAATTGTCCATGGATTTACCAGCCATGTTGATGAGCACGTCTTCCTTGAAAGGCTCTGCTGTGTAGTTATAAGCGATCTTCAAGATAACTGAACCTGCTTCCCTAAGATTCTGTCAGCATGAGAAGCAGTAATAAAGAGAGACGAACGAACTTTCTGATGTGATCCACCATGTTCTCTGGCTTGTCTAACACGTGAAGCAAGAAGTGACCGACTTCCGCCTCCTGCAGGCTATTGTACTCAGCTGCCGCTGTCTTGGAGCCGATGATACGAGCCATGTTCTTTCGGTAGGTTTTGAGGCGGTCGTTATATCCTGAAAATCCGACCGAGTCTTCCCAGCCAACCCTGTACATATTGTTAGATAATTCCATTGTTTAACGAACCGAGAGAGCTAACATTTCACCTGCGAAGACCATTTTAGGTCTGGATGAGTATTTGATAGACCGCTTGTCCAACAACTAGGTTAGACAGATATTAGAAAACAGTTTCCTTCCACGTATTCGGGCATTATATACCATGACCTCAAACAAGCTTTCTCTCTCGATAAGGTCATAGTAGTAGCTCGTAGTAATGTTATCGTCCTTGGGCTCTTACTCTATTGGCCACCTATAACCAAATATTATAGTAGAATATAAAAAAGTATTATATACTATTAGTCATTCAATTGAAAAGCCCACATGTTTACTGAAATTTGTCGAGCCAGAGGTTTCTTACGACTACAACCTAGGACCCAAGGCAATTGTTGAGAAAGATAGTCTATGCTAGACGACTCAGCAGCTTATCAAGTTTGTAAAAGCACCCAGCATCATCACGATTCAACACTTATGATACTGTCTTGTATTACGAGAGCTTCTGTCTCATAATAAGATAAGGGAATTGTGCAATACGAATGTTATCATGACGCTAACTTCCTCGCGACGCATGCGTGTGTTCAAACCTAGAGATACCATTGCAACTCTCAGGTGTTTCTTCGTATCCAGGAGTCACAGTTACAAATTATAATCAATTCAATATCCACGTTTACTTAGTCTTTGATAACCGACAACTACTCCTACTTTGTACATATCTCGCGATAGCCATGCGCTTCTTGTCGAGATCTAATGCCAAGACAAGTAATTTTACTGCCCCTCACCAACATTCATCCTTCACAACTTTCCCAAGGCAGCAACCGCCTCAAATACCACTGGTGCCACTATTTGCGCTGTGCCGTTCTTTATCCTCCACATTCAACAGGCACCATCACCCTAGCTCAGGCTACCATAAGCGCTAACCGAAATTCGCTGGCAATAAAACACCATCAATTGTGCCATTGTCAATTAAACGCCATTCAAACAAGTCTTCCTCTCTTAACGCCAAAGGTCAAACTCACTTCGCCACGATGTCTTCAAATCAATGGCTGGAAATGCTGCCCAGCGAGCTCCATCTCAGGATCCTTTCACACCTTACACCACACGACTTGTCTAATCTTGCACGCACCTGCCAGCGCTTCAACAACATCGTAACACCTCTCATATGGGATGACATTGAGCTTCACGAGGAGGGATACCATGAATCCAAACATGAACTCGACGTACCGTCTCCTGCAAGAGATCCAGCACGTCGACCTTACCACTCAAGGCAGCCATGGGGAGGTGGACAAGGTGCCGAAATGAAGGCAATGGCTTTCTTCACCATGCTGCAGACGACACACAAACAAGATTTTGAGCGCTTTGAACATATCACGAAACGTATCAGACATCTTTGTACAGTCGTTGAACCCTCATGGCAACCGAGAACTGAGGACTATAAGATAATCGATCCTGAAGGGATCCAAGTCTGGCAGCTCTTGCCGTATTTCTCAAACTTGGAGACTTTGGAACTCTACGGGAATCCGGATTATCATGATGAGAATAAGGAGAAAGCCTTTGAGATCCTGGGTCCTACTCCACGTCTTCGCTTTGCCAAGCTCTGGGGCTATATGCCTCGAGCAGTTCCGGCATGGCTCCTCAGATCCGGGGAAACTCTTGAACGTCTAGAACTCGGCATGCTCGACCGCCCAATCTCAACAAGCTTGACGGGCAACCCCGAATTCACCCCTCTTCCCTCTGAAAAACTCAACGCGGACGCAGAGGGGGGTGATGATGAATCAGATTGGGGCAGTCTAGACGCAGAGAATGTGATTCCACGACCTCTAGGGGGTTATCTCTCATCTTACCACAGCGATGACCTGGTTTTTCCAAAGCTGAAGCACCTTTACCTGTGCCAACCATCCGAATCCTCATACTTCGATGATTTCAATGAATACAGCTGGTCCATACGCGCAGAATCAGCTTGCCATGATGACTGGCGTAGGATTATGCAATCTTGCGTGGGCACACTAGAGACATTAGTGCTAGAACAGAGGCCAGCAGCCGACTACATCGAAGGTGACGGCGAATCTGAACTGGAGTGGATGGAAGGCCATACCACCAGCGACGCATGTCGCGCGTTATGCGATATGACCCACGGGGTTTTGGCGGCTGATGAAAGTCTAGCTCTGAAGCGAATCTATTTCTACGGTATGTCGGTTAGCTCGTCTGACAACCGGTTGATGTCACTTCTGAAAGAACGTGGGGTTGCGCGTGAAGCTAGGCTTGGGCAATGGTGTTTCTTTGATAAAAGTCCTGGAGTAGTATACTGGTGCTCTTGGGATGCGGCCAGTGATTCTGAGAACGAGGAAGATGATGAGGATGAAGAAGATGAAAAGATGAGATGGTACAGTTTGCTGCCGATAGATTGATTAAGGGCTACTGAACAATACAACGCCCACTTATCATAGATCGATAAAGATATGCAAACTACATACTTAGTAGTATTAACACACTCTGGGCGCTGTCTTTTAAGTGAAAAGGCGTTAATAGAATACCTCTACTTGTCAATATACTAAAATCAACCACACTCGTCGTGATATGGATTTATATCGGGAAGAGTTGACGCCATCCCGAATATTCGGCCCTCTCGTCATAATACCGACTACCCCACCCCACTCGTCTATGATAAAAAGACAACGATATAATCCTACAACTTATATCCCAACCCCATCATCCACAACTCTAATATCAACAATGCCCTCCTTCGCCGTAGTAAAAGACATCGACCACCTTGTGCTTACTTGCACCGATGTATCCGCCACAGTAAGATGGTACACCAGACACCTCGGCATGAGAGCTGAGACCTTCACATCCGCCACGGACCCCTCAGCCACGCCTCGCACTGCTTTGAAATTCGGCACGCACAAGATCAATCTCCATCAGCGCGGTGCTGAGTTTGAGCCAAAGGCGAAGACAGCCCTGCCTGGTACGGCTGATTTGTGCTTTATTATTAAGGACGGGACGGATCTGCAGGGCTTGATTGGGGAATTCGAGAAAGAAGGGATAGAAGTGCTTGAGGGTGGCAAAGTGGTGAGTAGGACTGGGGCACTGGGAGGGATTCAGAGTATTTACGTTCGTGATCCGGATGGAAACTTGATTGAGTAAGTCCAACATACCGTATGCTCTGATACGTTGACTAACGGGGTAGACTCTCCTACTACTCAACCTAGGTAATCAATAATAACCGGCATACAGCTGGACATGTTGTCAAGTACTCAAAACGGAAGCGAGCGTCCCAATTGCAAGCCGGATAAAATCACTTTACATCTTCTTCTATTGAAAATCTATCTCATATAACAACACAGGCCACATAAGTCGTATATACATCTAGTTGTTATCAATCATGGTTTTCAGCTCAGCGAACTTGACGGGCTTCGGTAAAAACAAATCAACTCCAGCAGTCATGGCATCAAGCCGCGCATCTGCGCTCGCCAAGCCCGTCAACGCAAACACTGTCGTCCGAGGAATTTTATACTTAGCCTCCAGCCTGCGAATTCTCTTGGTCGCCTCTACGCCGTTCATGACGGGCATGCTGATATCCATCAGGATGTAGTCGAACCGCTTCTTGATAGGGTCAGAGGGTTTTGCGTCGCCAATTGTTGACTTCTTAAACGTCTCAACTGCCTCCTCTCCGTTGTCGGCTTCCTCATACGAGAAGCCGCACTTCTTCATGAACATCGTAAGAAGGTTGAGATTAATCTTGTTGTCGTCGACGAGCAGCACATGACACTTTCCCTTCCACGTTTCTGAGTTCCCTGATTTGTGTGCATCATTTGTTGACTTGCTATCCTCCTCCTTGTTGCTGCTATCTTTCTGGCCGTCTGGGTGTCCGCCCTTTTGGTTCTTATCCTCGTGGTGGGGATGATCTTTCTTGCTGTCGTCTTTTTGCTTGTGTAATGGTGGTGATGCGGTTCTTGGTTGGTCGGGCTTCTTATCCTCCGTCGAATAGTGTACCGAGTTCATTTGTTCCATTGCACGGTCTGCACCCTCCCTATCTGGAGTACTGGTCTTCTTCTTCTTCTTTTTGTCTGTGTAATCGCTTCTGACCAAATTTTCGCCGTCATCATCAGTTTCTCCCTCTTCAATTCTCTTCAGGCACCGACTGAATACTTGTGCAAGTTTCCTCGGGCCACATCTAAAATCATGTTAGTTTTCACACCACACACGCTGAGTGAACTATCTCAAATAAGAACTTACGGCTGTGGAATTACTTCAACCACATCGGACAACCTGGCTAAAGCTTGGGTCTGAACTCTTGAGATCTTGGCAGCTTCCTCTTCGTTCAAGCTGATAATGATGATCGGTGTTTTTTTGTTACGTTGGCCTAAAGTCGCTGTCTCTTCGAAACGTGATTGCAGAGTCCTGGCAGATGGCGGCTCGCAGTACAGATAAAAGTCGGCCTCACTGGGGTTGGTATCGATTTCCCTTGTAGCCGTTATGCCAAACCAGCCTGAGAAAATATTCATTAAAGCTTGATTGCGCACTTTCACTTGCTCGGTGAGGGTACTCGAATTGAAAGCCTCACTTGCTTCCAGTAGTACTAAGGATTGCCCTTGAAGTTGTTCCCGCACTGATTGCATAGGCTCTTCCGGTTTAGAAGAACCCTCTTCAGGGGAAGGTTCCAGACGGAGTCGGACCTCAATTTCAGTACCCTTACCTTGTTCCGATTTGACCTCGAGTGTTCCTCCCAGCGAGTCCACAATCTGCTTGACAATACTCAATCCCAGACCAGTACCAGGCTGGAAAGAATCCTCTTGACTGAAGGGAACAAAGAGACGATTCTGCTGGAAGTCTTCTGACATACCCTTTCCAGTATCTGTCACCCGGATCGAAACCTCGAGCTTTCGTTCTTCATTAAGCTCTTGGGCTCGAACGGTAACGCACACGAACCCCAAAGAGGTATACTTCAGTGCATTACCAAAGAGATTCATAACAATCCTCCTGAGTGCGCCGGGCTGTGTCTTAACCATCCAAGATGACCTCGGGTCAATATCCAAAAGAACCGATACTGGATGCTCGCTACTAGGTCCTGGGGTATTTTGATTATCTGCTCCAACCATCATTGCATTGTCTGTTTGGTTTCCTTGTCGATTAGGAAGCTTCTTGAAGTTATGACCTGTTGCCACAGCATCGACAACCTCCTCAACAAGAATGGAGAGGTCGACTGACGCGGTCATGTTTAGACTTTCCATGGAATCAGAAGAGAGACTAATGATCTTGCTGTGTTTTGAACCTCTTCTTGTCTGCCCGCTGCCGAGGTTGTTAATTTTGCTGAAGTCAAGCACATGATTTAAGGTGTCGAGAAGAGTCTTTCCACACGTTGCGATAGAGTTAACAAGACCGGCCTCGTACGAGTCAGTTATTGCATCCTTGAGAAACTCAGCAGCACCCAGGATCCCGTGCAAGGGGCTGCGTAACTCATGGCTCATACTCGCAATGAAGGTGGTTTTTGCCGCTTCGTTCTTCTTGGTGTTGATACGCCCGATCTGACTTGTGATGCTGTTACCAAAAGCTCGAAGATAAGACAGATCCTCATCCAAGTTCATCATGCGACCTGGAACTGATGTCCAAAGGAAGCACCCGCCAACCAATTTGTCATCGACGTAGTCAAAGAGCGGCAGGAAGACAATGGACTTAGCACCGGGAATCTTCTTAAGGAGCTCTCTATGGTCCATCTGGTCCTTATTGCGTCGTTTGTGTTTTCCAGCTTTGCCAGGTACATCTGCAAGAGCACCCCCATCGCTCGCACTATCATCATCGGACAAAATGCCTTTCCCCTCTTCCGTGAACGTAAACGTCTTACCCTTGGGGAAAAGTGAGAAGTATCTCTCAAGGGTTCCGATCGAGAAAGATGGCCCTTGCTCAAGGTCCAAAGGCTTGCTCTTGTCAGCCAGCGAGTAGGCAAGTAGCCTACATGGTCTTGACAGCGGGGATGTGTCAGAGTCCGAACTCTCCGTACTGAACCCATCAGGATCTGCTGCGACTCGTGTGGGTAGCCCATCAGAGCCTGCGGTATTACTATGTTCCGTCTCGACTGTTTGGCTCTTGTGTTGAAAATTGGATGCCGTGGAGCCGAAGAGCACGACTCCATCGGCCAATATCGAGGATCGCAGGTTGTCGGCAGCCCGATTATACATTCGCGATAACCCGTCAGTTTGTGGTTTGACTTTCCGTGGTGGCGAAGGAGCTTTTTGAGACATCTTGGCAGAATCGGGGTCGACCTTGCGCATGGTATTGTGGAGAGATGAGCGCCTTGTCGCCGTAATAGTCATTCCCGGGGGGCGTTTTATCGAAGGCCTGCGGGGCTGCTTGTCTTTCGAAACGGTCGGATCGTCGCTCGAGCATCCCTCAATGAAGGCTGCTAGGCCACGCACGATGCGTTCTCCCTTGAATCTATCGACGCGGTCGCGAGCCCATTCCAAGTGCTCCGTGACAGCCTGCGCAACGCTCTGCATAAACTTTACATCCTCGATCGATAATCCATCGCGCGGCCGTTCGTCAGAAACAGAGTACGTTCCGATCTTATATCCTTTGCGTGAATAGATGGGCACGCCGGCGTAAAATCGTACGCCTGGTTCGGATTGTACGTAAACGCGTGACTTGAAGCGATCATCGAGGCGACAATCGGATACAATAAGGCCAGCTGCTGTGTATGTCGAGCCATCTGGGTCGCGACCGACGCATGTGTTGTGTAGACAGTGTTCACAGACGGCTTCCGGGCGGGAGAGAATTGAAGTTCCCACTGCAAACACAATTAGTAAATTAAATGAAGGGATAGAGGTTTTACCCCGGGTCTTTGTGCAGAAGGAAGTCTACTTACACCACAAGTCGCTGTTGTAATCGTTAATTTTGGAATTTTTCTTATTGCCGTCGGCTTTATCAGCGCTGAACTCGTCTTCAAGTGTTCCAAGTCGTAAATTACGCGTGGCTTCGGCGAGGATGTACTGATGGGAAGTGTCGATGAGCGAAACCATAGCACGCTTCACGTTGAGTCGAAAGACGGCCAGTTGCGCAAAGGCTGACAGAGCCTTGTCGGAAGAAGGCTGCGGCGCATGTGCGTCATTGACCTGAGAGGGCGCGGTGATTCCATCGACGTTTCTGGCGACTTTAAGAGAAGAGCCTTGTGCTATCTGCCAGCTCTGGAAATAACCCTGCACCTCGCGTTCGCGTTGCAGCTCTGCAGAGCTTGACATTGTATCGTGGTATGAGCTGTCATGTCATGTCTTGGTTTGTCTTGTGGACAGGCGATGTTCAAGGGACGTGAGCGGACTTGGGGTTAAGGTAGTAGCGGAAAGAGAAATTTGGGTGGTGCCCCCTCCATGGAACAGCACTCATTGCGTCATTCTTGCCCCAGCGTCACTTTGGAAAGGTCCTACAGGCCAGTGGCTCGGGGATCTAGAGCCATTCTAGAGTAGTTAATTCGCCCCAGAAAATGTTTCTTCACTTTAAAATTCGCATTGTCATTCGTCCGTCCCCATCGTTCGGACCCAAGCATGAGGTCATGCTCAGGTACCTGATCAAAATTCAAGGTTAGATATCGATTAGCGGTGAATATCACTCAGCTGTGAGAGATTTGCGAGCGCGATCAGCAAACTATCTGCTTTTTTTATTCGTTAACTGAGTCTCCTCCGCAAGAACAGCCTGTTAAATCGGGCGGTTACAGTACAGTAGTCAGAAGCTTACATCTGTAGCACCACGTTGATACCTGGCCAAGTCAAGCCTTGCCAAGCAAAGCAAGATGTTAGCTCGCAGGAGTTGTGGCCTTATTTATAGATAAATAAAACACCTCTCCATGTCTCTAGGATACCCGCATAAGTAAGGGTTCATTTTAAGATCTGATCTAGTATTTAGACAAGACAGCCAAGAATACTACACGGTCCATCAGAAATAACTGCCACATGTGAGATCACTATTACCATTGATCAACTCCGAAAACTCCGACCCGCAATTGCCAGTTTGGGCAACCAAAACTCAAAAGTCCCTGGAGAATCCTCCTTGGAGATACGGCAGTGAAGCGTATGAATTAACAAGGAATCAAGCCAATGAGACTGTAATTACTTTTGTAACAATTACTAAGCGTCATATTCCTCAGGTCAATAAATAGGTAGCGCCTCTCCTACAGTAGTACTTTTTATCGTAGTCCAAATTCACATCTTCACATCCCTCACAATCCACTGCTGTAAACCATCTGTTCAATATGGCGACCACTAAGCCCCACACTGCGCGATCAGTACTCGATTCATTCTACGACGCAGAGCGCATATATATGGCCGCACCACCTGAAGAGCGCGACTTTAGCGGCATGGCTGCAACTCTCTCTAAAGAGGTTATCCTCAAACAATCATCAGGACTGCCCTACGCTGGCATTTACACGGGTCCTGAGGGTTTTCAGAAATGGGCACAGGACATGGCCGACTATTTTGACAAGGTTGATGTTCAGAATCCGGAGATCTTCGAAAAAGAGGGTTCCAATCGCATCATATCGCTCAGTTATCTGCATATGAGGGTTCGCAAGACTGGAGAGGAGTTGAAGTACCCTCTGTGTCAGGTTATTCAAGTTGACTTGGAGGCCGGTGTCATCAAGAGTATCATGCCGTTCTATTGGGATGTATATGCGTTGAACAAGGCTATTGGACATACGCCGGAACTATAACAGCGCATCTTCAAATATTCGTGTATTTCAAATCTTTGGCTTCATTACCTAGTAACAAGAGAACGATCACTGGTGGTCAGCAATCACCTTATCACAATATTCCGCAAAAGCAGCAGCAGTTCCCGTTCCACCCTTTTCTCTTGTCTTCAAATTTTCCAACAAGTCGGCCCTAGGACTAGGGTGAAAGCGGCCCCATGGCCAAATAAACCTGCCACTATCCTCAATCTGCAGATCTAGTGAAAGCCCGGCCCACAAGTTTGTATAGGCACCAAACTTAGGATGATAAAGAAGCGGCGCAACGACCCAGCCCACAAACGACGGCATGTGACGAAGAAGAGGCGTCTGGAGATTCCCCGGATTGATACAGACGCTGAGAACGCCATGAGGTCCAAGTTGATCAGCCAACACACTGGCCAGATACCAGTTTCCGGTCTTGGAGTTTGTATAGTTCAGCTGTTGATCCTTTGTTGGGTTGAGGACCTCGTTCATGTTGATTCCTCCATTAGGAACAGAGAGGTCGGTGACAATTGAAGCAGTCCATATCACCCGAACTGATGCTGGAGGTTGACTCTTGGCAGTTTCTTTCAAAGTAGGGGCAAGAAGTTGTGTAAAGTACCAAGGCCCAATAGCATTTGTAGCCATACTGAGTTCATATCCTTGAGCCGAAACTGAACCCGCAGGAGGATTAGACACGCCCGCATTGTTGAAAAGAACATCAAGTCGTGATTCTTTGGACTTGAATTCTTCCGCAGCAGTTTTTACCGAATCCAAATCATCGAGGGCGATTTTGAGAAAAACAAGACTTCCGGATGAGTCGGGACATTGTTGTTTCAATCTCTCGATAGCTGATTCTCCTTGCTCTTGGGATCTTCCAGCGAGGTAAACAGATCCACCTGCTTGGTAGAGCATCCGACATATCTCAAAGCCTACACCTGAGTAGCCACCTGTGACGATAAAGACCCGGCCATCCTGGGATTCAATGTTCTCCTCGGTAAGTGGTGGTGTAGGAGGAAAGAATAAAGAATATGTATTTCCCATAGTGATCACGTTTGAAGGGATAGCTCCCGATTGAGAAGCAATGGATATTATGAAATAGATGCTGAGGGTTTAAGGATGAATTCGGAAAGCGCGGGGGTAGCGGTCTGTAGTTCCCAGTTGTGACGCAACTCAACTTGCGGAGGATTGTTACATTTGGCGAATCCTACGCCGCATCTAGTCCTATTAACGCCACCGCGTCGTCGCGTCCGTTGTTCTTTGATGCAAGTTTTTCGATTCGTTGATATGTCATGAATTTGAAGCTATTTGTGAATACATGTTCATTTCTGTTCTTGTCCTTATCTGGCTGCTAACATTTCAACTATGCGAGAAGTAAGTCTCTCAACCATAGCCAGCCCAGGGTCGTGATCTGGATTGACCTCCGCAACAGTGAGACCTGCAACATGGTCACTACCGAGCAGCACTTTGAGCGCTCTCATCATGTTGCCGAATTCAACTCCCGTGAAGTTTGGCACATTCGCCAAAGGAAACGTTCCAGGATCAATCGAGTCAACGTCCAAATGAACCATAATGATATCAACCTTATCTTTAAGATATTCCAGTGTTTCTCTCGCCCGCTGTTCGGGATCTTTGGCAACGGAGAATGAACTGACGACCTTGTAGTTGTGGTCAAAAAGATATTTGAAATGTTCTGGTTTATTTCCTGATAGAGACATGTTGGTACCGAAGAACACGGTATTGGTAGCATCGCAGACAGCCTCGCCAGATGAACGAGAGAATTGTTCCATGCGTGGAAGAGTGCCGGGCAGTCGTACAAGATGTGCCATATTCATCCCAGCAAACGTCCCGATAGAGGCAGGATCTATCGGAGAGGTAAGGTCGGTATCGGCATCGATATAAATCAAACCAAGACGTTTGGGAATATACTGCGACTCTGCGTGTTTCCAAAAGGCAGAGAGAATAGCAGGTAGCATACAGCATTCTCCGCCGAGGATGAGTTGGAAATCAGGTTTGTTAGATGAAGAACTAAGGTTCTTGCTGATGTTGCGTTCAACGTCTTCACAGACAGAGGTGTTGATATCTTCATTTCGGACACCACCTGGAGCGAAGGTTGCTGCAGAAAAGATTGCCGGTGATTTCAGCGCATGATGCTCTGAGATAGACGATATACCGGCGTCTCTTAGTTTACTGACAATTCCCACGTCCTGGAAAGCTTTAGGGGCTTTTGATTTGCCGGGGATGATTGATCCGCAATCTGCGGGGACGTATGTGATTGAGACGGATCGTGAGGCTGCCATGGTGTTGAAAGATGCTATTCACAGAATACTGTTAAGGTTAAGCTTAACTTGTCGGAAGTCCATGGGCTCTTGTACCGACCCAAGTAAGCGCAGGCAAATCCTCATGTGTTAAAAATTGCAGTTCAGCCACGCTTTATGTTTTATCTGATTCTTAAATGACGTAGGTTTTTCAATCCCAAGGCGTACGTAGACCAAGGAATTCCAACTTTAATTGCCCATCTAAATAATGTCTGACTGTACGAATGGCAAAGCCCAGATAAGCACTAAAACGATCATCCTCGATATTGTACGGCTCTAGTAATCATGCACCTAATTCCCCTCGAATACAGAGTGTTCTCTAGAAAAGATTCAGTAATGTTTCCACGGCTTATTCTATTTCTGCCAGTAAAATCGTGCGTACGTGTAAGTAACTTGGTATATTAAGATCACAGTCATCACGAGCGTATGAGGATAGCGAATTTTCTTTTTGAAACTTTTCTTTGCCCTGACTAACTATTTACAAGAATATCTTTAGCATATTAATCCACCATATAATTCATTGCCCTGTAGGCATCCGTAGCTCAAGATCTGTATCACTGAGCTGGGTATTGTGTTAATACCTCCCATATAATATCATGATATCATGTGCTTCTTAGATACCAGCACCGAGGCCAGCAAGGAGAGCGACAACGGGGGTAAGGACGGGAGCAAGGACACCGTTTCCGAGACCAGCAAGGAGAGGAGTGAGGCCAGCAATCAGGCCAGGAACGATAGCGCTAACAAGGCCAATGACGAGGGTGAGGACCTTGGCGAGAATCTGGAAGACGGAGTGGAGGACAGAGATGAGCTGGGGTCGGAGACCAGTGACGGTGACGATGGTCTTGACAGCGGTGAGGACCTCAGAGACGAGGACAACAACGAGGTTGAGAACCTTGTCGACATCAGAGTCGGCGACATCGAGACCAGCAGCGCCAGTGAGCTTGGTGACGATCTCAGTGAGCTCGAAGTGCATAGACTCGAAGCTGGGGATAGCCTTGGTGGCACCCTCGTCCTTGGAGAGATCACCGGCCTTGACCTTGTCAGCGATGGAGTTCAGGCCGCTGGTCTTGGAGTTGATGTTGGAGACACCGCTCTGGAGAACGGTGATGAGCTGCTCAGGGCTGGAGATGGCAGCGCGCTTGTGGGGCTCAGAAACCTCGTTGAGGATCTGCTTGACGCCAGTCTTGGAGACGATGTTCTCAGCGTTGTGGATGGCACCGCTAACCTGCTCGACATCGCGGGCAGAGTTCTCGCTCTGAGGGACAGGAGAGGCAATGGCCGAGATGGCGAGGGTGAAGATGGAGAAGAAAGTGGCCTTCATTTTGAATTTGGTGGATGAAAAGAGTTGGAGAAGTTGGTGGTGTTGGGAGTGTGGTGTAGAAGAGTGTTTGGGTTGTAGAGTGAGTTGAGTTGATGAGGATAAAAAGAATGGACTTTGAGCAGCGGAGATAGACGTTTATATACCACGGCTGAAGAATAAGAGGCGTCCGATATTACCAGCATGAGCTCCCTTTCCACAGCTCACCATCTCCATCCAAGGACGATCACTCAGAAGAGATTGAGTGTAGTCACTAGATGTCAGTGCAATTGTCGATCACTCTCTAACACCTGAGTCGTGGGTGTTTAGTGTATTGTCAGGGTCCACCACGGCACTCAAGCCCACCCCCCCCCGGTCTGAGCACGCCTTACGGAGCTTTGGTTGCATACCGGCATTGTAAGCTGTTGAGAAGCAGAAGGCTTTTGCCAGTTCAAGTCTATCCGGGTTCAAGAGAGGGACAATTCTTCTGAATATTTTGTTGTACTCTGGAAACCGTAGGGTCAAAACCCAGTACCTTGATCAGGCAAGGGTATTGGACCCTGCTCCCCGAACATTGCTCCCTCAGGCCTCTTCAGACTGCCATTAATCGTCATGCCTAATACATAGTACAAAATACCATCTCAGCCTTCATTTCTCCCTCCTCCCTATGTCATCGCCTCCTTATCCCAGTGTAGACCCCATCTTCCGGGAATTTCGTATGGATTTACGGAGTAGCCCTGTGGAGGACTGTGGAGTCGCTTCTTGCAGCCTCACAGCGCGCCCCATGCTGTCGATCTTAGCCACACTTGTCTCTCCCTTTGTGCTGTGATCTGCAAAACCAACCCAGCGGCTCGTTATTTTGTTGAAATTGTTCCATTTCGGTCGAGTGGGAATGACGATCTTGGCTTGTTTGTGTGTGCCCCTATCTTGATCTAATCGCCGCTACTGCACGTGTGTCAAACCACTCCCACCACTCAGATGCATTAGTTTCTATATCGTGGATATGTTTGCTTATGCACACAGACTGTCTCAGTGAGGAAGATAACGAAGGAGAGGCTGAGTTATCAGTTAGTGAATTCCTGTCGTCTCAGAAAACCGAGACAGATAAGCCGTCAGTATCAGCCTGTTACAAAACATGCCAAGTCTTCATACCGTCTACCAGTTCTGAGCTCGCATTCCTTGACCGCAGCTTCAACCTTCAACTGAGCCTCTTATTGAGCTACCACACGCTCGGTCTGCCCCACGTGCCCTTGGCAACAAACCTAGGGTTAATTTGATCGGCAGTTGTCGATCAGGACCAGCGACCAGGAAGCTGGCTGGTGTTGGTGCCCTGGAATAGGAAATAAGCTCCTCCACAGCAAGGCTTCAATCGGGAATAGTGTCTGGTGATCTTTTGCTGAAGACCAGCTACTATTCAGCTCCCACTTTTCTTCCTTATGCCCGACGACAATCGGGGGGAAAATAGCTTTGGTATCTGCAGAGTAAAAGTTAAAGCCATGAGGAAGACATCACCGTCAAAACGGGTTCAAGCTTCCGACGGGTCTTGGATATGACGGCATCGTGCTCTGTTGGGGATTGCTTCCAGGTGAGTGGATGCCGGAACTGAGATTACCGAGACTAGATGCATATTGAGAGAATGTTTGACTCAAGCTAAGGCTTAAGTTCCACTCATCATGACTAAAAGAGCTCATTGAAGGAGAATAGCCACCCTATACAACGTAATTGTTGCCCGTGATGAATAGTAATACAATGGGCAGTACGTGCCACAGCTGCACAGCAGCAGAGAAATAAACAGAATCCGTATATGAGAACATGATCTTATTAATGACAAGTAACAACACTATACCAATACTGCGGCATGACGGATTAAGGTGCCTGTCAAGAAACTGTAACAGATCGTAAGACAAATTATTATTAGTCTATCGTGATACAACCACAGAATTTTAACTTAAGCTAACACTACGAGAAGTCAAGGCTATACCAAGCTCATCTAGAGGATCAGTTAACGTCAGTCAACAAAATTCCTCTTCAACACAGCACCTCATTTTGGACCATACCCGAACTGTTCCCAAGCAACCTTCAGCCACACCACATAATTAACGCGATTGAGAATTCTCTTCAACTCAGCCTGCATAATTGCACTAGTGATAAAATTCTCCGTTACCAATCGATTGGCACTAGGATCCAGTGGAGAAGACCGCTTATCGATGATCCTCCCAGGACTCCGTCGATCGTCGTCCCCAACTCTTCCGGACAAGTTGCTTGACAGTACTCTGTAGGTACTTCGATAATACAATATCACTGTGGATCTGTCAGGTAAATAGATTCCAGAGTTGACAAGTAGTATATACAAAGAACGGCAACATCGGCGTGGCACCGCGACACTCCATGGCCCCCTCCACATCCTGATGGCTCTCCCACCATCTACTTCATCGGCCGAATGCCCTGCGGATTCCAAAATATATCCTTAGGATCATACTCAGCCTTAAGCCTCCCCAGTCGCCCCAGGTTACTTCCATAGTAGAGCTTAGTCGCCTCCTCATTACCCAACTGCGTATCCAGGTATTTAGCATACATGCCCCATTCTCCATCGGCCATGGACTTGGTAACACTCTCGCGGAAGCCCTTGAGGAGAGCGAACCCGTTCTTGGCGTACTCGGCGTAGTTTCCACGGTCCGAAAACTGGTACAAGAGGAGCTTGTCGCGATGTGGGAATGCGCTGTTGATCGAGGTCTTGTTTGCGATGGCTGAGTTAGGGCCGCCGAAGAGGTCGATTAGGAGATACCATGTGTGTCGCGCGTCGGTATCCCCAATGTTACTAAAGAGGGCGCTGACGAGAGATTTGACTTGGGATCTTTTTAGAGCTTTTGTCATGAGACTGGTGCTGTAAAAGGTGGTGTGCTACGAAGGTCAGTACTCATCACAAAGAACACAAGTAGACTTACCTGGTCGTAAGGACGTCTCTGATCAAGTGGTTTTCCATCAGTATATGCTTGCAAACTCTCGATCCAGCCCCCGGTGCTCGCCTTCGATATACGAACATCCAGGTTACCCAAGAGAGGCCGCAACGCAGCATCCAAACCTGCCCTGGTACCATAGTAAACACCCTGAATGGTCTGACCCGACGGCGCCATGTATATCTGCATGTTGAGTTCTTTGGGTGCTTTCACCGCAAAGTCCTGCAAAGCGATCAATCCTTCGACTGCATCAGCCTCGCTCCAGTCGAGATCAATGCTGAACGGTGTGACTGTGCTAGGCGCTTGAAATGTTTGGAAGTCAAGCTCGGCAACAATACCGAAGGATGAACCCGCACCACGGAGGGCCCAGTTCAAGTCGCGCATCTCCCAGTCTGCTGAGTAGCGTTTTGTGCCGTTGGCGAGGATGATGGTTGCGCCGATGAATGTGTCGAGTGTGAGACCGTAGGTTCGTGATGCCATGCCGTAGCCTCCGTGGAGGGCATGGCCAGCGATGCCGACACTATAAATGTTAGTCCGACTCACAGCCTCTTCGCGGATTTCTCTTACCCAGGGCAAGTTCCATGAGGTAGGGCTCTCCGATTAAGCTTGAATAACTCCGAGGCGACATGACCTAGTCTAGCACCAGCCTGGATATTGCAACTCATATCTTTGTTCAGCGTAACCTTGTCCATGGCATCCATGACGATAACCAAGTGTCCATCCTCCCCGCCGTATCCGAACGAGCCATAGCTATGTCCACCACCCTTTGCGCTGACACGAACACCATTCTGATTACCGCACTTGACGGCATCTTGGACGTGGTCGACAGTAGTGGGAAGTGCGATTGCAGCAGGATTATACGCTAGACGAAGATTGTACGGCCTGGCTTCTTGGGTCCATTGGGCTGAGTTGCGTTGGACGTAGGGAACTGCTTTTCCAGCAAGGCAGGCGTTGATAGCAGCTGTGTTTGTTGCTGCGGCACGAGCCAAAGTCGTGTAGAAGAGGAAAAGAAGGAACTGGAAGTAGAACTCCATGATGTCGGCATTCAATGAAGAGGTCTCTTCTGGTGATGTCTTGAAGGGTCTACTTCGCAATTGGCTATGTATCGGGATTGCAGCATCTTGTAGACTTAATAAATACCCAATTGTACGAACACGAGGTGTCTCATCCTCAGTTGTGCCGTTTAGCTGCGTCTATGTCGAGGCTGTCACTTTTACGAGGTGGATATAATCCATGCATGGGACTATGCAATTGCTAGGATCTGGAGGTCGAGCTGAACTCAGCTCTACGTCAAACTCGAGAGCATTTTTATTTTCACTTCCGAAACACTCCAACAAGTTTCAAGAGCCGTTGAGTGTAGTTTTGGTATTCTCTTTGGAGTTGCTGGATTGCCACTATCACGACACTCAAGCAACCTCACAACTCTATAGCTCTATTAATCCTCGACTAGATCTACGGACAACACCAGCTGGACGCACAAACGTATATTAGCTCCCATCATAAATAGAAACAAATAACACTCAACTCAATCCTCGCCCTGAGGCCTTCCACCTCGGTAACACCACGCTCAGCCCACAGCCATATCCCGAAGATGCATGTCAGCAATATGCACCACAGCCCCAACCCGTCAATATCTCACATCCAAGACAAGATAAAACACGCCATGGCTGTTTACTCACAGAATACTGAGAGAAACAGCCCTACCCCTGCAGAGCGCATAACCCTGCCATTGGGTATGTTTACGTGTCGTCGCATGCTTGCACAGCTCAAGCCTGATTGCGCTTTATTCTCGTGGAGGAAACAACTCTCGGGGTTTGTGGTTTGCTTGATTGGCTATACAATGATGTTGCACATCGTGCGTGAGCGAGGATCTTATGCCAGGAACCGAAGCCACATGCAGGTTCTTCCGATAGACACGAATGAGGGTGTGATTGGAGGGTTTTATTGGAATGATTTGTATAGCAATAGGCTGCCATCCGTGACATTATGCTCTTATTGCGGGTTAAATTGAGTAAAGGGATTAATTGGAGTGTATCCCCGAGATACATATCATCACTCATAATCTGTACAGAGCTTCAACAAACACAGCGATCCACTCCAACCATATCCCTATTAAGTCTATTTTCCCTGAATTCTTCTACTGGTCTGACAACATCCATTCTTTCCCCGTCACATCTCAACGCACAAATAGGGCTTGAGCAACTCCCTTCAACTCCTCTTGTCCAACCTCCCACCATGACATGTACCTGGCGCTTGAGACTCCGTTGTCATTCAAATAGAGTACATGCTGTACGAAAGATACATCCAGCCTGACCAGGAGAGGTGATTCATTTGATGATTGCTTTCTGCCCTTGCTCGATTTGTTCGATGTAGATGTGAAGGAGTTGTGCCGACTCGGTGTTCTTGAGAATGTGTCCGCGTGGCAGTCGTTGCTCGAGACTGGAATTATGTGTATAGAATGTACAGGCTTAAGTCTTTGTTCAATGCGAATGGCTTCTCCTCTCAGGCCTCAGATGCCACCATGAAGACCCCATCTTTCTGTGACTAACACAGACACCCTCTATTTCCAATCTTGATCAGTAGCCCTCGTGCATCTTGTGAGTAACATTGCCCTCCCAATTGTAGAAACATCGAGACCCTGGTCGCCAAACCCTCAATTCCCGCCTTCGATCATCACACCTCAATCTCTCAGCTTCACCACTCCCAAGCTCATTCCTCCAAATCACAGTTTCCCTTCCCACATGGCAACGTAAACGTCAACACAGTAACACAGCATCTCCCCTCCCCCCCGCGCTCTTTGACACATTCCCACCACCCTCTGAAACACTTCCCCAGGAAGTAGAAATCCAATTACATTCCTACCATAACCACAGTAACTCTATAGACAAACTTCGAGTGACATTCATCCCCCATTCTTGCCCTTTGGACTTTAAACGCGCGTGTTCTTTCAGCAGCAGCTGCTGCTGCAGTGTGTCAATGCCAGTTGTTCTAAATAACTCCTGTGAAAGCTGTTTCGCTGGGATAAAACGCTCGAGTGTAATTCGCTGAGGCATGTGCTTAGATTACCATTGTTCTTCTCATGGTCTCAAGCGGGTTTCACCACTTGGTCGAGATGAGGGCTGTGAATCACTGTCTTTCCCCGAGATCTTGGCTATAAGAACGCCTCTCTCTTTCACTTCAATGAGATCTTCCTTCTTTCCTCATCATCAACTTCAGCATTCTCTTCTCCCACTCCTTCAAGCAAGCCTAAGCAAGCACACAAGTTCTCTCCCAACGTATTCAACCCTCGCTTTCCAAGAACAGCCACTCAATAGCCTTCACCATGCTCTCTAAGCTCATCCTCCTCGCTCTTCCGCTGGTCAGTTTCGCTGCTCCAACCATCAAGCGCACCGACGGCGAAATCACCTACTACCACCCAGGCCTCGGCGCCTGTGGCAAGGACAGCGGCGACAGCAGCATGGTTGTCGCCCTCCCAGCTGCGCTCTTCGACTCTGAAGACCTCTGTGGCAAGGTCATCACCCTTAAGGGTGACAAGGGCATCGTCAAGGTCACCGTTGTCGAGTAAGTTCTGTCCTTCTCCATACTCACGTATACTCTTTCTAACGAGATATCTACAGCCGCTGCGAGTCCTGTGCCGAGGTCGATCTCGATGTCTCTCCTGCTGCTTTCCAGTGGGCCATTGGCTCGCTTGACGTTGGTCGCGGCAAGGGAACTTGGTCTTTTGACTAAACGACACCAACTGCTCTCCTTTTTAACGAGACCATGACTGTTTTAGAACTCCTCGATTTGGGGAGCATGCGCTGCTTTTCCTTCACAAACACATTTTGACAACCTCGGAACATATGGGAGGTATTTTGACAGAGGCACAGGTTGCCGGGTGGTACTGAACTGCTATCATTAGCAAAGAGGACTTAAAGGTCAATAACGGAAGTCAATACAAGTTCACTTCACCTCATTGTTTGCTACTCTCCTTCTGTGACATGTCTACTCCAACCCTGCCATTTCAAGTACACCACCATAATTTGAATTGTGTGAATTGATTTTGTCAATCTATGTTAAATTGCTTTGATGCCCAAAGCTGTCATAACTAGTGATGTCGATATGCGCCCCTTTTGATCATGAATCCGTAAGTCCTCTGCCCAAGCCACCAAACCCATCCGCCCAAGAAAGCAAACTGTAATGCCCTTGCAAAGAAAAATGAAATCCAACGCCTGTTCGTGGTGTTCGTGTGATCCCTCAAACCGACACTCGGCTGTGGTGCGCGTGAACAGTCTGATGTCTTGCGACGCAATCTTCTGTATGCAAATTTTATGCCATGATAAGTCCAAATCCCCTATCCTTGCTTGTTTCTAAGACCAAATGCAGGCAGCCATTTTCTTCTGGCTCCCGTTGCCCCGGTCGCTCTTGGGCTATCCGATTGCTCCGGTGTATCTCTATCATTCACTGGGCCTGGTAGCCTAGGTGTAGTCGGTGTACCTGGCCCCGGGCTCATCATTGAATTGTTGAACATGTCCACATCAGCTGAGGCATGTCGACCGTGCCTGGGATTTCTCATAATTGGTGGAGGCGTCGCGCTGTCACGATCCTCATCTACCACTCCTGTTCGACTCATCCATGACGGAAGCCCAGTTACGCCACTAACGTTCGAGGGATCAGTCTTGGATAGTTCAGAGGGTCCCATGTCTGGGGTTGAAGCCGGAGGTGGTGCGATACTCGACGATCCGGGCCCTATCGACGATCGACGGAAAAACTTAGTGAACTTATTCTGAGATGGCTGTTGACCTGTGATAGGAGGGTAATGTTTCTTCTTCAGATCTCCGGTAGACGGCGCTTGGTTTTGTGTATGCAGTCCTGCTCTAATTTGTATATCGTCGCTGTTCCTCCTCTTGTGTCCTTTCTTCGGACCTGCCTTAGAGGCCTTAGGGTTCGCCGGCGGCTGACTCAAGAGCAAAGCTTTTGGCTGCGCTGCTGCGTGTGCATTCAAACTCGACCGCCGGTTAGGAGGTGGTGGGGGCAACGAAGATGAAAAGAGCTCCTGTTGAACTGGAAATAGATCTCTAACCATTTCGGGATCAACGCCTGTGCTTGCACCTCCAGAATGGCCACTTCCAGGCCCGTACATAGCTTCCATCGCCCAACTGCCCTTAGCTGTGTTCGAAGGAAAGCTAAACAAGTCAGGAGAGGCGCGACCACCATTGTTGTTGGGTTTGGCGCTTTCGCGCATCCATATATCAAGGTCCGACTCAAGGGACTCTCCATCCGAGTCATCAGTATCACTGTCCCAATCATTCCCTCGTCTATTAGAGATAGTTGTTTCGTCAGCGGAACGAGGACGCTGGATAGACCTGCCCCTGTTCTCGGCGTACGCTCTATTGTTCAATTCGATAATCTGAGCCGAGCCTCTGATAGCTCGCATGGGCTCCAGGCGAACACCTGTAAACATTTCCGCACTCACATCATTTTCAGATGCCTCCGAGAGAGCGCCATGGCTTTGTCTCATAGTGGAGTGCTTAGATAATGTCTCGTCGGAGTTCTTATACCGCGACAGAGTAGAGGTAGAGATGGTGTCGGGCGTGGGTGGGAGGTTCTGGTCGTGTAGTCTGACACCACCAGGGGCATCAGTCATGACTCTTCGAAGCGAATCTCGCTTCTCCTCCTTAGTACGGCGATGGTTGGGAACCACAACAGCACGACCAGCAAACACCTCGGAACCATCTTGATCTTGGCTCTGTCGTCCGTCCATCGTCTTGGGCGGGTGGTTTCGGCTAGTCTTCTGCGAAGGAGAGCTATACTCGATAACATTATTGATCGAGTCGAACTGCGCTTGACGAGTTGAGAGCGAGTTCGATCGAGCTGATCTGCTAGCCGAGACAGGAGATCTGGAAAATGCTGTATTTGGCCGGTTGATAGTGCTTGCTTTGGCTGGTAGACTAGCGGCACCATTAAAAGCGATAGGCTCATCCGCCTCTTGAATATCACTGTTCTCATCCCCTTTGGATCCGTATACACTAACGAAAGAGCTCTCGCTCAAGACGCTCAAACTCGGACTACCCGGACCTGTGCCACGGCCGTTATCGGCGTCACCAGGACCTTCAGGGACCTGTGCAAGGCTGAGAACGCTGCCTCTAACTCCAAGATAGACATTTCGTAGGTTCTCGGTCGTCTCACTACGGTCGGATAGGAAACTTGGCATGCGGGTAATGGCCTTACCACCTCCCATCTGCCTCATCATATCCGGCGACTGTGTGGCTGGTCTGGGGTCTTCGTAGCATGGGCCGAATGTGGGTGCGGCGTACTGGCCTTCAGCTTCGATCTGCTCGATGATAGACCGTTGTGTAGAAAGTTGTTCTAGTCGTGCTTCGAGATTGACAATCATGGCGACTGCCTCCTCAATTGCCTTATCTCGCTTCTCCATCTCTTGTGAAAGATAGTCATTTGTCTCTTCAAGTCGTGACTTTTCCATCTCAATGGTCTCGACCTTATCTTCCAACGCTGTTTGTCGTTCTCGGCGATGGTACAACTCCAGCTTGAGGTCAAAGTTCTGTTTGTGGAGCGAGGATATGACCTATCTCTTGTTAGTGTCCCAATCTATAGAGAGAAATGCTCATCATACCTGCTCCATATCTTTAACCCCCAGTCCCTTTTTCTTGGGCGCCTCATTCCCAGCAGCGGATTGAGGTCGGTGTCCATCGGTCTCCATTATCTTAATGGGGGAATTAAGACTCCGACTAAATTCGCCTGAGGAATTGACATCGGTGTTGGCACGCGACCATGTCGAAGACCTGTCGCTTTCTGCTTGACGGGATTGTTGAAGCTTTTCCTGGAGGAACGATGATACGACTGTCTGCCGTGTCGATTCGCTACTAGCTTCTCTAGTCAAGCGCGACATTCGGGCTGCCGTTCGTGGGGTAGCACTAGATGGTCTTTCGCAAGTAGCATGATAAAGTCTGTGGGAATGTTGCGATTGAAATAGTCCAGGGGATCCGGGCGCATGTGAAAGGCTGCTGTTTGCGGTATGCATTGTGGCCCTCGTATTAGTGGTGCTTGTTGAGGACCGAGAAGCGGTTCTCCCGTAGGAAGACCGCGAAGGTGGTCGCTCCATAGTGGAATGTGCAGAGAATTGGTATTATGTATAAGTTGGTTAGGTCTCGCTTGTAGGTGAAACGATGTGAATCGGTTGTATCGCAAAATACAGCCGTTCAAATGCAGATAAGAGCCCAGGCCCAAGCCGTCAAGAACAAGATGCAATGTAGAAGTTCGCAAAGTATGGATAATATGATGGCAGAGACGACAATGCGACAATGCAATCGAGGTGTCTGTAGCCTGTCGGAATTCGCCGCGTGTCTCTGTGTTCAAATCACAATGAGAGAATGAGAGAGGCTTGATTCACTTCATCGCGAATTATGCCCAACGGTCTTCGGGTATGGTCGCAGTAAGTGATATGGTATGATGTAGATTAAACGATGCTGCCTCGAGGTTGCGGCCAATCGGTTGTATAAAACCTATCAATATGTGCAGTCCAATTGTTGTCGAAGCAAATGGAGTTGTCGCGAAGGAGTATGTACAATCTTGATTCGTTTGCGTGAGAAATTGGGAGACTGAAGACGTCACGTCGAGGAAGGGTTCCGTAGCAAGAGTATTTGGTATCGAGCAAGTTCACAATGCCGATGATCAAATGAATTGACAATCGCAGCAAGGGAGAGAATAGTAGCCGAGTTGATTCAAATTTCGCAGGAGTGAGATAAGAAGAAACACGAGACTGTTGTGCTGTGCGTTGCGGCGCAAGGGAGTAGGTACGTAACATGTAAGGGTTGGAGGGGGGTCAAAGAGAGACGAGGGGGAGGATTCGCAGGGGAGGTCGATCCAATCTCGCCGGTTTCTAGGTAAGGGTTGGGGGAGATGCAAACTTGGATGGTGAAGATCACCGTGAACACAAGAGAGCAAGAAGTGCAAAAGAAAAGAGAAAAGAGAATTTTGAAGTGTAAGAATATGGCCTGAGATTCTCAAGGTTCTGGTGTTCTAGTCTTATTGGTAACTCTCCCACTGCAGCTGCCACCAAGATAGATCAACATGGGCCAATCGTCGCATGGAGTTCATTCCAATCCAGAGACCGATTCCTAGCTCGTCCGACGTCCACACAGTGGATGTCCCCGCATTAGCGCTCCAGCTCCAGGGCAAGCTGCAGCGAAAGCGAAAGTCAGGCACCAGACTTTTTTAGTTCCAGGTCGCTGCTGTTAGTGCCGGGAGTGGGAATGTGTCGGGTGCCTTTGAGGCTTTGAGTGTGGGTGGTGATGGAGACTACTAGACTGCCTGAGTGTGGAAAATGTAAAAATGAATGGGCACAGACATTTTTCACTGCCGAGCTAGACCTTGTCTACTTCACTTGTACCAACTTCCTATCCCTACGCGTCTCAATTTAATCATCCTTGAACCGTGTCTTGGACGTGTCGGCGTGCGACGTGCGACGTGCGACGTGCGACGTGCATCAGGCACCATTCGAACTCGTGCCCGGGATGATTGACGGGGTCTCCGGCTGAAGAGTGGGGGAATTTCCATGTCATGACGAGGAAGAGGACGTGACAAGAGAGTCCTTGCTCTTGGATCTATTTTACAGATACAAGGCGAACCAATGTCATGTCCTAGCCTGGGCCTGTGCTTGTTTACTCACGATCGTTACCAGAGCAAAGCTGTGATCCAATCTCTCCATCTCGGTTTTAACCTTTATGCAAACGAATAGTCTTTTTCCATCCCGTGTCTTGTCAAATATTCACCCTCATCTTCTTCACGGCCAACCACCACCTTCACCCTCCACTAACAACCTCTACCTCCCCGCTCGTCACAGCCATCACAGCCATCACAGCCATCACTTCTTCTTGTCTCCACCACCGCCAATCATATCCGTTTCCACCGGCCTGGGAGCATGGACCCCCGGGTGCCGGCGTGCGGGCCGTGCTCCGAGCAGGGGCACGCAGGGGAAACTCACGTCTCCCCCATGTCGTCACTTTTTACTCTGGATAAGGCGCTTCACTTGCTGTGACTGTGACAGGCTTGCTTTTGGAGGGCAGCTAGTCTTCTCAAAATAGCTTGAGAAGAGAGCAAACATGCAGGAAAGGTACTAGGATCAGCAATACCAACGTTAGTCGTGTCAAGCCGTTGCGTTCGCAGCTCATCCCCCCATGCCCATATTTTAAGCTGTCCTAGACATTAAGCAACGAACTGAAACTTCCAGGGCAAGTGTCTCATTCCGATTGACTATCACTCAAGAACTCAGGTTCAATTGCCAAGCAATATCTCGTATTCTTTCCTCTAAGAGAATCCACCAGAGAAGAACAAAGCTGAATCTTGCAACCATTAAAACCAGTCCGGTCTCAAGTTTGCTATGTATCGGTCCGCCTAAGACGGTAGTTAGCTTCAGGCTTCAAGAAAACTTCCGTCCCGTCGCAACCTAAGCCCCTCAAGCTACCCACGTAGAAAACTCTAACTTATGGAGTTAAACCTTTGACGGAAACGGTCGGTTTTCTTAGACAAAGCCCCTTCCGATTTGTCGTCCGATTGCCGTGGCTTATCTCACTTCAGCCATTCCCGTGTTTGCCATCTACTGACACAAGGCTTTCAAACCCTCGTGAAGTTACTATCCTGTCCTACCCACGGTTTTACCAAAACCATCTCTTTCTATTAAACCTTCAGCAAGGGTCGTTTCTTAATCGTATCTTGTCCTATCCGTTGGAGTCACTTGTCTAGATACGGCAAAGTGGGATGGACCCTTGGTCCAACGGCTGAGGGGTGCATACCGCCTCTGCTGCTGCAGCGCAATCGTACAACTTTGTATGAAGAGTGGTGCAATTAAAGCAAACATTGCCAAGCGGTCAATAACAATGATATATGCCTGGGAGGCTGCCATATTACACCAGTGTGTCTCACAAATGGCACGCTTGGACAAGATTCTGAGCCGCAGTCACGTATCCATACCCTGCGATAGATCTATCGCTTTTAGACCATCAAGAACTGATAAAACTAGCACTAAGAGTTAAGACAGCCAGCCTTGATAAAACCACTTAAAAATCAGGACATCTCTTTGTTCTAACGGCATGGAGCACAGCCATCGCGCAGATCGGGAAGCGCCATTGACCACACGCCAACTGTGGCATTCCATTACCTTTGCCACACCATGTTGCGTCCAGATAATTGCAACTTCCCGGCTGGTGTCCTTCCGCAAGCATCACCGTCACTATGACAGCCTTTCTTAAACTTGATGGGACAGGGCGCGTTGCATCGCGTCAGGTTATCTTCTGTATGGAGTATGGACCCCTTGCGTAGTGGCTGAAGGTTGATGTACGTTTTGGTGTCGCGCTATGGACGTGATCGTATGATACAGAGCATTTTGCTCCCATCACTCCGCGACAGGACGTGCCGAGGTGAATGTGTTCCAAACTCATGAAAATAAAAGCATATCGCTGTTTCTTTCACTTTTCGTTGCAACTACCGAGACATCGCCCCTCGCCTCGGCTGTATATCCCAAACGTGATCATCGTCTGGGTAGATGATCAGGGGCATATCCCTTCTATGACCGGCAGTTCACTTGCACTATCATCGGATGCGTGAGTGCTTTGACCATTACACTTCTGAACCTAATATGTGGGATTAGCAGTGAAGACAGTTAACGTGAAACAACTTCTGTCTAAACATTAGCTTGACAACTTCAAAAGCCAACTACCGAGACACAGCAACTGCATGATCGGAAGAGTAGTTTAGGGTTTGCTCAAGAGTCAAAGGCAATAACATATCTTGACGAATACATGTCGTACATCGCATGAGCCTTGAATGCTATTCGTTCAATTGGGAATACATAGAAAGAAGAACGTTCAGAGACATCTCAAAAACGTTCTGACTATGTTCTGCTTATAGGCTGGTTGTAGTTGGAAGATTTATGAAATACGTCTTCTCAAGCTCATACGGCCACTATCCTTTTTATAACTTCCATCACAACTGCTTCCACAAATAGCCTATTGAAGATAGGACCCGTGACTTCTAGAGATATGAACAGAACTGCTGTATTTCAGGAAGCAGCTCTTGAGTCAGTATGCGTAGCGAAATGGCCTAAATACGACCGTTCAAAACAACCTACCCTAAGTCCTTCGAATGATGAAAACCTCGAAAGATCTGTCCATCTATACACCTCAGCACACTCACAAGCATAAGCATCCGCTTTGAACCTTTTCCTGTATTCATCCTCAAGAGTTACAATAGAACTCATGTCTTGTTGGGAAACTAATTCAGCAATGGAAATATAAGCATCACCATGTCGAACATCGATGTGCTTGATGTAGTTTTAGGAAGTATCTCAGTTCCCAAAGCAAGTGTCACCACTCTTGACTTTGCATCATCGCCTTGGATAACCATATGTCCAAGCATGTAGCCAGAGTAAATACTATGATCCATCAACGAACACTCGAATAGCGCACATGAACCATATGCGACCAATACAGCCAAGTCAAAGTTTCCAGCCGTTCATCTGATTCATTTAATGAGCAATGCTTTGTATTCACGCTATAGCAAACGCCGTGTAGTCCTTGTACCTAATCATCTTTCTCAAAGGATCTCCCTTCTCTACAACTCATCTTTCTCGAAGAACTTCTCCTCGCTCCCCACGGTGGTATCATCACCATCCTGACCATTCCCGGCCTCCTTCTTTTCCGCCTTCGCCTTAGCCGCAGCTTCTTTCTCCTTCTTCAGCTGTGCCTTGTTCTTGGCAAGCTCCTCCTCATCCGCATCGATGTATCCTCTCAGCTCCTTTTCACCTCCTGGAAGCTCCACGAGTTCCAGCTTCCATCCATACTTCCCTGCCAGCTTCTTCATTCGCTCCGTCATGTCTTTGACCACAGACGGCTTGAGCTCTAGTCGTTCAAGTTCTGCGGTGTCTAGAAGCTTCACGTCACCACCATCTTCCTTGCTCTTACCCGATGCGACGACCTCGAGGAAGCGCTCGCCATCTGTATCGGTGTTGGTGAAGTAACTGCGTGGGGGTGCGAGCTTGGCGGGTGGTTTGCCTTCTTCGTCGGCACCAGAAAGGACATTGCGGGCGCCTACAATGACACCGCCGATGTTGACCGGTTCCTTGACGACATCTTCGGGCTTGGCATCTTCAGATTTGACTTCTGTGTCGTCCTGTTTTAGTGGCTCCTGCGCTTCGGAGTCCTTTAGCGGCATCGTTTGATCCAACAAGGGTATCGTGTCATGTTCACCAACAATGAGCTGGCATTGAATGGGGTTCGCCCTGGTCTCCTCGGGTGGTAGGAAAGCAACGTCGTTGCAGAGACGTGGTGTATTGACGACCATCAGATACGCGCAGATGGTAACCTCCTTGATCCATCCGATTCTGTCGCTCTTCATTCCCGGCACGCAGTGGTACTGGACTTCGACCGTTCGCTCCCTTCCTGTCAAGTCGCAGATTGTGCCTCCTTCCAACCTCTGGACGAGATATCGTTGGTCACCCTTAATTTGCAGTTCCGCTGGAGGTGGAGCTTCTTGGCCGTTCTTCTTTGCTTGGTGCGCAGCGCTGGCTGGAATTGCAGGGACTTTACCGAGCGTATAATCTGCTGTGTGAGGGTCGCGCTTAGGAGGTTGGCCGTTTGGTATAGACGGAAGTGCATGGAACTGAACAATCTCGCGGTTGTTGCAGAAGCTGTAACTCCACCACCCAGACATGAAATAAAGACATGAGTCTTCTAGTTGGGAAAGAAGCTCCCATCCGCTGGCTGTCGCACGGCTGAGTTCGCGGGCTTCCTCTGCCTTTGCTAGCTCGTTGGCCGTCTTATTCTCAGGCTCGGGGGGTTGTATAATGGGTATAGAACAAAGATATTCGTGGGGTGGCAGCTTCATAAGTTCGTATGTATGCGATGGACCAGTTTGGTCCTGGTTACCGCCTTCATTGTCGCGCTTGTCAGCTTCCCGAGCTTGATCGAGCGTCGATTGCGCAAAGTCGGCAGAGTATGTAGGATGTTGACTATCGAGGAGTATATGGGCATCTTTCTCGGAGATGTATTGATTATCGAAGACAACTTCAAACTAATAACTTTGAGCATCAAGACAAAGATACACTTGGTATCAGCGAGGGGTAGCTTACCTGGGGAAAGGTCAACAAGTCCTCGTGTATGCTGAAGCCTGGGGAACGAGCTCCGACGAGCTGGATCGTAGCCAGCAGAATGAAATTGAAGCGGCGCATTATGCCGTGATAAGCCGGAAATAGCTCACATAGAGCTTAAAAGGTGTCACTGTGAAAATATCAAGCCAACGCAGCGAACTCTACTACTGCTGATTCCGAACGTTAGTGGGAGAGGTGTCATGATGGACCGAGCTGTGGAGTTTCGCCCACGCCGTCATCTCACTACATCAGCCGGTGTTTTGCCGGTATCAGTTAAACGCGCTCTCGCAATCCAAAAGTTATCCGACAACTTCTTCCGGTCACCGTGAAGGGTCCTTGCGCTGAACATTTCATCTCATCACAGGCTGGATACCTATATCGGAGTCTAGGAGATGAAGAGGGGCCAAGCATCGGTAACGCCTTTGAGGGAGAATTAATAATAATCCCGTCAATCTGGACTTGCTGACCATTACATCACAGCTCATCTCTCTTGGTCTCCCTGAAAACCATTACACAGACCTCTCAGTCCTGAAAGGTGGAACGATGAGTAGTCATAATCCTCACTCTACACAGAAGCACCGGCATGAGCGCAAGTTGAGATGGTATTATCGCGGCAATAAAGGCCTAAACACCAGACACTTGTCGACACATGCCCTTCCTGGGGATATCCCGGCTTCAGAGCAGAATCAGCATTCGTCAAAGCTTCTATGACTTGTACACGTGTCGCGCGGAGGTTTGACGACAACGTGTTCGTGGTTCAGACGATGGACAATTCGCAAGGTTCTTCTCCGCAAGATTCACGAAGTTTCAGGTCACGATCTATCTCAAAATTGTCGGCCCGCCAGAGCTTGGATGAGGACAGTTACAGCCAAAACCCAGCGAGATGAAATTACCGTTTCTCATTATTAGTTTGCTGTGACGTATGTTGTTGTTGCGGGACAGCACTAAATGCTCATCATGGCATGATCTTGAGCTTTGTTCTCAAGGGGATCCCAGCCATGGGTGGTTTCGTCTCGCTTGACTGCCGAGTTTTGACTCAACGGCTCACAACCCAACGAGTACCGGCAGGAGTTTGTACTCTCGTTATGGAGCACCATGGCTTTTCTCATGCATCAGCCCTAGTAAACGCTGGTTTGGGTTCGTTACTGGACTTACTTATGCGTCTAGGGACCAGTTGACGTTGGGTGAATGTCTCAAACGCAGGGTCTCCTGGTCACAGGTGCTTTTCATCATGAATTTCGGGTTTAGTATTAACGCTGTGGCTTAAGGTACGCGCAAGACAATGGGCTGTACGTTTGAATGTGTAATAGATGCAGGGTAGTTGGAACAAAAGGTCCAAAACCAATCAGTCCCTGACGACAATCACAGAGGCAAGGTTGAAGACTAAAAACTAAAAACTAATTGCGAATCACACGCTATTAAAATCACGATGAAACGTTACTTGAGAAAAGGTAAACTGAGCCAGGTATGGTTCTGGGCTACGGGGGATCAAAATGAACTCAAGTTGAAGTGCTTGCATACATTGTACATGATCTTGTAAGCGGCGTCTCCACCTAATCGTCCAAATATCACGGTTCAACTCGACCCAGTGAGCAACATGGTTGAAAGGCAAGAAATCATACGTGCTCTAGGTGCCCAAGCCGATTGTCGGATCGCAAGAAAAATGCCAACGCATCAGTGAGTCCGTGATGGGGGTTTACGTTGCACGTGCGCCAGAACCCGCACGTCCAGGAGGCAATCAATGGAACAATTTTATCAATGATCTACAAGATATCAAGTCGAGACGGGGGTTGAGCCTGCATGATCTCCGCAAGGAAAGATGAGGTTCAAGGGGGGAGCCTCTGAGCCTACATAGAGAAAGTGGAACTTCAGTCTCGACTCAAACCTATCTAGCCTATCTAGCTCAGACAATATCCATCGCAATCTTCAGAGTTTACTCCGGAGAAAAGGATGAAGAAGATGTAAGACATTTGGACCAATTGGTTGACTACGAACTCGAGCTATTGACCCGGGGGCACGTTCCGCGAAGAAATGGTTTCGAGATTGGCGCATTGCGTGCATGGGCATGGGCATAGGCCTGAGATAGATGGCCATAGTTTCAAACTATAGCACGGAGCTTTATGGACGAGCAAATTGCTGCCGTTCCTGCGTTGGGAATAGAACCATAGTCCAGCATCAGATAAATAACGCCAAGGCTTTTGGTGGTTGAGTCAGAAGAAACAAGCTGCTGCCAATGCCTGCATGGTATAATACTCGGGCGATTATCTGACCAAACAGAAGAGCCCAGTGTTAGTGGTAGATGCTGGTGATGAAGATCATTAGGTCTAGACTGCGGTGGTAATACAACCATCGTTCGTCCCGGTTCAAGACACAAGACGATCATCGTTGTCGGAAGGCACCTGGCCCTAGTTTCCGTCGCATTGAGGTTATCTCAGAAGTCAGAGCAGACAAGAAATACGAAGCCAAGAAGAGAGTGTCCTTTTGCTGCTTCTGCTTTGGATCTGGTGAAGGATTATCCGTATCTCTCTGTCTAACGTTAGCTATGGTGTCGTCCGCCTCACTCTGCGCGACCGCGGGAGCCAATCGAGATATGTTGTGGGGGTGCCTGACCACTCTTGACAGCCAATCAATGGATGCCCCGTCTCAGTGATTGCCTCGTTTTGCGTAAAGAGGTGGGTGCTAAAAGGAGATGGAGTGTGGGCTTGTGCAAGGATTCTACCCGTTGGAGATGGGATGTTGAAACCAAACCCGTTTTGGGGGAACTCTGATCTTTTGGTGATGGCATCTTTATGTGAGAGCTCAGTTGTATTGATGCTGGAGATGAAAAAAAGAGTCATAACATTTTCTAACAACCCCCAAACTTCAAGAGCCAGGGTCCTCAGCTGAGCATGTCCAACACGTACGTCGGCGGCGCATTGATATTGTTCCTGGCAGAACAGCCATTAATGACAGGGAAAATGGTGATCAGCGTCCCGCCGCCAGCCGGCTCTTGGGGTTAGTGTTGATAATTCAATACCGCAACTGATCTCGCCTATGAGATAATCTCATTATCGAGTCTGCGTCTGTGAGTCTGTTGCAGGGCTGAAAATAGAAGCAGTAGCACCTGAGCAGCTTATGGTAATAGCGCTCGAGCAGCATGTTTAATCTATGTTCATCAAACTTAGATACATGACCTGCCTTGTCGGGAATATCCTCAAACAAACTAAAACGGAACTGCCAACAACAACGACACCACCCACGGCACTAGGCAGACTTTCATTGCCCGTCCCCGTGTCTCTTCCGGGACTTGACAGCAGCAGCACCTGGCAGGAAAAAACGTGCAGCCGGTCAATAATTTAGTGGGTTAGCGCATGACAACTCCACCACGCTGCCAGAGAGAGAAAAAGAGATGGGCAAATTGAGTTGCCCGGTTTGGCCTCTCTCCTGTGGTTCTGGTATCGGGTCCGCATCCCCAGAGCCCGAGCCCATGCCATGCTTTAATGGTGCCCGGCTTGCTTGCGCTTTGGTGTGTGGGATGGCCATGACATGTCGCATTATAGTAACTCGTCGATGTCCTTAGTTTTATTTGCTTTTTCCCACTGATTCTTAACTGCGTACCCTGTAGCAAGGGTCGAAGGGGATGCCGTCATTGCTTTGATCCTTAGTTCTGCTTTTTGCTCGTGTTTGCGTTGTGTCACGTTGCTTCTTCTTGTCTCCTTTTCTTTAATTGTTTTTACTTCTGTTTCCTCGTAGTCATGAACCATGCTGGTGATGATGCTGCTGTGCCCCCTCCATTACGTAGGCTCTCGGGAATGAAAGACGGCGGCTAGAAACTGGGAGACGTGAGGTGTCAGAGGATATGCGGCTTGCCGTTTGTCTGACCTGTAGGTTAGGTAGGAGAAAAGTCCTAGAATGAGGTGCCTACTAATTATTGAGAGACGGGATCAAACCCAGCATTCCCCGGGTTTCCTTCGATGTCCAATGTACGGCAGCAATGGACACAGCCCACCGCTTTTGATGCAGCTGAGCCTCTTGCGTGCAATGGCAGAAAAAGAAGATGCTTCGTTTCAAAGCATCTCGTGGACAGCCAGCATAAATTGATGAGCTGTACGCACAATAAGATCGAACTTGGTATTGGTCGCAGCAAGCCAGACCCGACCAGAAACAGCTCTGAGCGACCAATCGCTGTGAATCTAACAGCTCTCACATCCACCGGGCACCAGCGACATGGGTGGTTGAGTTGGCTCTTCTTTTTTTGGCATGAGACAGTCTATGGATCCTTTTCCTACCCGGGGTGTTTTATTAGTGTGGATGAGAGCTTTGACTGGATGGGATAGATCAGAGGAAATGCATGGATGCTTGATGTTGGGCTGTTTTTCCAGCGGCCACCGAACATTCCGGGCAGTTTTCAGTGGTTGCTTCTGCTGGAGTGACCGTTGGTCTAGTGGGCGAACTGCCTGTAAGGGGAAACTCGCGCGCTGTCAGTCTAAACTCAATGTTAATGTTAGTGAGTTGTCCAGTCGTCGTCACGCGTTCTAACTTCTCCGTTTCCACCTTTCCCGTCTGACACTGGCTTGGTCCACTTTGAATCCCGCCCACGGGTCTCAGTCATTTTCATGTTTGTTTCAATCTCGACAATAACGGCATTTGCTGAAGCCGCATCATAACCATCCCCACAAGCTTCTTTTTTGCGACAGGTCTATTGTCTTAGCCTACCTAAATCTTGCTCTTACGTGGTGTCTCTTTTCATTCATCCTCGATCAGGCCACTCGGGCACTACCATCACGATCGCTCTGTCTGTCAGTCTGCCTGACAAACACAAGCAAGGTTGCTCATCACCAACCAGAAACATCGCAGCTTGTCTGGAATCTCCTTGTCGAAACACACCACCTAGACGCACGCTACATCATCATCACACACCCACGCCCAAGACGCTACAGTCACTGCACTGCATTTTCAGCCAGGCCAAGCCTAATTTGACCGCTCACCCACAGACATCCTTTCGTCAAGCACCCTACACACCGCAGGACGCAGCTACCGCCCAGTCCCACCACCCTTGAATATCCTTCCAGCATCCTTGCAACATCCCTGCGAGGTCAGGGTGGGGATTAGAAGCCTCATTCAGAGTGACTGGCCGCCTGTTCTCTCCATCCTGGCTCACTATTAATCCTCCATCCCATCCGCGTCTCATTCACCTTCTTTTCTTCGTCGTCTCTCTTGACTCCCGTTATCCCACTTTTTAATCTTTCGCCTGTGGCAAGCCTAAGCCTTAGACTCTTACTTGTCCTCGTTACCTATTCAATAGTTCGCCTCGGGTTTTTTTTCACTTCTCCAGTCCCAAAGACTATTGCTCAGCATCCACTCGCCTTACTTACACCAACACACCTCGACGTATCAAGGCTATTCCGTCTTCGAATCTGTCGTCCTATCTGAAACAAGAATTCATTATCGTTTATCCATACAAACATGAATTTACAAGGAAACAAAACTGTCGAGGAGCTACAACGTCAGCTAGAAGCCGTTAACGCACGGAATTCACAGCTCGAGCAGTTTGTCCAAAGTCAACTCAGAGGAGATCCCGCAGTCTTGGATCAAGTCGCCCAAAATTTCCAGGCACCTTTTCAAATCTCCAGCAATGGCGTCTCAAATTCACGAAGTAGTGGTCTCTCTCGTAGCAAGTCGACCATCACATACCCTACCCAAGTGAAGTCTGCCATCACGGTAATACACCCTAAAGCCTTGCGCTATCTCCATTCTCTAACCAAACCATATAGGAACGACATATTGGCCTTCAGGCACATAAGCGCGAGAGAAGAGCCTTTTCTCAACAGTCCAGCTCCGCCCTTCCCATGAGCCGCAGTGTGTCAACTCGTTCAGACTCGCACATGCCTTTCTCACAAACTGGCAACCGCATCGCTCCTTTGAGTGCTTCCATGGACCGATTCAGCTCTCCTCAAAATGAGTCAACCAGCCTACCCCTCGAGGGCGCATCAAATCAACTGCCTAGTGTCCAGGAGAACCAGCCTCTACTCAACATCGGCATGGACCCCGAAGATTTCCTAAAACAGTGCCCCGAGACGTGGGTAGGCCCTCAGCACTATGATACAACCTACTCGGGACTCACTTACAACCTGGCGCCCGACAACTCGTTCTCTAGCATTTCTTCAAATGCTCCCTGCAGTTACCCCATGTCTTCGGCTTGCCCCTCCATGATCTCGGGTCCCTCTGCTGCCGAGGCTGGAAGCCCTCTGACGCGACAGAACAGCTCTTTCGACAACTACGGCGTTGGCATGGAGCGCATGGAATCATCTCAATCTCAGGCTGATGCACTCTATGCCTCTGATCTTTCCCCTGACCCCACCAGCATGTACCCCACCGGCAAGCAGTACACTTCTGAGCATGACCTGTTCGGTCTCGGCGCCAATCTCTCTCCCACCAATGTTCAACAGTACATCGACGCCCATGGAAACACTTTGAGGACATCGCCCGAATCTACCGACATGGAGCGCTCTTTCTCCAACACTAGCATGTCCAGTGTTCGATCAAACGCCTCTAACCTTGAGCGTCGAGCAAAGGAAGCCCGTGAGCGAGTCCTTCAAGCAGCTAAGACTATCCAACTCGCCCCGAAGCCGAAGGAAGAACTTGCCATGAGTGAAGCCAACTCGAACGCTGCCAACAAAGAGCCTAAAATGCCTGTCAACAAAAGCAATTACCAGCGCCCCAAGCACCCCAAGGTCTACTGCACTCAGTGCGCTGAGCACCCTGACGGCTTCCGAGGTGACCATGAGCTTCGCCGACATGTCAACGCCAAGCACGAGGGCACTGTCAAGAAGTTTGTCTGCCGTGATCCTGCGACTGTCGGCATCGAGACCGGTGTCAAGGCTGTCAACCCCTTGTCCAAGTGTAAGGCATGCATCTCTGGGAAAGAGTACGGTGCTTACTATAACGCCGCTGCTCATTTACGGCGCACTCACTTCAAGCCCAAGACTCCCCGCGGCAAGAAGGGTGCTAATTCTGATGAGAAGCGTGGTGGCAAGGGTGGAGGCGATTGGCCCCCCATGTCCGAGCTAAAGGCCTGGTTCGTCGAGAAGAAAGTCAAAGTTGACTTCAATGATTCTCCCATGCCTGATCAAGATGATGCCGACGACATGGTTGATGGTGAGGCTGAAGGTTCCATGCCTCCCCAAATGGACATGTTCCAAGGCATCGGTAGCAGCATGAACCCCTTTCACATGGAAACTGGTTATGATCTTGCCGTCGACGGTGCCGCTGATCCCGCTATGATGGCCAGTGTCAATGGCGAACTTGGTATTTCCGCTCCCATCTCATCTGCCTCCGGCAACTTTGGGTACGCAACCTTCAATGGCTCACCCATGGGGCTTACTGATAACTATGCTTTTTCTGAGCATGCCAATTCAGCCTATGGCTCTACCCTCTCATCCTCTAACACCATCACTCCGGCTACTTTCCAGGATATGTCTCATATGAGCATGCATGACACTGCCCTATGGGCTGCCTGAGCTATTCAAACCACGAGTAATGATGATGAAACCCATCTTCTTACATCCAAGTTATCCCTACCTCCACCGGTTGGTGTGCTACATTGATGGCGTCTCAACATCGAGCTGTCGAGCACCCTTGGGCCCCAGGGAATGATAGTTGCATAAGAAGAAAACCCTCCCAAAAACAAAAACGCCCATCCGAGCCCGAGTTAAAGATGAGTCGATACGATAATGGCACATCTGGTTATTGCAAACGCTCGGTGTGTGCCGTTCTGGCGAACGAGCACATCAACTCTTCCATGAGCAAGGATCTCAACCTTGCTTATCTCGTTTCCAATTCGCCTTCATACATTATGATTTTCAGAGAGCCTGTCTTATGATTGCAGTTTCTTTTTTTCATTATTTCGACTTTTATTCTTTTCTTACTTCCCTTTTCTTTACCGTCACGGCGTTGATGATTACCTTTTTCTGGTTTATTTTCAGCAATCCCCTTGGCAAACTAAACTGGTGGATACGTTCAAACTGGCTGTGACCCTAGATGGGCGGCCTACGAGGTTCGACCGCTTAGAGCGGTGCGACACCTATACGTTTATTCTCAGCGTGATCGAAAGTGCTTCATCGCGTGGCTACGATATATACTGGGCCCGGGTCGGTAACTGGGTGGTTTTCCCTGCAGAGGAGAAAGAGGAGTCGGTTGCATTTTTATTATCCTGTACATGACATAGGATGAGGAGTTTAAATGCTGTTGAGCATTGAGCACGGCGTTTTTGTTTTTGGGGTACCAATGCCCAACAGCGCTCAACCTCAGGACAAAGAGGCATTGAGTCGGTTGTGTTTACTGATTAGAACAGAAATGGGATATGTTCCGGGGATTTACACTATTGTTGAGGTTTTTAGAATCTGAAGGGCATGCTGGGAAATGTTGGAGCTTTCTGCTTAGTTGAAACAACACCGAGCGGATGGAGTGGTTTAGTACCATTTGCCTACAGATAGGAATTAGGAACCTCGGCTGGCTTCCAGGCGTAGGAGTCGGAGTCAGTAATAGATTGTGCTGGAAACGCACGCATTTTTATCCCTGCATATGCTGCTATCTGTGTGACCGTTTGCCTTAGCTGAAAGGAATGATTTTTATATTCTGCAATTGATGTATCGTAGACGCGTAGTGCCTTGAGGCAACTCATGGGTATCTCAATTCTAGCCAACATCTCAACTTCATGTCTTCTTGACCTTATCCGTCCACTCCTTAGCTCCCTTGACACCCTCGTGTCCCCTTCTAAACAACCCTCTCTCCCACTCCTCAAGTCCTCTCAAGAATTCCGCATTACCTCCCGTGCCCTCATCAGCCTTCCTCGCATGCAGCCCGACCTCGCTAGCCCTAACAACGAATGTCTTCCTCAACACCTCGGCGACATCCTTCTCGTCGAATAGATCCAGCATGCGCACGCCCACGCCGTAGAAGTGCGGACTCTGGTCGCGGAGGGGTACGGCGCGCGGGTCGGCTTTGAGAGCTGACAGGACAGCGGTGGAGAGGCACGGCGGCAGGTTGAGAGTCAGCGGCGCGCTAGAGGTTGGCGTTGAGGCGAGGGCGAGCATCTCGGCGAGCCAGAGGGGGAGGGTGAGTGGTGTGTTGGCTTTCAGACCGTGGGGGGAGTTGTCGAGATGGCCGAGGTAGGGGACGTCTATTTCGAATTGGCAGGGGACTTTCTACAGTATCGTTAGTATTGGATCGAAGATTTTCTCAAGACAGGGTAGTGGGTGTACCTCTGCATCCGTGAGGATGGCGTCAATGTCGTAGTATGACATGTTTACTGTACTAGTCACGGTTGAACTTTTTGGTGTTTAGTTTACCTGTGAGAGGGAGACGCGTAGAGGGGTTCAATTCCACGCGCCGATGACATAATCTCAAGTTCGCTACCCTACAGATAATTTCGACCAAGAAACGGGGTAGAATAAACATCAGTTATCATCTGCTTGTCATCTATCGGCCGTTAATTAGAGACGATAGCTTTGAATCCATACATAGCCGATGTTGTTGCATCGCCCATGCAAGCTGGTCTTCAGTTGCGTCATTCGTTCGGGAGTACGAGATCGGCACAGCGGTGATCTCGGAGACATGGGGGATTTAACTCCAGCGTTTTCGAGAACCGCCTTCGAAATTGATTCCATATCAATTAGACAATTGGGTGGTCTGATGTCGCTGTTGGATACTTTGAACGTCACTGAGCTTAGCCGTGGCTTAACTTCATGATCGTGATTTAGTTAAGCTTTCTCAGCAGTTCCGCGCAATTGCTGTTGGAAAATGATGCCTCTGGTAGAGACGTAACAGAGAATACAAGGGTGCGTCTTATATCAGGATCTAATATCAGGATCTAATAATATGCACAAGCGTATTCGTAGACACGAGCATATTTTGACTGGAATTCCTTAGATTATACAGGAAGCATCTCCAAAGCCACACCACCAGCAGCCACTATCGAGGCCAAGCCTCACCCAAGTGCAAGCTCTCTCAATTATGACGACACATTGATCCAAGCTCCTTCGGCAGACCGACATTGCCGTCCCCATCTTCTCTTTAACCAGAACAGCCCCTCCTCCCAAGCCAACCCTCTTTCAGTTTTTTCGACATCGTCAACTCTATTCCAACAAGCTATTCCTCAGTTCGAGTCATTCTTCAGTATGTTACCAACACTCCAACCAATTGCGTCATTAACGAGCAGTCTATTTATTCCTCACAGTTGCTAACATCCTTCAGGATAATCAATCATGGCTTCCGCACTCCTCCGATCAACTCCCGCCCTCCGCGCCGGTCTGCGCGCCCGCTCAACTCCCCTCGCCGCCATGGCTACCACCAGCTTCGTCCGTACCAAGGCCACTCTCCCCGACCTTCCTTGTAAGGCTCATCAATATCCCCTAGACTTCAGCTTCGCATAGCTAACCAATTGTCCAGACGACTACGGCGCTCTTGAGCCTCACATCTCCGGTCAAATCATGGAGCTTCACCACTCCAAGCACCACCAGACCTATGTCACAGGCTTCAACAACGCTACCGATGCCCTCGCCGAGGCCCAGCACAAGGGAGACGCAAAGGCTGCTGCCTCCCAGGCTCCTCTGCTCAACTTCCATGGAGGTGGCCATGTTAACCACTCCCTCTTTTGGGAGAACCTTGCTCCCAACGGCAAGGGCGGTGGTGGCGAGCCTGAGGGCAAGCTCCTAACTGCCATCAACGAGGACTTTGGCTCTTTCGACTCCTTCAAGAAGCAGACAAATGCTACCCTCGCTGGCATCCAGGGCTCTGGCTGGGCCTGGCTCGTCAAGGACAAGAACTCGGGCACTCTCTCCATTGTCACCCGACCCAATCAGGACCCCGTTACCGGCACCCTTGAGCCCCTCCTCGGCATCGATGCCTGGGAGCACGCCTACTACCTCCAATACCAGAACCGTAAGGCCGAGTACTTCAGTGCCATCTGGGAGGTCATCAACTGGGGCACCGTTTCCAAGCGATTCGAGAAGTAAATTATTTATGTAAGCAAAGTTGGAGAGTTCGAACGAGGCGAACGAGGCCAAAATAGCGATTGACTTGTAAGCGGCCATGGTCGATGAATCGATCCCGCGTCATCTGTTTCTTTGTCAGAATATCGAGTGTGTATAGTACCACGAAGTTCAATAAAAGAATCAATAAAGAGTAGCTACACTTGTTGCTCCCACCTAACCTTACAATATTTTGACGTTATTGCACAATCGTTTCGCCATACCGCGGACTGAAAACCAACGGATCCAAATGGCTCACATCTCGACCCCTAACGCAATACATTCCCACCATCAAGGTTGTTGACACCTGGCTATGCCCTGATAGGCCGCCAGCTCTGCCGGAAACTCATCCTCGAATATGTCAATTGCATAATCGTACCAATCACTGTTTTCCTCAATGGTTCTTGCTTCGAAGAAGCGCGCATACTCCCACCAAGCCGGATATAATCCTGCGCAATCCCAACCAAGGATCCATGCGATGGTGTTATTGGAGACGACAATGTTTCTGGGGCATAAAGCCCCATGTGTGAGTACCACCGGATAATCAACGCGAAACTGCGATACCAAAGCTGTAGCCACCGGCTTGGGCACTGTCTCATACAGGGTTGACATAAGCAGTGCCATGAATTGCTTCTGTTTCGGATCCTTACGAATAGCATAGTACGTGTGGTCTGGATGTTTGTCCTGCAGCAAGCTGTATTGACCTGATTCGACTGATCCTAAGGTAGCATCTGGCCCAGTTCTACTTCCTTGTCGCATCTTGCGGATTATGTTACGCAGTTGTCGGGCGTACCCATATTTCTCGTTCTTGTTTAGCCTAGGCCAGACATCCTCGAGCAGTTCGCCAACTATGGTGCTGGAGATGGCTCCTTCTGCACCATTCACGTCTTGATCATGCAAAGGTAGAGGAAGAGCTCGGGTGTAACTCCGGGTTGATAATTTCTCGTGCTGGACCAGGCCGGCTTGGGAGATACGAAAATCGTATGTCTTTGGCTTGTTGAGAGTACCTCCCTTCTTTGTAGTAGACTGCAAGCAGAGAGTCAAAGTTCGGTTGCGAAGGAGTGATGTCAAGTATCTTGTGTTTTCATCTGGCCGGGGAGCTGTGCCTATGTCAACGACCGCTTAAACAAATATGGTTGCCTGATTTCTTACCATGACCAAGGGATTGAATCTGCGTATAGTACCCATCGGTCTTCTGCTTTTTCTTCTTGTTTCCCTTCGCCTCGTCCACCAAGACACTGGCGGATCGCTTGACCGAGCCGCTTGTAGGCGGCATGGACTCTCTCAAACCTCGGCCACCTGTAGCGAGGTTGGGGTTGGAAGCCATTGGCGAGCCTTGAGATATCTGCGAGCCCCGAGAGGCGCGCAGAGATGCATCACCCAAGACACTACGGTTGGCACCAGTGATACAAAAAGTAGGCACTGGAGCATCTTCGAGCTTGACAGTGGGTGCTAGTTTTGTTAATTCTTCTTGGGCGGCGTTGGTAAGCATCTGAGCCCGAGCAGGATTCATCGTTTCCACATGAACAGTGGGCAGAATAGACTCGTCCAAGCCCGGGAGAGACATCTCCGAATAGCTTGAACACGCGAGCCTGGTGAGACAGTGACTCCGGAAAGAAAAGAAAACAAAGGAGACAAGTTTGTCGATCTACCAAAAGATCAAGCGTTTGTGCCCGAGTTCTTGCAAAGAGACAACAGCCGAATGAACAAGACAAGGAAGAGACAGGGTTGATGGAGAAAAGAAAGGAAGTTCATGCCGATTCAAAGATGTGAGCGAGACTCGAGGACTTAGGTGCCTTACCAACTGGGTACTTGTTCGTCACTGTTCCTTCCTTTCAGGCAAGTGGATGCCAGATGCAGACGTTGCCTCGCACCTGCCAGAGCAGTGATATTGTAAAGCAAGGCACCACTCTGATTCATCGAACGCCCCCCTTAATGAAGGGAGCACACAGGTATGCTAATCAGAAAGAGTCTTTTTAATGTAAGGCTGAAAAGAATATCTTATTACCTATTCAAGCGTGGTTTACATAGAGCCTAACGCTTGTAAGCGGGAGCCTGCATAGACAGTCCATGGTGCCGATGACAAACATCGACACTTCACCATGTAGCACCAGCGAACGGAGAAACACATAAGCAATATATTTTAGACTTTAGAAGCTCAACAGTAGAAAAGGACACTGTAGATGAGTGGAATTTGTTTCTGACCCTGCGAACAGACATGTCATAAATCAACCAGCCGTCCCATCGTAGCCTTGGACAACAATCCCAAGACTCCTTTGTGACTGCTAACACACATACACGCACGTATATCTACTCCCTTGGTTTTCTCTTACCCCCAATATTTTCCGGTGAAATGGAATCTAAAACAAGCAACAACGGCTCATGGCCATCTATTCACCATTCTCCTGTACCTTCTCCTCATCCTTGCGTTGAGTGTAGTGACGAGGCAGGCGGTTCTCACCTTCGGAATAAGGATAGCCGGCTTCTTCACGAGCCATATCGTTTACCCACTTCTCATCACCGCGAAGGCCTGGGTTGGTACCCAGCTCCTGACATTTGGCAGCCAGGTAGAACCAGCCCAGGGCATTGCCAACCGTACCGACCTCATCGCTAACACCAGTTTTGGCTTCGTGGGACATCTTGGCATGAAGCTCGCTGTCGGTGTACAAGTCCATGAGGTGTCCAGCAACAGTTTTGTAGTCACCAGGGGTAACAAGGAATCCATTGACCTTGTCCTTGACCTGGAGAGGAATACCACCTTCATTGGAGACAATCACAGGAACTCCTGCATGAAGGGCCTCTGAGACTTTGATCTCAAAGCCCTCACGAGTTGAAAGCTGGAGAATGACATAGGCGTTGGCGATGACCATGTTCAGAAGCTGGTCGTTGGCATCGAGACGCATAACACTGACGTCTTCGAGGAGGTGAGGATAGTGGTCTTCTAGCTGGGTCATGGTCTGGTCAAAAATAATGGCACCATCTGGATCGTCAATGGAACCATTGCCACAGCTACAATAGTCAGTAATTTAATGTTTCTCATAGATAATGCAACTTACACGACAAGTTGAGGAACATCGGCAATATTGGCTTCGTCGCATCGACGGCGGAACTCTGCATATGAGTCGATGACAGTGGGGATGCCCTTGGCAGGGTCGAACCGAGCGACCTGAGCAATGTACTTGCCTGTGAACTGGGTCAGTCATATTATACTTAACAAGGCAGAGTAAGATCTTACGGTTGGGCCACTCGAGTTCAGTCATACGCTGGTTTCGGCACTGCTGGTTGTAGATATTGACGTAGTAACCGGTATCCCACTTGTTCATGGGTTTGTTGAGACCATCAATCCAGTCAGTAGTAGCGGGAAAGTAGACGACTTTCTCCTTTGGTACGTTATGAGGGACGAATTTAGGGATTGGATGGCTGATAAACATGTCGGACTCTTTGATGTTGCTCCAGAGGTAGTTCCAGATATCATTCTGAGGAGAACCCTCTTTAGCAACAAGATCACTTCGAATCTGGATGTGGGATCGGTAGAGAACCGGGCGGTCGGGAGTGAGCCTCTTGATCATGGGAATAAGACCAGGCATTTGAGGATCATCAATCTACACCTGTCATTAGTCGAGTGCTTCTTACCATGTATTTATAGGGTTCCCAAGGTGCTGATCTAGACTTACAAAGATGATGTCAGCGCCGCCCTCCTGCGGGGGGCGAAGAGGACCGCCTTCAGAGAGCCAGTATCGCTTGGCATTGTCCTGAATCCAGTCGGCGATAGCTGCCTTTTCTGGGTCCGAGATACGTTGATCGGGGTGACTGACACCTTGAAGGATGTTGTGCTGGTTTTTGGTGATGCGGAATACACCAGGTCGCGGCTTGGGAACTGTAATAATGTTAGAGAACAACTCCGTAGCTGATTGATATTAAGAGTGTAGGAACATACCATACCAAGTCACATCGACACCCAAGAGGCGGCTGAGACGGACGAGAGCATGGCGCATGAGAGCGACACCACCACCCTGGGGGGTGGCGCTGAAGAAAGCGATCTTAGTTTTCTTCTCACGGAGCTTGTTGGCATAAAATTGCATTGTATTCCATGTGGCGCTGGAGCAGGTGTCTTTGTGGTTTTGAAGATTTGTGATATGGACCCGGAACCCGGCGTCCGTCTGAACAATACCTCTGTAACCGACCTGCAGGTGAGGAACGAGGGAGGGCCCGAAGTTCCTAAATGAATTTTGTTAGTGTGGTTCGATGAGAGTGACTAGCAGTGACTTACAGAATACACTTGCGGGCCATGGAATCAGCTTGCTCGTCGACGCGTTTGACATCCCAAAAGTTTTTCTCCTTGGCCTCATGGTCAGGTCGTAGCACCACTGGTACAATATCAAGCTCAAGCCAGAGACGTGAGCAAAGAGATGGGCTCATGTATTTTAGTGTGACGGGGATACCGGCTCCGATGAATTTGACGAAGTTCTCATGCTCATAAGCCTCAACTTCGCTGATAATGTGATCAGCAATGAGATCAAGTCCCTCGCGCATCTCCTCATCGAGTGAGACGTGCTTGATGGAGAAGTCATTGAGATAGACAGTGTCGTGAATGGCAAGTGCAATAACGGCGGTACGATCATCAGCGAAGACAGCAGAGATACCGAGGTATAGGGTCTAAGAAATCATTATGTTAGTCGCTTCAGTGCCAAAGATGATTGATCGTCGCTAGGTCTCCATAATACAGGGGTTTGTAACAGCTCAAATTGCTATGACGCAAGTTGTCATGACAGAATATAATGATATGATGAAAACAGCCAAGACAGGGAAGCAAGAATAAACTCACCTGAAGAGGACCGTTAACGCGACCGTCCTTCTCGACCATAAGGCTCATCTGCCTCTTGCGGTGCGACGTGGCGCCCGTCGAAAACTTGCGTGTAGGCTTGTTGGAACTCATGATGGCGATTACAGAAATTGGCGGGGTATCGGGTATGAAGGAGGGGTAGCAAATTGGTTATAATTCAGAACAAGAAAGGTTCCTCGCATACGTGAAGAAAGAAGATCTGAAAGAAACACTGCGGATAGATCTTCAGGAAAAGAGAAAAATGAACAAGACTGCGGCTGTGAGGCAAGTTATACTCTTGGAGCTGCTCCTTGATCAGCCCAGGAAAACAAAAGGCGGTGGTAAAGAGGAGACCGAAGTCGATAAAGCAGTGGAGCTCGAACAGCAACTTGAATACAGACACCCCGGGTGAGATAGTTATAGCGAGTATGAGAAACTGAGAGCCCCAAGAGATTCGGATTGGCAGTGGCTGAGCAAGGAATCTGCAAAGATGAAAGGCCAACGTTCAGATACCTGGCAATGGCAATAGACAAGGAGTGGAATCGTGGCTGTCCCCGTCAGCGCGGGTCTCTGCAGGACGGGAGGGGGGACGAGGGTTCAATGTACTGTACTATACGGTTCTTGGTAGTATCGTGTTGGGTGAGACAAGAATCCCATGGGCAAGTTAAGTTAGTTTGACTGGGGGCGGGGAAGGATGAGGCGGTTGGGCGTGGGGTAAACGGCCAGTTGAGGCTGCGGGAGCGAGGTGAGCAGACGATGATGATCAAGGTGAGGAGACGAGTGGCGTGCCAGAGCAGGAGAAAAGCTTGGGCTGTGCTTCAGCGATATCACGTTGGGAGGTGTTTGGATGATGGCCCGTATAGAAGGGACGACTGATGATTGAGCTGATTACTCGACCAGGGTCGGATGAGGAGGAAAGAGACGAAACAGCAGAGGCCAGGCCTCTGCGAGTTGATGGATGGAAGCAGGAGCGGGCGTATGAAGCTGCAAGTGGCACCTGCTGCTGCTGCTGCTGCGATGCTCCGTCTGCGTGTCAGTTGACCGGTTTCCTGATGAGATCTTATCTTGATAGCTCAACCGAATACATCAGTTTCCCTGTTACCAACTACAAAACGAAATTGTATCGATTTATCGAGACCGAAGAGCCCGGGATTGTGGGAAAATGGGGGACCAGGATGATAGGGTGCAAGGAAGAGAGTTAATGAGGAGGTGGTCTGATATGCGCTATGAGATCACCAGGTTTGATGAATCTATTCGGGAAGCTAGTATTCCTAGTATTGGTGATGGAGAAATGGGCAGAGAAAAATATCATTACAATTCACAACTTTAGGGGAAAGAAGCTAGAATTCAAGCGCCGCCAACGTGCTTGATGCAGGTACGGCGTCGTATTCGTGAGTGTAGCATTTGTTGGAAGGTTTGGATGAAGGGGACAAAGAGAGAAAACGGAAAGAGCGGGCAGATGAGATGCGACGAGTGACATTATGGATAACGGCAAGAACCTACCACTAGAATGACGGAACGGACGGGAAAGAGGAAACTTGAGGTGTTGCTCACAAGCCAATTGAAAGGGCAGCCACAGCATCATTGGATCAAGCTCAATCTTGCTGCTGCCCATTCTGTTGTGTAATGAACCCCAAAATGTACTGTAATGAAGTGTGGACTCCATGCTTCTTTTGTTTTAGGAACTCTTGGAACATTCCCACGTTCTATCGTTTAGGAAATCTAGGGTAAGTTCTATTCCTGGAGCTGTCATCGATTAAGAAAGTACACTACTGTACGTGTTAATGGCCCTTAAACCGAGGTACCCGAAGTAGTGCAATCCAACCCCGCGCTGTAGGTGCAGTTTGTTGCATGAGTTGCGCAACAAACCCCAGCCTGCGATGGAAAAGTCCAGGTTGAATTAGAAAGACAACCCTTGCTTCAACGTAACTCATGGTCAATCAGCACAACGCTGGTGTTATCATACTGAGTCTTATTGGCAGAGACGGATCTTTTCGATAATAGAATTGCCTGCAGTACCTTACTTCACATAGGATTTTATTGTGAGCTGCTGAGCGATCGTACCACAAGGCAGGTGCACGGTAGAACCATCCGGCCACGGGTTCCACAAGAGGATGCGGGCGGCGGAACGAGAGACCCTTGCCCCGCTAGCGAGCCCCCCCACTGTTTAACTTGATCTCCAGGAACCGGGGAAGACATCCTCCACTTGACCCTCGGGGATCTTCAACTTATAAGTCAGTAAGTTAGCTGGGTAGGTACGCAAGAAGCTTGCCTGGGTCCGTATTACCGTTGTCTATTATTACAGTGGCCAGTCGCAAACTAATTCATCTTTGTCAGTTACCGAGTATGTGGATGCTCGCCCTCGGAAGCTTGGCCTAATGGCCATTCGCTGAGTTAACAAGACCTTGACTAGGCTGACTGGGCTCAAGAACGATTCTCAATTCATTATCAAGGACCCTTCCTAACTCCTTTTCTCAGTCTCAGCACCTCTCTGCAAAATTCCCACGACATCATTTGCAAAGAGCTGCCTCGCCGGATACGTACAGAATTTCGTACGACCTTTTCATAGATGGTGGCTTGTTTGTCTGTTCACCGTCTCGAACTCCGGTCAGCTGGTCTCCCAATCGTATGATGGCTCTCAGTTCCATCCTAAACTTCAATGGCAGCTTACAGCTAAGTCCCCTACCGAATTATCGATTGTTCAATGCATCCAATGCATTAAAGCTTCACATTTTTTACTATCACTCTCGAGTCTCTGCATACCTTGACCGCTGACCGGCGGTGAGCTAGTCGGGTTACAACTGATGTGCCTGTCGTTCCACTACCGATATCGCGCATGCGTCTACGCAGCATGGTCATTGGGCCTCTCCTTGTCATGGATGCGTCGTACACAGTCACCGAACAGATCCAAGACCCGAACGGGTGCCCTTCCGGACGCCGTGCAGCAATTGCATGTGCTCCAACCCTCAAGTTTATGCAATCGTCGACAAAAGCTCAACGATGGAGCTCACGATCCAAGTACTGCATGTACCGGTACAACAGGTCCGTCAATATCCCTGCTTGGAGAATGTGCTTGCTTCCACAGAAACCCATACTCTAATACTGTAACAATCATAGATGGATCACTATTCCTGATACAAGACAACTGATAGTCAATGGTATAAGCGCACGCGTATGATGTCTGTCGCATATCGATGTGAGCAAAATCATAAACACTTCAACGCTATCACAAAATGTGGAATCGTGCCATGTTACAGATTACCGATTAAAGAGTTCGACATCACAATGCTCACGCTTTCCTTACGGTACCCTTCCTCTGCGGGATGGCGTGCCATATTCTGGAGTTGAAGAACATCCTGGTACTGACATGTGAGTTGCTATGAAAAAACTATGGGGTCGTCTGGTTGAAGAACCTTGAACTAAAAGATACATTGACCAGTCAGAGTCCTCTATATTGATATCCGATCGTTTATTGGGAATACGTTTTTAAATCTAAAGCATCTTGCGATGATCAGATCTCTTCACACACAGATAAGATCGGTCCGGCCATTGATCACGGGAAGTGGATAGTCGCGACCAGGATCGGCAATCTGTATGGCCGCGCGGCTGACGGATGAGCAACAAAGTCAGATAACTTCGCTGATGTGAGTCAGGCCTGCTGACATTGAAATCATGTAAGACTCAACTTCAACAAGAAAACTCGAAAAACTGGCTGTTTCAGGATGTATCCAAAGCCTACCTTCAGCGTTTTGCTCGTCTTGTCGCTTGCACTCAACATCGCGAGCGGTAACAGCGACAGAGATGACAGAATACAGCCGGATCGCGAGTATGCCAGAGACAGGGCACATATGGTCTTTAACGCAGTCCACTCCGCAGGAAGACTATGGGGCTCTGCCTTGTATCACAATGGGTTTGGTTTCTTCCCGGCTACAGTGCCCATGGGTACTACATTTTATCATGGCTCCCGAACCAATGTTACACCCTCCGGTCCAGAGTGGCTGGCCTTCGACATCGAGCACGCCGAGAACTTTGCGCGCTCTTTTAGATTTAGACGCGGCAGAGGGCGCCCCCCACAGACCAAAAGCGCGAGTGATAAGGTGTTTGGAACAGGGGGGATTGTGTCTGGAAGCGAAGAATATCGGGAAGAATTACGCCGGCGTAGCGATGACATGGCCCTTTATACTGGCGATGCGGAAGCTGATATTAGCGACACAACCGAAGGCAACGATCCTGTGAACTTTCGTGGCTACCTCCATACGTATCAAACGAGCCGTGAACTCAATGTTCTTGTTGTTGATGGCATGAGCGCTGGAAAGACCAATATGGGTACACTGGACTCCCAAGACTTCCTGCTCCGCGAAAACAACACGAGCGGTAAATTGGACGAGTGGGACCGAGCTCTCGATTTGTGCAAACTGGCTTCTGAATTGGGTTTGGATGGGTTTGTTCGGGTGGAGATTGGCGTTGAGATCATCAAATGCGACTTTGGCAACGGCTTGAACCTGGACAGCATAACGCGCACAGAGTTGTACGACAACACCATGGGAAGGTTTAGCATGGCTATGTTCCAGTGGGTAAGGGCGGTTGTTGAGCGTTATGATGGGGTTGGGGCTGATCGACTCCGGATTGATTTCTCTTCGATGGTCTCTGGGCTATTCTTTCCTATCAATATCTCCAGCACAATGCCAGAACGACCAGATCTCAAAAGGCTCGGTGCAGCAACACTCAACGAACTCAGATACATCAAAGAGTATCTGAAAGATGTTTTGCGTCAATCTCGGAGATTTACCGTGAACTGGCAGGGTACTGCCGACCTTATCATCAACCGGTATAGCAAGAGACTGGCACTCATGGTATACAGATCCTTATCGTTGCGCCACTTCATCGCAGAGATCGAGGCTGCTACACTAACCTGGGTCGATGCACCACCATCGCCTGACGACGTCTCCATGGCAGACCGAGAGGTAACGAACCGGACTGCAGATGCTATTGAGCAATGCAGAATTCACTATCTCCGGCCAGCTCTGTCGTCTAAGGAACGATGGAGTGCCGAAGACGAGTTGACATACACATCCTTCGATACAGTCCTAAACATGATCTGCCAAACACTATTTTTAGTTCGCAGTCAACTGCTCGAAGCATCTGGCTCAAACTTGACCGACTATAGGATCAAAGGTGACATCGATAACAATGCTGAACTGGAAAAGGCGATAGAGAATGGTCGGACTACGATCCAAGAACTGATCGACACACTAGGATGGTCAATATGGAAGAAGCCACAACCCTGCGCACCGGACGAGATATCTATGATTGCTATGTGGCCGTTTGGAATGAAGGAAGACCACTGGCACCCGGGATGTCGCACGATTGATAGAGTCCAGCACCCTACCGATACCTATTGGGATATAAACTTGCCTCTCAGAAATGCATAATCTCGATTCAACAGAAGGGCGGATAGTATGGCTTCCCATTTCGTTCAAATAGACTGCCCCTTACCGACCCACAGTATTTTGTGACGCAAGTGGTGTCATTCCCGGAAGGCTCTTTGCAAGTGTTGGCGAATCGACAAGCCAACTAGCTCAGGCATTGACACTTAACAGGTTCTTCAGCTAGACCACGGCTGGGCAACCATTCCCAAGACGAAGGCAAAGAACCAATGAGAAGTTTGTTCAAAGAACGAGCTTGATCAGTTCATTCGACCACGCCAGGATTCGAACCTTTTGGTCGTTGGTGACTTGATGCGGAGATGAAATCGGAAGAAGACCTACCTGGAATCTCTAGAGAGTTCGGAGCTCAAGAACCGAAATCTAGCGCCTTAACCATTAGGCCGCGCGGCCGAAATGAAAATCAATGGAAAACAATAATGTGAGGGTTGGGGTGCAATTGTGGTGGAGTTGGAAGGTGACCTGTCTGTGGGTTTGGTGGATATTGCTCGTGGTCAATTGGGGAGATGGATTCAGTGACCAACAAGAGATGAGCAATTGTCAAGCAGCGCGGAACAATTCTATGATTATTTTATCAACTCTTTTCGGCTTTCGGAATAGAAGACCAACACAGGGTGGGATAGACAGGGTCAAGTCACAAGGATAGACAGCTTGAGACTTTGAGGAATCTTGACGACTCGACCACTCCACCAAGATCAAGCTATCAACATTTACAACCCTAATTTATGCTCGGAAATGCTTGTCAACCTTGAAGCGATGATTCGGCGAGATGTATTCCGCTCCCTGACAAAGCGAATGCAACACCAATCAATAACAAAAAACTACGGCGCAAACCAATAAATCAGCTGTTGTTGTAATTCTAGAGTTGCTCCCGTTGCAGCCGCAGGAGCCGTTCCGATCTATCCTCGAGAACCCGGGGTGATCCGAAGCTTATTTTTGGGTGTCAGCCCATTCTTTGTCACAAATTTAGCTACGCCCAAGCTCGTGGCATCGCAGAATTAAGGTCAAGAGGTGGTATTTCCGCTTCTCCGCGAAATGCGGCTGCTTTGGTCGAGTAATTGTTGTCTTGTGTCAGGAAATAAACTGGGCTTGCAGAGTCTTAATGCAGTTGACTCTGAGCCAAGTCACTGCAACTCTTTTGGTAAGCACAACGCATGGAATGTAATGCCTTATTACTTCATCCGTATCCGTACTATTGCCAACTTACACACAACATGGCGGGGCAGCATCGTGAAGGGATACAAGCCTGGGGACATTTCTGGGCCCTGCGTTACCGTCTGTCTGGATATGATGAAACATACCGTTATCAACAGCAAAGAGTAACCAATACAGAAAAACTGGTCCCTGAAAAAATAAGCGCCAGGACCAATCGTTAACGCTAGCTACAGCGACTTTGTGCCCGCGGAGATGCTACACCCAAAACCCATCAGACCACTCTGGTGATCCAGCAACCCACGCGGCATACGGCGCTGTATTTGGGGCTATGAAATATTGTTTCTCGTTTTCACATCGCATGATGCTTGGCTTCTGGAGTCATTCCTGTGAAGCTGGGATATCAGCGTAATGCTCTTTCTCCGCGCCATAAGTGGTTCTCCGGGGTCGTGTATAAAGAGTCCCCTGGAAGGCTCCTTACATCGTTGTTCTCAGCATTATCCAGCGTATTCACAAGACACAACCGGGCTATCAACTAAACACCTCTTGCAATATATTCAGGCCAAGTCATACCAACATCACAATGGCTCTCACTGCAGCACAAGTCGCGATAGTTAAATCTACTGCGCCAATTCTAAAGGAGCATGGAAAGACCATCACCACTACTTTCTACCGCAACATGCTTGGTGCCCATCCTGAACTCAAGAACTACTTCTCTCTACGCAACCAACAAACTGGAGCTCAGCAAGCTGCCCTTGCCAACTCTGTCCTCGCCTACGCCACATATATCGACGACCTGGGCAAGCTATCCCCCGCCGTTGAACGTATCGCCCAAAAGCACGTTTCCCTCTTCATCAAGCCCGAGCACTACCCCATTGTTGGCACACATCTCATCGGTGCCATTGGCGAAGTCCTCGGCTCTGCCCTCACTAAGGAAATCAAGGACGCATGGGTTGCTGCATATGGCCAGCTCGCTGATATCTTCATCCAGCGCGAGGGCCAGCTTTACGATGCTAACGCTGAGTGGAAAACGTGGCGCAAGTTCAAGATCACTAAGAAAGAGGCTGAGAACGACTCTGTTACAAGTTTCTACCTTGAGCCAACCGACAACAAGCCCCTTCCCAAGTTCCTCCCTGGACAATATGTCAGTGTGCAGATTCCTATCCCTGAGCTCGATGGTCTTCTCCAGAGCCGCCAGTTCAGTCTGAGCGAGGCCCCTGGCACCAACCACTACCGCATCAGCGTGAAGCTCCAGGGCCCCGAGGAGGAGCCTGCCCTTGAGGATCTCCGCGATGGCAAGATCGCTGGTCTACTCTCCACCAGACTGCATAAGCGATATAATGTTGGCGATGAGGTTGAGCTAAGCCCTCCTGCTGGAGAGTTCTTCCTTAACACTGCAGATCCCGCGTCAGCTAAGAAGCCTCTCGTTCTCCTCTCCGCCGGCGTTGGTGCCACACCCCTGGTCTCAATTCTCGACTCAGTCCTCTCCTCTGAGTCCGCCTCGAGGCCCATTACATGGATCCACGGTGCTCGCTACTCCGGCTCTACCTGCTTCGTGCCTCATGTTCTTGACTCTGCCAAGAAGCACGACAACATCACCGCCAAGATCTTCCTCGAGGACGTCAAGGAGGGCGATCAATACGACTTCAAGGGCGAGATCGACCTTGCACGTCTCCAGAAGGAACAACTCCTCCAACTCGACCGTGCTGATGCTGAGTATTTCATCTGTGGTCCCGAGGACTGGATGGTCAAGGTCAGGGCGTTCCTTGAGGAGAACGGTGTTCCTCGCGAGCGCCAGCACCTCGAGCTGTTCAAGACTGGCGATGTCTGAAAGTACTGCGACGCATATGAAAGGATAGATTGGTTTTATTGTATTATTTTGACCTGGTAACGAGCTTGTCTGGCATATGAGGGCGTTGGGGAACTGCTGTACTGTATCTTTGCAGCTAATATTGTTTACTCACATTGATGAAAGAGTGCATATACTAGATACTTGATACCACCCTAAAAAGAATTATCGAAAAGCAGTCTCGCTTCTGATCTCGAATTATAAAGATGTGTCTTGGTAAATAGCCGACCTTGACCTGAAAAGTCTCAGTGCACTATGTAGCACAGCCCAGAGCAAAACATGAATAGCAACATTTCTCACGAATTGTGAGACGTCTGACGAGGAGCCATGAGTAAAAGTAACGAGAGACAGTGACAAGAACGGAGGCGAGGCTCAAGTTACGACTGGACGCCACCGTCCAATGTCTCGCCTGTCTGTGGACGACGTTGGTCCCTGGTGTATGCAGTCACTTTAAACGACGGTATACTAATTATGGTGAGCATGTGAGCTCAGAAGTATAAGACGTATGAATACGGAGAGAAGTTTACCTTAAGCCATTTTTCTGTGAATATAGTAAGAAGTTGTGGGGAAGATGTGAGATCGGATGTAACCGATCGAGGTAGGGTTGGAGGATCATGTACTATGCATGGAGTGGAGAACTTGATAGATAGCATCAGGCCATATGACATGTTGCCTTGAGAGGATACAATCCAGTTGAGAATGTGTGAGTTAACTGTAAATTCGGCACTGATTGAAACACTGTAGCATATGTGTACAGATATCAATGCAAAAAGCTCACACAGTAAACAAGTCTCTTACTTATCTGATGGAACTAGATAACACTGCTTGATATAGCTGACTCAACTGTTTAGCTAATCATGTAAATATCCACATATGCAGCTCGCCGAATCCCCTCCAATGGTGTGAACCGACGAACCGATATATCAATCAAGCCTCTCGCTCGAAACTACGGTGAGCGAAAAGAAAGAAAGATCAAAACGAGGCTCTCTGTGAGGACAGGGCTAGGAGAACGACGTGCTTGAGGCTACACAGCATGATCATCCTCGAGGTCTATCATGGCGTACAGGGCGTGCTGTTGTGATACACTAGAGGAAAGTGACGAGACGCCACCACTTGTTGAGATGAAATGGGAAAATATTATCAGAGATGAGGCTAATGGCTGATGTATTGAAATGGGGAATGGCATTGATACTTGGTTCATCTCTTGACTATCAATTATCTGATGCTCAATAACAACTACAGACTACAACTTAGATCATAGTACTTCCAGCTCGCATTCCTCTTCACCAACCTCGTCGACGCCGATCCATTGGACTGGATCACCCCTGACAAAGGTCTCACGGCGAGGGTACCGACATCATCGGAACCGCCTCATTGGCAAAATACAGGAGACAAGATGCCGCACAGCACGCTCTTTAGGCGAGTCCATGCATGAGGGCTTCTCCTGCACTCCAAGATATCTCCCTCTGGAGAAAATAGTGTGAGGTAGAGCGGTTACTGTGCCACCAGGAGTCCGCAGTGCAGGATCGTTGATGTCCCTTGCGAGCATGGCTTCCTTTTTCCTCACCTTCTTCCCTTCTTCTATCTCTGGACAAAAGCCCTGACCCTTTTCTATAAACAAAACTCAACACTTATGTCTTGACAGCAGTGTTCTTAGATTCTTCTCGTCCGTCGTTCTTTTCACCTGGAGAAAAGCTATGGCAGAGGCGGTGATTCGAAAGGCCTGCGATCGCTGTCATTCGCAGAAACTCAGCTGCAAGCGATATAACGACGAGCCGTGCGAGCGCTGCGTGAGACTCAAGGCGGAGTGCAAGTCGAGTCCTTCTCTGAGGTATAGGAAGAACCAGCAGCAACTGGCAGAGAGTCAGCAACAGCTCGTGGATAACAACAATAGCGGGAGTTCTTCTCAGCAGCAGCAACAACAACTCAACTCAGCCTCGAGTGAACGCCGCTCTCCGAAACGACGACGGACCGACAGTCAGGACGATCCGAGTCTTGTCTCACCCGACGCGGGTACTGGAAGTGGTATTGGTACTGTCACGGGTACGTGCCCTCTCTTTTATCGCCTCTTCTCTCGCTCTCGCTCCCGCCCTCGTTCCCTTGTCTCTGTCTTGGATCTCAACCGACTCCGACTCACTGCCGAGTTGCCCAGTTCCAATAGTACCCCATACAGACAGCCTGACGTCTAAGAGTCATCTCGTCCCTGTCTCACCCGATCCCGTCATCGACGGCTCCGACTTTGCCTTCACATTTGATCAGCAGCTGGCCTTCTTCTCTGGTCCTCAATATTTATCTCATCCCGAGTTCCCTGGAAATCACCAGCGTCCTGCGTTCTGGGAACCTACAGCTCTCTACCAACCTGAAGCATATCCTCATCATCACCATCAACAGTCTGAAGTTCCACCAGAAGGTGACATCTCCCTTCACCAACAACAACACGCTGTGCCCCTGAGCAGCGCAAGTCGTGCACCTGAGCACAGCAGTTCCTCTGACAAGCGCGCGTCACTCTCGCAGTCGAAACAGAGGCCCAGGCCCAGGCCTAGACAGATCACACTCCGCCACGACGCTGACCTGTCGCCGCTGCAGCAGCCCGAGGCTCCCTCGATTCACTGGATGGCGCACTTGTCCGACATCAACGCCCGGCTGCTGGACCTTGCGTCTGCTTTGCCTTCTCCCCAGGATGGTCCCTTGATAGGACGTCCTGTCGACGAGAGGTTCAGAAGCCAGGGGTTTCCCATAGAGGACATGTTCAAGCTGACCCGCCGAGTCGCCGACATCCTCGAGAAACCCCCTTCCAGCAACGACAGCAACAAGATTCATCATTCTGCCATAGATGGAAGTGATCCTGGAAATGCTATGTTCATCTTATCGACGTACGTCCGACTCTTGGATATGTATCAGCGAGTGTTCAGCCTTGTCCACACCGAGCTTGTATCCCAGACAGACGCCAGTGCGACGTTCAGTTTCTGGAAACTTCCCGACGTGACTGTCGGGTCCTTCGCTGTCGAGTCGTCTCCCTTTCTGCAGATGTCTCTAACGATTCAACTGGCAGAGGAGTTCTTGTCTCGTCTGAGGGGCTCGACGGCACGGTGGTCAGGGGCCGGGAACGCGGCGTCCATGTTCGCAGGAGTTGTGGATGTGTCTTTTCAGGCGTTTCGAGATCGAGAGGAGGCTCTAGCAAAGCATCTGATTGAGCTGAGGAGTGAGATAGAACCTTTGATAGACTCCTAGAAGGAAGTGACTGGTTGGACGATGGTCTTTGATGGATGTGTATGAAGGAGGAAGGGGCATAGTGTCGGTAAAGGGGCTTCACCGGATTTCGATTCAACAAGAAGGAGGCCTCGAAGGAGCAATTCATTAATACATACCTATCTTTACTCCAGGGAGGTTCACCTTACGATCTGTCTGAGACCGTTCAAGTCCATAGGACGACGACCACAACAACTGTCAACTCGACGGTTCCAGGGGCAGTGATTTAGAAAGTCTGGATGCACATTCACTACGGCATTCCTCTCCCATCAAATTCCCCTATTTTTTCGAAAACTATTCCCATCTTTCCCATATTAAAAACTCTGCAATTCTCAACCTTTGAAACCCAATTCATGCCCAACAGACCCAGAGATCTGGTACCTATGTCAATCATGTCGCTCATTCTTCCCAGACAGGAATTTGATCCTCAGGGACCAAGATCCAAAACGAGTACCCGTACCAATACGGATACCCACGTAAGCTACTAACATAGCCACCTCAGAAGTTACCTAGCCACTATTCCCGCTCGGCTTTCCGCTCGTAGTCTTTCCCTTGGCAACGGACATGTCGAGATGAGAGAAGAGACAACAAATCTCTCCTCGCAAATGACCGAGCACCAACCCCCCCGTGGATGCTAGAATGACTCTATGGTATACGGAGCACAATCGATGCCAATAAAAGAATAAAGAAAAGGGCCACTATTCCAACTCCAGTGCAACAATTGTCTCGGCAGGGCTACGGTACCCAGCCCAGAGAAGAGCTGCCGGCATAGCAAGCATCCGCTAGGGGAAGTCGACGATGCATCCGGTCCCTCAGCCAAAGGGGTTCTCAATTGTGTTTGATTGGAAGTGCGAGCAGCCAAAGCCAAAACCCCCTCGGAGCCAGCCGTTTGATGAGCCATGTGCCGACTACTACCTTGCGCTATATTACACGCTACTGATGTGGCATCGCTTATAATGCCCATCTAAGGAGCTCCCTGCAAACTCAAAAGGACAGCAGTTAGCTATAGGTGATTGACAGGGTGTGTGCGATATTAGAGTTTGGCCTTTCCGCTCCAACCGCGCCGTAGAGGTTTCGAAAAGTGTCCTATCCCCAACATTGCACATATTACTTCCCGGTGAAACGGTTTTTGGTGAACATGATATTCGTAGTTATTTGTTCATATATCTCGTTCGCCCTGCCGATTTTCAGGCAGTGGCTGGCTACCACGCTGCTATGCCGTGAGTGATCCTTGTGAGGTTTGATCGTCTGCACGATACGCGACAGGGGTGTTCATACGAGCCCTTGCTTTGCGAAGCCGAAGAACTGAGGATTGATATCCGAACAAATCCTACATGTACTCCGTACCTCCCATATCAATCTCACCTTCACGTCAAAACAGAAAACAAAACGCTTTGACTTCCAGGTCTTCAAAGCAACCGCACGCCCGTGTGATTGAACCCCAGGGATGTGCCGCTCACAAGGCAATTATTTCCTAAACAGATTGCAGATCCTCGACGGTACTCACGCTGGGGGGCATGCAGGTATCAAAACGTGCGTTATACCTCATGCACGTAAGTAGAGTAGTGGTGCTACACGACCCCTTCTAGGCCAAGATTCAACTGCTAATCGAAAATGACAGCCGACAAGGGTGAGCTGATGATTGATTTCACTGTGAAATGAAACCTGCCACGGCTTCAACTTCACATGGACTGAGTTAGAACTGAGTTAGAACTGAGTAGGTTAGAAGAGCGACACCCCCACTGAGTAGCTATCACGAGGAATGGCCCTCCACTCGACCAGCTCTGATACAATACTACAGTACGTAGTAGACTGTAGAGTAAAGGTAGCCCATGGAAGCCCTCATTGGAAGCTTTAGCAAGCGAGAGATTCACTGCTGAAGCAGGGTTGGAGTCGTTACCCGGGAGCTTCGTAGACCCCGAAGCCGACAAAAAGGCGCAGTCTTTATCTATCCCGCGCTGCTTTCCCCACTTTCTTTCCGCTGACAAACAGCCAAGTACCAAGACATTATGTTATGACACTAGTGAAACACAAAAAAGAGAATTACCGGACGGCATTAGAAGCTGAGGAATGGCCAAAAATTCGAAAATTAAGCTTTACCCAACAGCTTGGTAGGCCGACCCAAGCAGCAAAGTCCCACAAGAGTCCATTGCCTCGGGATTCCAGTGGATTCAATCGCGATGATCTTGATGCCCAAAATCAGTCCATCTCCCTCGACACCCGATTGTGTTCAAGATCTGGGCCCTTCTTTACCCTATGAAATGGCATTTCTGTGCCTGTGATACCAGCGATCAAACGGTTAGTCCCCCTCCCATTCCTTTTACCAGTGCGGAACTGTGCGCAAGCTCCCCTTATCAAAGAGCATAGACCCTTCAACAGCACGGATTCCCTTTTTATTTTTTTATTTTTTTTTTGTCTCACAGGGAGAGAAACTGGTGTCATCTGGGTTCTCATGGAAGTCCCTGCTGTGTTACTTTGCATTCATTTGAAGGTCTTGTTATAGCAACAGTTACTGGCATGTACCAGCCTGCGTCATTTCGCCTATTTTCCAGCAGTCCGGTCCCGCGTCATGGCGTGAAACAAGGATTCCGCTGCAACTGAGGGGGCTCCCGATCATCAGCTGGACGATAGGCCAACTGTGACTTCACGTCTTCAACAGGTTGCTGTTTCTCTTCATTGGTCAAGATATATGCTTTCTTTGCCTCTGATGTGCACTTAACCGAGGGCTGTTATATGGCTATGAGGGTTTCACCATGGCTAGGACTACAACAACACCCTGGAATAGGCTCTAGTAGTGGTACATTCGGTATCTTTGTTGTTGCTTTCTCCCTGTTGATGATACCTAACGGCACAGAGTGAGCATCGCTTGCTTCGCGTGCGTGCAGCGATCCCAGAAGGGCCATGGTTACCTGGCTTGCTGGTAATGTACCTTTGGTGTTGTAACAGGGAGGATTCAGCCACCGAATCCTCATCACCAGCGCTATGCAAAACGCCCTCGTTATGGCGATATGCTGTGAGTTGACCATACTGGGTGTGAACCGCATATCGATGATATGATCCAGTAAAGCCATAATCTGCTCTACTTATTGTCCCTCTGTACGACACGAGGCCGCAGTCTGTATCAACCTGACGAAGACTACTGGATCCTTCGATGTAGGGTATTTTGCGGTGCCGGTTGCCGTGTATATTGTTTGTGAAACGCAACACATACCATCAGGATGAGAATACTTACCCGGGACATCTCTTTTCAACGTAAAACAGCATGAGATTGAAGTCGAAGTGGCCATTAGCCAAGAGGTTCCAGACAGGCCCTGCAGTCAAAGCCCTACGCAACTCAAAAGAAATTGACGCACCCACTAGGCCGGTGAGTCTAACAAAAGACGGACTCGCCTTTCCGTCAACGAGGTGTTTGAAGCGGGGGCATTCCGCTAAAGTTAGCAGCCAGAACAAGAAACCAAGGTCTTCCTTGCTAATTACGTGCCAAGTCTGGGGTTTGACAGCTCGACTCTTGCGTGCCTTGCATCTCTTCCCGTCAGCACTTGAAGGCATGATTCTCCTCTCACGCAAAAAGGATTTGGAAAACTGAGATATCCCAGTCTCCATCATGGAAAACTCAACCAAGTTCGAGGCCCTGGATCGACTGGATCGTATCCATATGCATAATGCATGCTTTGTTGATATTGTACAGCTGTCAAAGAGCGGTCTGCATCATCTACATTAGTGCTTCTGTTAAAGCAAATCCACACACCACGTTGTGTATCTGAAGGATATTCGCCAGGTCTTTCTGGTTCATATTGCATACCGACGCAACATTGCACATGAACGTTACGAGTGCTTGAATCCCACTCGGTGTTCGATGTGACGTATTCGGGGCAAAGCCTGCCGAGCCAATCTCCCGGTCGCCTGCTCGCCATGGAGTGACTTCTTGTTGTCTCTTTTGTTTTCTCACCTGCTCGTACCCATAATCCTAGACAGCCCGAGTCTCGCGTGCCAGCCGGTCGGTTGAGCCAAGGTCCACTTCGGCAGAGGCGGATTGCATGATCTGCCCGGAGGGAAGGGAAAACCTTTCTCTTGGGTAAGCAGGTGACGATGGAAAAGACAACAACCTGAGGACGATCCGCACGATCCTGGTCCGATACAACGGGGCCAGTGGACTGGGCGCTGTTTCCAGGCTGAAGGATCGGTTTTGGATGTGGCGCTTCAACAAGGTAATGGCAATGACCTCGTTAAAGAGGTAGCTCCGAGACATGACCGCAAGAGCTGGCTAGGTACACGTTTTTGCAGGCACCTGATCGTGAGGGTTGCAGAAGATTGCCTTTGCTCTCCCCGCAAAGACGAAGTGTGTATGATCTTCGAGATCGCATCCTGCAGGCCCGGTCCATGCTCGCTCAGTGGCAGCGAAGTCAGTTCTGTCAAGGTTCTCCATTCACAATGGTTGTTCAACAGCTTGTCAGATCACTAGTTCGCGTATAACAGCTTGCGAAAGAGCACCCTGGAACTCGCCTAGCTGGCATGTTAACTTGAAGAATACCGTGACCGTTGGGAAGAACAACGTTGACGAAAGGGAAGGGTCCTCGGGCGCGGGAGAGAGCTCAGAGAAGCCAGCTGGGGCTGTCATACCCAGAAGCAGAACATCCCGAGGCCCGAGCCCGCGTCCTGGGAACGCCAAATAAGAAAGCTGGGACGCCTCTGATTGGACCAAACCCTTGCAAAGAGGGCCGTTATACTTGGCGAAGTTGATGACTGCAACAGAGTCCAGGTTCTTCTGGCCAGGGTGGACTTGGCGTCAGAGGCAGGGGAGCTCTCAGACCAGATAGCGAGCCCGAGTGAGCAGAATTTTTTTGGCGACAGCATCATCAAGGTAAGATTGAACCTGTTTGACCAAGGAGGAGCTCACGGAGAAGACGACAGTTTCGGTAGACGTAGGGATAGCATGGCCGCATGGCTCGCATGAATGACATTCGGTCTGAACTCTGGAGCACGGGGGGATTTTCCTAGTGCCCGGAAACCCGTCCAACCAGTCGGTAAAAGCTAGAAGGACTCGTCGATTGGGTCCAGTGACGCTTCTCCCCCTTGGCGACAATTTGCCTCGATGTGTTGAAAAGCCGCAATTTGCAAGGCTGATTGGATGATGAAGTGGTAGGGAGTAAGAGACGGCGTCGGATCGCGTGTGGGGATGTCGTCGGCTGTGGAAATTATTCCAGAAGGCGCCAGGGACGCCAGGGACGCCTGGGACGCCTGGGACGCCTGAGAAGGGCGGACGGAGGGCTCTGCTAGTGGCAGTTAATCATGACGAGTGTTTCTCCTTTTGAAACCCTGAAAATGTCAACGACAATGTCACACTGACCATGACACACGCTGATAGTGGAGTTTGTTGGTGGTCAGTGAGTTCGGTGATGCGCAAGACCTGAGCTTAGTTCGCTTCCAGAAGAAAATACAATATCCGCAGTTCGTATATGGAAGGAATCGAGATAATTAGTGTTCTGTCATGTCATGTACGTAGCGGAAATGTGAGCATAAACGTAAAAAGACGTAAATAGTGTGTACCTAACTGAGACCCCCTTTTTGCATACAAAAAGATGGATGCCAGGATCTATGAGAAAGTCGTTTAACCGTAATTGGTGGGAATGCGATGCGCATGCTTGACAGCAAGGCCTGCAGCAAGACCCAGTCCCAAAACACGTCCAGGCCAAGTCGAAACTCGTTGACCGGTTCCTCTTTAGGAAAGTAGAAAACTTGACGTGGTTGTGACGGGGTGAAAGGGCTTCACAAGTCTGCAGCAGGTGAGCTGTAATCAGATAGCTAAATAATTGTCAATAAGCTGTTTGCAGACGAACTCTGAATTAAAAATAAAAATAAAGACATAGGGGTCCAGGTTTCCAAAACGCGACACTCATTGGTCTGTCCGAGGTCGTGGAAATCTCAGGTCTCATCTAACCCTCGGTAGCGGATACGTACGTTTCGGCTGAGCAACAGACTACAGTGGAGGTCATGACCGCTACCGGCATTCCACCCACGTGTGCAGTGGAGCAAAAAAAGCGCCAAAATATGCAACATGCGTGCTAAAATACAATTCCCATGTACAATGCGGATGCGGATGCGGATGCGGGAGATGGGTGAGCTCATGGTTGATACCTGATACCTGGCGGGTTCATATTCATATGACTGCAGCACCATCAATAGGCCCTGCTTCTCTTTTCTTCCGCTGCGAAAACGAGGACCTGCTCCGAATTGTGATACCCGGCAGTGGTCCTGTGTGTCAACGTGACGGCACGGTACTTGTTACTTGGGGTTCGGTTTATCGCCAGGGGGATACGATAATGGCGTCAACGTCCTAGCGTCCAATACAAATTGTTCCTCCATGGGCCATGACCATGGTTTGTAAACAGGACAGGGACACGAAAAAACATCTAGAACGGTGAGAAATGTTCGACGAAGAAAACCCCTGGCAAATAGATGGTGGGTCAAACAGAACAGACAATGGAAGTTTAGTTTTATCGTACCGTAGCGTATTAACTAACACCTTGGAATGGCCAGATGGTCATGGAGCGGCACATCTACCATTGGTGAAGCATCCGCGCATCCAGTCCAGAGCAATTCTCACGTAAAACTGAGGCCGTGCGTCGAGGTTTGAGCTGCACATGCGAGCAATGCATGAGAGGGAGAAAATCTTTTCTGCCTTGGGGTGATGTGCATTGACGTTACAGTACTCCGTACGTGGGTTTATCAGATGGGCCTTGTCATTGTCGCTTCTACTATTGATTCAGAAGGCACCCACCAGCGTGACCAGCGACAATATAGATGCATTTTGAATGACTTGTCAAACCTGGCGGAAGGGGGAAAGATGCGAGATGGATCATGGCTAGTCGAGACGAGTCTCCTTAATTGGCACGTCATATCTCCAACGGCATTGTCATGACTAGCTGGAGTCGAAACCTGCGCAGGACAGCCAGTCAATTGCCATGGCGAAGAAGCAATATCGAGAGTCTCGACCCTTCAAAACAGTGGTGTAGCAACCCGTACTGGGAAGCGCTGGACGCTGATCACAAGGGGGAAGCTCTTTTGAGGCTTCCACGTGCCCGGCGGACCGTCTGTCGGGTGATGACCGCAGCTCCCAATCAGCAAACGGTGAGAATTAGACGCGATGGAACACGATGTTGGGCCCTCTTTCTCTTTCTCTTTTTCTCTTTCTTTTCTGAGGCGGTCTTGAGTCTGACTGTTTGGTAGTGGAGAATGACTCTGAATTTTGAGGCGGTAACCGGGACAGTCCTCAAGGTTCCTCATCTCACCGGCACTGGCGATATTGGGAAACATGGTTTTGATAGGTAGTCTGGCAGACAGGTGAGAGAGCCAGTGGAGCACGCTTTGACGTTAGGACGCTGTTGATGCTGGACGGCGGCTCCGCTCACCTCCAGAATGGCGAATTGGCCCAGACCGGGCAAGAAATAGTGCTCTGCAGTGGTGATGTGCAGTGGCAGAGCATTTTACGGTGAGTACCCAATCGACAAGGCACTGCTGTATGTGAGCCTTGTGAGGGCCTGCAGTATGTATGTGCTGTAAGCCTGTAACCAGATACAGAGTGGACTAAACTGCACTGCCGAACAGTATTGGTCCTGAGGTCTGGTATATGTTGCTGCGGCGGTGGAGAGAGAAGGGAGGAAGAGAGCAAACGGGTCCAAGTTTAGACGCTGTTTTGTGCCGGTAATTGCAGCACGCGATACTTGGAACAGCAACTTTCTTGCCTACCCGCCTGCTCCAGAGCTGGCGGTAAGTGTTTAAACGAAAACTAACTATTGACTCGTTTTGTAACGAGACGTGCATTGCATTTCGTGATGGCATCGATCAATGTCTTGCCTGTGCTTTCGGCGACCCTTCGGTGAGTCATTTGAAAAGCAAAGATAAATCGTTCTTTTCAGGGTCTTACTTCCTTTTTTTCTTCTTCTACTCTCAATTTTTTGCTCCGTGATTACAGGTCCTAAATTCATCCTCACTTCGCCGACGCCGAAGTTGTGAGGGCTCGTAGGCTGGTCTGTGTCCCCCCCGTACTAGAGAGTCTAGCAGTTTTGTCTGGGTGGCCTTGGGGACTTTTTTCCCTGGTGGAGGATGGTGCTCGCCTTAGATTAAGACCATGATCCTGGTAAACGGGAGACCTCACATTACTCGATATCTGATAAGTGCATACACATCAGCAAGAACGATAATGATAACCCGCACCCCTCCCTTTCACATCTCACTCCCTCCGCTCTTCAGCTCCAAAATTCCCCAGACCCCCTTGTTTCTCGGAGTGAGTGCCACCAAAAGGAAAGAAAGAAAAAATTCTGGCACGCACACCCCCCTATGTCTAGGAACTGCACTACGGGTGTGTGCTTTCATCTGGGCTCCCTCGATTTCCCTCTGTCAGTGAGGGTGGGCTGTCTGTCAACATGAACAGGGGCCTCTTATGGAAGGGGACTGGGGAGAGGCTTTCTGGTACGTCTGGGAGTTATAAACAACCTTCAGCCCAGCCATGGGCCCCGTCCGTAAGGTTTTGAACGACTAGCTTCTGTTCCGTTGTTTTGGGTCCATCTTGTCTCTTCTTTAAATACTCTTTTACTTCCCTCCAACAGTTTTTTGCCATCGACGTTACGTGCATTGTGTTGTCATAGTTATCTCAGCACGAAACTCTCTCTCCGCCATTGCTACTTAACATCACCCACACTGACTGCTACTCAACCATCACCGCCTTATACTGAGTTCGACTACTATATATATACCTGCATATATATCTTGTATATATAAGACGCGACGCCTGGGCCTTGTTTCTTTCAACCAACGACTCATCCGCATACCTTTATTACCGATTTACCAGAGTCGACACGATATCACTTGGTCTGCTACTCACAATGTGCAACTACATCTACGTAAGTTACAACATATCATCACCATGATGACTTATACTAACACTTTCTCTTATAGAAAGAGCTCAGCTGTCAACACCACTACCACTTGGTAGAGTCATGGTGTCCCAAGTATATTGAGACTGAACGTCGGTGCCCGCCCACTATCGTGAGCAAGCAATACTGGTGAGTCAGAGCATACCATATCCACCCATAAGCTAGAACATTTGCTAACGGTTTGATCAACAGGGGTGACGATATTTGTGGTATGTCTCCAACTCTTTTCCAGGGCCGAGCGGAATCTTCATAATCCTTTCCAGCCGGTCGACCTTAGGGTGATGCATGATTGATGCTAATTAATTTTCCACAGCCGCCTGCCGCGAACGCCAGCAACCCAGCAATCACCCTTGGGCGAAGCTCATTCAGCGTCCCGAGTCACGCATGTCCTACTCTCCCCAGGTTCGTGCTCAATGAGAACGAGCGGCGTCGTTTCGCAGGTCGAGTCCTCGATATGCCGCCAACCGACCTGTCTCACCCAATAAGGCAACACCATTTACACACACCGCATACGCATACGAAACCCAACCTCTCGGATGAGTTGAAACAATAGAAAACAACATCATTCGTTAGTCGGAGCCGACATGGCTCTTTTACACAAACACAAAACACTCACATGCACCTGCACGAGTAGTCAGTATCTGCAGGCTCTTCAGTCCAAGCAACGTGCTTTACAAGGTGGTCGACTCAAGTGAGACATGATACCCCACTTGTGTGGCCGTGGCTTGAATGCGGAGGGACGACGAATCAACGATTACAGCATCGGAAAAAAACAAACCAGAAAAAAGTGCACTTTATTGCGAAAACTCGATACCTAGGAAGGCGCTGGGAAGCATTTGATTTGATTTATCACCTACTTTTTATTTTTATTTTGGATGGAAAAGAATTTGGCTCTCTGGGTGCGAACCCGTTTCTGGCCAATGTGGACTTTTCCCCACTCTCGACTCCCGTGGAGGCAGAGGCGTTGCAAAAGGTTTCGGTACCTTTTTTGGAGGGGGATGGTCAAAGCGTCGATCAATAGCTCTCGAGCTGACTGGGGGCCACTGAAGAGAGTGCTACGCGATACCTGCAATGTGCATCTCTCGCCACCCGACACCGACACCAACGGCGACATCGACACTGATCACCATTTCAACTGGATGGATGAATGCTCATCGTTGCACAACAGCACAGCAGCACAACATCCTACCACTCTCACCTATCAACTGCACCTCATCTCAGCACTAAACTCCACTCACCAACCTCGGGCGCTACCCCAAGATTGCCTGCATGAGAGAGGAGGTCTTATGACCACAGGTAGAGAGCCTATGGTGAAGCAACAACTCTCTAATCGCGGAGAAAAAAAGAGACGAGGAGAAGAAATCAACCACATTGGCCTCGAAGGGAGTCCTTTTTATTACTTGGCGTGCTTACTCTTTTTTATTACTTTGTTTGTCATGTTTGAGTAGCTGGTTGCATGCATGGAATACGGAAACCGGGCATTTATGGGAAACAAAGATATCACTTGGGGGGTTTCTTAAGGATGGAAACCATTTCTACACCTACTTTCACTATCCTCGATGGCATGGGCGTTTTTTATCATATTTTTACAACATGGCCGCGCATGGCGGCGGGAAATCGACGGGGGGCTTGTTTATCACCATACCGAACCTATCTATACTACTGATCACAGCTGACTACCCAAGATAGTTGCATATTGTTTGGCGCAGGAAATGAAATATTAGACCTTGCTTATTTACCTTAAAGCCCCTTTACTTTACCTTGCACATACTACGTGATGATCTACGTGACTTGCATCTCTCGATGCCAGAATCTGAACCAAGAATTTGCGGGTTGACCGGTCAGATGTGATGCTCGTATGGGGCTAAAAGCGATGCTCATCCGGGTGCTTGCGAGCCGGCCTTCCTTTCGAAGATCAGCCAAATTTCTGGTAAACGGAAATGGCGTGAGAAAGAGGGAAAAGCAGGGCGCTAGACTTGGAAGAGAAAAAAGAAAAGAAAAACACGAGGTAGTTCACGCGGAACACTGCAGCTAGAGTGTACTAGAGATTAATTAGTCTCCACGTTAGAAACCTTCGCTACGGGCCGCTCTCTGGATTTGCCGGCCGGGCTGTTGCCAGTTGGTTCTGCTTTCATGCCAGTGAGTCAGTGACATTCGCTCTGGGGGCTGATACCCGCGCTGACACGATTCAGCAGCAGAGGACTAACTGTAACGCGTGTGGTTGTGTGTGATGCAGTGTGCTTAGATAGCTGTGATGGGAAGGACAAAAGTGCAGTTTGTACTCTGTAAGGTGGGATGGATTGAATTGGATTGGATTGGACGTTTGAAACGGAGGGGACCATGGCCTCAAGAGTGTGCTCAGTCGAGAGATAGTGGACTCCTTCATTTGGCGCCGTTCATATTGTCTCATTTCAATTGATTTCTTGTCAGCTTGCACCACTCACATCTGAGACGAGATATGTGCAGTATCACATCTGAGAAATATAGAAGAAATTAAAGTGCTGCGATAATCGCATGCATATACAGTCACATCGCATCTATCATGATGACTTCCCTCTCTCCCCCTTCTCTTCTCTCCTCACGTCTCGTCTACCGTCCCAATCGCCGACCAAACTTATCCCCACGTTTTCTTCCCACACCCAAAAGTACTCCAAACCTTGCCTCCCACCATCTTTTTCCCCTGGGGGCTTGACAGTAATTAGTTTTTGGTCTTTGACCCGTTTTTAACGCGCTGGGCGCTAGCGGTAGCAGTAGCGCATCGTGCCGAGCCCTTTGTGATCAACGCCTTAAGCGATCCCGTACCGTCCAGTGCCATAGGTTCATTTTCTGCCTTGGTCAATGAGACGTTTAGGTATTTGCCGGCGGCTGTTGTCTACCTGCTAGTTATGTGAATTACGTATCTTAGCTGCTGTTGCTCGTGCTCGTTCTTTCTTCGTAAGGATTCTGCAGCGGAAGCTATATCATGTTCCTGGATAGTTGTCTCTTCTCTCAGTGTGAATAGGGTTTATCGTCGCGCCGGGAGGTCATGTTGGCTTCCGCGGGCCACGACCGTTGACATCAAAGTTCAGGCTAGTCCGACTGCTTTACCACACACGAAATACTCTAAATGGCTCCTGAGTGAGATGTTTAGGACGTGCGCATTCCGTCATGTCAATCTTAGGTTGCACCAAAAGCATGACGATGAGCAGCATCATACAGGGTCTATGCGCTGCGTTTAAGTAGGGATAACTGAGGAAACAATGCAATGCAGGCTGTTTGTTTGCCCAACGCAAAGCGCGGCTACCTTACCATTCACCATGCACCGCGCACTCAATATTAGACACAGCACTGTACCTCTCACCAACATACATCCCATTTCATCTCAACTCTGCAGGCTCACTGCTGCTGCAGTTGGAGTTGAATCCTTCCAACGATATGATGCTAATACCTTGAAACAACCAAAACAGCCTCGGACGGCCACACGTGCCCCATGCCCCATGCCCCGATCTTTCATTCTCTCTTCATTCGAGAATGCCCTCGCCGCCAAGATGAGGGTGTGCATCTTGGGCTTGCACTCAAGCCTCAAGCCCCGAGCCCCGAGCCCCGAGCGTTGGTTTGCTCGCCACGTCGTAGGGCACAAACTTCACCACATATGATTCAGTCGGTCATGGGAATGCCAGAAACAGATACCGATCTCGATAGATCGCGACGTGGGGTGCATATTCCTACTTGCGCGTGAGTCAATGGCCTCTCTCGCCCACCTTCCAACTCTGTCGCAGCATGGGGGGTTCACTATCGCGGCTCTCTGATAAGATGAGGCTGAAGCTGAGGCTGGAGGGTCCTTTTGCAACACCGGAGATGCGTCTTTTGCAATTCATGGTGTCGCAGATACGGTCTTCTGATACTGCGGTACTGGCTATCAGAAAAGCTTATCTACCTACCTACCTACCTACCTATACCGGAAAGCTGGAACAGCACCCTTGATAACAAGCGCTGCACTGTAAATCATCATGCAAATTGTGGCCCTTGTTCTTGGTATCGGCTGATTGACCATCCACTTCTTTGAGTTTAAAAGAAAGGTCCATATCGAAGAAAAACACATGTCCAGCCCCACGTGGCTCAACTACCTACCTTATCAGTCTTTAAGGGTCTTCAAGGTGAAGGACCCTTCGCTCGCACCATTTTGTAAGAGATGGCAGGATCAGAAACAATCAGGGAATCAGACACACATAGATCTTTGCCATGAAAACAAGGAAAAAAGTCCCCTCCGAAAAGGGTTATAAGAGATTAGCCATGAAAAAGTCGGGGAACTTGAATGGCACCGTACTCGGAAGACTCGATGCATGTCACGCAGCTTCTCTCTTTCACATGCAGGCAATTACAGGACCCTGACAACCGGTTAGTGTGATTAACAGGGCTGTTTTCCTCACCGGGAAAGCGGTGATTGCTTCAGACCTTTGCGGTTTCGTTTGCTTTGTGTTGGAGGATAGCACATAAATGCATTTACCAGCCGCCGAGGCTTGTGATCCGACCCGGATCCCGCGTCAAATGGGTGTCATCATGTCAAAATCTCCAACTCCAGACAAGGATGGCGGGGTATCGGGACGGAGATGATACCGATATCATGATACGCATCGGGCCAATAACGGCGGGAGATCATGGATGCTTGACCGAGATACTACCCGAAGCCATTGTAAATACCATCTCGTTGTTTTATCCTTCGAAACACCACGTTTATGGTTTATCTACGACAGAGGAAGCAGAGACTTCCCACGTGTACTACAAACCCCACGGCATCACCAAATGCCGACCCCAACCTAGCTCGACGTGGGATGATGTCCCGAGAAAGCCATTACGTTCCAAATGAGCGGTATCCAGCTGCCTTGGGGATATCAAGAGTTGCAAGGTATACATCTGCACGAGTCCAGATTGTGGTTGCGACTGCGACCACTTCAACACGCATCCCAGGCCATCATACGTTGAAGCAGCATCACCAACTGCAGCTGCGGGACATGGAGTGCAGACAGCCAAGCCAATTGCCAGGATGACATAAAGCCATCAATCGCGGAGATGAGAATGCTACGCCTTTTAAAACCCTCCGAAAATACCGCCATGAGGCCATCTACCCCACAAGAAGGCTCACCGGTATGGGAACCTCCCAATCTGGAGAGTCCAATTGCAGCGCAGTGCCAGCATGCGGGATAACAGGGCTGCTCACACACCTGCTTCATTGGAGCGGCGATGCATCATCCGCCATAGACAACACCGCATCCGATCAGCCGAGGCGCGGCTACTGCCTCAACTGTTTATATGAGGAGGGAGAGAGTCGGTGACGGTGATTTGCAAAAAATGTCGGAGGCAAAATACGTTGGTTTCCAAGGGATCCGAGGCCCGTTTTTCCAGGGGTTGCCTTGCCTTGCAAAAAAGACAGCCTGGACCAAGACGATGTCTCGATAGTCTCGGAACCAAGAGGCTCTTAGTAGGGGGTGCATAATGAAGATGACTCTGGTTGATGTCAAGGTGGCAAAAGGCGTCGAGTTCGTGCCTGAGCAAGATCCAAGCGTCTGGTCCAGATCACCAGCTAGCGGCTAGCATTGGAAGAGGCAATACTTGACACTGGGCTTGGGGGGGGATCATCTCAAGGGGGCTCTGGTGAGTTGCATCATTAATATCGGATCACAATCATTGAAATAGGCCGAGTATCAAGAAATTGACCGTTGCCAACTAACAGCCTCTTTTTTAGGTTGACACGTCCCATCCCTCAGACTTTCTCCACGCTGACGCTGACGCCAGAGGATCGTAGCCAGGGGGGCCAGAACGCAACTGCCGCTTAGTTGCATTAGTGCTGCACATGACACCTGCATTAGGCCCCGTAGATGCATAGCTTCTGTAGTTTCATACTTCAAACGGTTGACGGGTTGAGGTAAAACCTATTTCCTAAATCGTCCACTTGCAGTCTAATACACCCTTCATCCATGATAATTCCCAACACTGACACCCTTCTTCCTGGTAATCGTCTCCCCCACATCCGGTTTACAAGCTGTATCCGTATTCTTCCAGAAAACCCCGAGATTCGATTTCCCAAACAAGAGACATGCGTTATCACTGATCAGTCAACTTTTATTACCTCACGTAACTTTTATCCTTCCCAACCAAGGCAATCGACCTTTGATACCGTGGCCATGATACTACTCTTGTCGAATACACTGGACTACGTACCGTTGCGACAGGGCAAGTGCCCGTAGTTCGACACCCTCCCCGGATATTCTCAAAAAACCCTCATGTGGCCAACTTCCACGGTCGGTCCTGGCAATTTCCTACAGAGAACCACCATCTCGAGCAAGTTTCCCTGCTCCGCCAAAAACAATCATGCGAAACGTGATCGAGACCTTGTGCGGTCGACCGTCTCACCAATATGCAAGCTCTTGAGACTTCTCCACGATTAAGCACACCCTGGCTCATTGTTAAGATGCCTGCACCCGCGCAAGCCTGTGAGCATGTGACCTGCCATATGGCGTCCCTCTATAATAGCAACGCACAGTTGCGTCTATTGGTTCTATGCCTTTAGTGAGTATTTGCAACTTAAATGCGACTATTCACAGATCAACAGTTTGCACGACGTCTCGAATAAGACATCAATCCTAGGACAAACCCCGACAAACATTTTGTCTCGACGAATCAATTACTCCTGACGAAGAACCGGACATGTCCGAGATCTTAGACGACTAAACAGCAAACACACATATAGTGCATGCCGGGACGCACGTCCATGCTGGATATATCACATTGACCAAGGTCTCGTGCCAAATGCGCACTGCTTGCTGGCGACTTCTGCTTCGTTACCGATATACTGGATTGAGTCGCTATTGGTGTATCGAAACCTCGATCGATTTCTATCGTTAGGAAGTTGCCCATCGCGAGACAAGTGCCGTCCAAGTTTACTCTTTTGTGGCCATGCGATTGGTGTGTTGGTTGAGACAACGATCAAGTCAGGTCATCCAATTCCAGTCCCACCTCGCATTCGTTAATAAGCCCCATCTGAGATTTCTCTCCGGCGCATGGGTTGGCGCCAACGCTAAATGTAGACATTGAGGCTTGAGCAGATGCATAAGGCTGCGATATCACTACGAAAGCATGCAATACGTCATTTCAACATCATGTGATCGGCAAACATGAGTCTGCTGTGTTCCTGTCCTGATTTATCTTTAACGTCAAGCCTAATTGAGCCGGTTCGTTAGTCGAGCCATCCACTGATAAATCTATCACATCTCATAAAAGCCACGATTTAGGTCTTATTCGGATTCAATATTCCAACCTCCGCCGCGCTAAGGAAAGGCTGCATAAGGCGTTCATCACGTTGCCAGAGCCGCCGCGACTAGATGAAAGAACAAAACCCTCAGAGCTAGCTGGAATGACACGAGGTAATCTTGCCTAAAGCGGCTACGAGATGGTTCCGTCAATGTACTATTGGTTGTTTGTATTATTAACCCTGTGCTATTTGTCCATAGTCTAGCAAATATCCCGAATATCCAGATCTGAGGTTACATTGTGCGCATGAGTGACAAGTGACCCACGTGTAAGATATGCATCATAGTGATGCCGCGAACGCCGAGGGATTGAGGTCGGATCGAATATGGATATCTCAAGTCGCAAAACAGGACCGAGTGTGGTTGGTAACCCGTCATTGCAAACATTGTCAAGGATTTCCTTGACATTACTTCGAGGAAGCCAACTGAAACCACCTTATATGTCATTATTTGCTTTTGTCTGCTTACTACAGCCTTTGTTCTCCACCAAAGTGGCTGACACAAGTTTGTCGATTCTGTGTCTGCTGTAAATGTCGTCTTTCTATTGTTGCTTCTTCACCGCTTCAGCCACGACTCTTCCGTCTGTCAGGCTTCCATCGGGCAAGACCCTTTCCGTAGTTCTGACATAGGCCAACAGAAACGGGTACGCTAAATCACAGAGGATCGAGGTACCAACGAAGAAGAGGCCTAGAGGGTGGAAGACAAAGCCGTGGGCCTCTGGCCAATACCACCACAGCATTATGCAGGAAATAGGTAGACCCATGACGGTGCCAACGAAGCGACAAAACCTGCAAATAGGATCTTGTCAGCGTGAGCAGGCAGTGAATACGATGATTGCTATTGCGATGTTGCTTTTTCCTGGCTCTATAATCACGAGACAACAAGGAAACGCGGATCCTAATGGTATCCAAACCGTCGGACCTGCTTGCTTCAATAGTCTGCTCCCACCTGACACGCAATTCGAAGCAATATACCGAATTCTCGGGACGAGCATAAATGAGATGATACAGCACCTAGGGGGAAACACGCCCTCCGGAAGAACTTCCAATTGCATATAGGAAAATAGAAACTCACCAAATTGCATAGCTCTGACCGCCAGAATGGCCACGCTGGAGAAGCATAGCCAATGCTGACACGCTGAATATCATCTGCGCCACACCGGCCGACCAGAAGGCCAACTCAGTAGTATCCCTCGCCTCAAGGCCCTTCCACGTCTTCCCCCATTTGATACCATACCCACGGTGCGGCTCCTTGAGCCACCACCAGACAAACGTTCCATTACCCACCAGCCCCGCGACAAAGATAATGAACAACAGCAGTGGCACATTGCGCGCAACAAGAGGACTTGTTGAGAAAGACCGCGGGGCTGTTTTGATCGTGGCGTAAAGAACGGGTATGTCAAGGAGCAGCCATAGCGTGAACCCGAATGTCTCGATGGGCGCTTCACATACGCCAAACGCGTAGACGACTTCCCATGCGAGGTTGAGGCCCAGAGCGAGAAGAGGGGCGGGCGTAGCATGCGTGGCGAGAGAACGACGCACCATGAGGATGTAAGCTATGAGCCAGAAGGTTATGCCTGCTGAGAGACATGCTGTTGAGGCGGGGACGAGCCATGTTGGTGCTGAGGGGGGCGGGATGTCAGAGGAACCCATTTTGGGGTGTTGTGCGTGGAAACGCAGCGACAATATCTTTATAGCGCTTTCTGGATAATCCTCTTGAGTTCAGAAAGCATCTGGGTACCCTGTGAGGAGTTCTTTAGAAAATGAGTCGATTTCCGGTTGTGCCGGTGATGATCATGCCATGTTGATGTTTTTGTTGGGTTTGACTAAACTGCGCTGTGGTGGTGTAAGCTTGATTACCCTACATCTATCCCTGTGGTTGCATTGCCGAATGATTGCAATATCCATTTACACAGTGACCTACTAGACATATATAAAAGTTATTGACATCCATTTGAGTAGGTATGAAAACTGTTTGAAACCCTATTTTGCTGTTACACTTTTGTTTGCAGCGTCTACCCACCGGTAGTCCTTGTTATCATATTCGTTTTTACATTTCACATGCTTCTGATTTATGATATATTACTGTAACTTATAATGCTTTGCCCAAGTACATTGTTCATTTTGGCAAGATTTAACTATCCGTCTCATTCAGCTGTATGCTGTTCCTTGGCATCGTGCTCTTGCTGCTCAGGCACTTGATAATAGACATACGGAAGAATTTACGGACAGGCCGGCATTGGATACATTATTGTATCAGCATTAGAACGATGGCTAGAACGAGCGAGGTAAAGTCATAGTCTGCATGAGTCTTTCATAGCATACCATAAGCTCCAGCTGATCGGGCAAGGCGTTGGGATAAGCAGCTGTTCTGCCATAGATCTGTTTCCCAGACTGGTAGTGTAAAGTAAGACTCTGTAAATTGTTCAGATGCTATTCGGTCAGAAACAACAGCAAGACAAATGAGTCAAATGCAAGGTTTGTGTATCCCAAATTCAAGTCTGCATGATACCTTGGGCCGCATTCGATCAGTGACCGCGAGGCTATTGAAACTGTTCTGTCTACCCTACTATACAATTAATGAGGGAAATACCGATAACACTGGTTATCGCAGTGTCCTTTGAACTCACCTAATCTTCTTAGGAAATGTACTCGAACCTGGAATTATCTGGAATGAGTTTGGCTATGGCCATGGTCGAACTGCATATTGTTAGAGTTTCCATGTCAAAACGACAAGACGTATTATTAGGTCATAGTCACGATTATTATCGAATAGGAATAATATCATGAGGTTCCAATATCACTCTTTTATGGTGTAGTCTGTATTAACGCTCTCAAATCGTAAAGACGTCGTCAAAGAATGGTTGAGACAATAAGTCCTGTAAGCTTACATAGGACAATCCGGCATAAACTACGCTGTATCCGTGTCACGAGCATAAAAAGAAGCGTTGTTCATCGCATTATAGCAGAACAGAGCCTGATGTTGGGTTTATCTTATCGATAGATGGCATCTTCAAGTTGAGTTTCCAGATCGTTGTTGTCCACGGGAGCATTTACGTAATGCAACTCGAGATATTGAGGCACGTAGTGGTAGTCTTTGATCGATCCGGCGACAACCAAGGTAGCATTACCATCCATAACATTATAGCAAATCACTCGTTAGGCTCGACCTGTAGGATAGATAGCACTGTAGCCTCCTGCTCGTTGAGTACTCTTAATTACCGCGTAATACTTGTCGCTCCTCTCGAGGTTATTATGTAAGACCTCATTGTCATTCTATATTCATAGACAATAGAGGCTTTCTGAACTTATCCTAAACTATGACCATCCGCTTAGGCCTCTCTGCTTTTTTGTTTTGCGTGCTTTTCGGACAGTATTATGTTACACTGGTATCCTGCACATGAAAGGGTGGGATTGTGTCAAGAGTAGAACCGAATATTCGAGTGCTGGAAAAGTATTATCCATATTCCTTTGTCACAGGCTCTCATGAACAGAGTCTCGGTGATACGATGTCGACTCTCATGAAAGCCTGCGAAAAGATGTTCTGGGCTAATGCTTCAATGTTAGTTGGTATCAAGAACTGTTCGCCGTCAACGGACGCTTTGTAATGGGCAAGCCTTCAACACTTTGTTCACGTCAGACGTTGCCACGAACAAGGTCTCATCAATCTTGGAGAGTGCCTAGAAAGCGATATCAACATGGCAAAGTCACTAGTCAACCTTATAAATGGATGGAGCTGTTGCAGAACACCAGATGATAACTCCAGGCGGAACCTCCCCCATCCATCTCAAAGGAGATAAGCCTGACTGTACCCGCTGCGTCATACCTGAATATCGCATAAGCACTTCAGACAGAGAAATCAGGAAGTTGCCTGACACAAGGGAGGAAAGCAGAGGTTACTATTGGCGAGACTGACAAAACACTCGGGCGTGTCTACTCTTCCGGAGCTGCGATAGGGGCCCATGATTGATGCCCAAATGTGGCGAGAGGTTGTATTCCTGCATCAAAAGCTGTAACTCCTTTTTTGATGATAGAAAAAGCTGGATTGTCCCCGAATCTCAACTGAACAGCTCATGGTGATCAAGAATGGAGGAGGTGTCTAACAAGGATATCGAAGGCTGAATATGGCTACCGACACAAGAAACACGCCATCAGAACTACTTGCGAAGCTGCCCAATATAGCCTGGGCAGCTCATCCCACTCTTGAACTGCCAACAGCTATGGCAGATATCTTGATATCCCCACTGTCTCATCCAAAGTCAATGGCGAAGCGGCTTGTGATGACATCGTGAAAGTGATATCTTCCATTCAAGTAACGCAACACTAAAGGCAACTGCCTGATACCCGGGCGATCGAGTCAGGAGATTGATACACGTTATCTTATGGAGCATTACAGCCACTCTAACATCTCCATGACCACATAATCGGAAATATTTACCTGCTTGGGAACGACTTCGTTTCGTCAATCCCCGGACCGCGCGGAGAGGAACAGGACCCTTGACATTACAAGATTCGATAACAAGCGCCCACGATAAAAGAATCTGTACGTAATTGAATAAGAGATGGCAAACTTGTGCAAAAGACACTCTTGAAGGATATCAACGGCTTTGAAGTCGGACACGAATGGAGACATTCGGGCCATAGAGCACCGGTGAGGGTATCAGCACGGACAAAAACGCTGGACGGTGGTGCCTATTGGATGTTGAACTGTCGGGACTCCTTCAGAAGCGGAGACGGTAGGTAGAAGCATAGACGAGTATGTCGAAGCAGGACCGACTCTTTCCGTCGTTATGAACAAGGCAGCGCACGTCGGTTATGCTCAGACCCTTATGAGGCCCAGTGATGTGATGTGATGTGATGGGTGATGTGCAATCGGGCTTATCACACTTCCCACTCTCATAGATACCGCGACGAGGTTACATGTTTTTGATCCTGTTTTTGTATCTCATAAGAAGATTTACAAACTGCAGCAGAATTGAGTAGACTAGATGTTTTGTCGGAAGAGTTACTGGGCTAAGATGTTGACAGATACCAGGAAGCGTGACGATCTTGCCTACTTGAGAAGCTAAGCTCAAACTACACAGCGGCTCTGCTGCAGGACACGATCGAGAAGAGATGACTGTGCCGAAACGGAATGATATCATTTTCTACAAGCAATGTTTCAGATAGGCTATGTAGCTGATGGCTGACCGTTGGAACTGACGACAGCTGAGCCGTTTGCTGATCAGACATTCCCACATGGACGATCTTGGTGCCCGAAGAAGCAAGTAATTGACGCTGTATCGAAACATGCACGAGTACAACCACCCCCTGCAAGCTGCAGAACAAATTCTCTGGAAAGATCTACAGGGTCAAACAGGAACAGGCAACAGCACGGGTAGACTGCCACGTTGAGTGATACCGCGATCTTTTTTAGCTGCCGCCGGTCAAGGTCAGGCACCTCTTAAGCAAGCGTGCTTTGAGACCGGTGACACACAGGTCAAGTCCCTTTTGAAGACGGGGTCCCAATTGTCTACTTGCTAAAGCACAACCTCAAACATACCATGTATCAAGGCCAAGAAGAATGGGAAGGGAAAGTCTGGAGTGCCCCGGATAACCCCGAAGGAGGTTTACTGGGGGAATATGGAGATGTCCCGTGGGGACAACTGGTTTGCTTGTTTATTGTACGTAAAAGCCATGGGGAAGGTTGCTTGAACTGGCTCTTGTAAGCGGGCTATACCGGGCCAAGACCCAAGTGCATGAATCCATAGGTTCAGGAGAGACGAAATGAAAGGGTAAAATTCGATATATTCTTGGCAAAAAGAGTGAACGAGTCGGACACGGGCTGAGTGCAATATCGTATCACAGCTCAGTGTGTGCAGATACACCCCACGCCGCATACTTCTGGAAACCGACTAGAATAATACCCGTCAGCTTTGCAGCTGCAGCCACATACAGGAACGGAATTAAACCCCTGAGGCAACAAAAAAGCGTGTGCATCAGGGATCAGGAATGACGACATGGAACAGGGATTGTTATTTTCCGCATTTTGATGGCCACAGTTTAACTGACTCTTGCTTGTGTTGCATGACATGATAATAAGCTTAAGACGGTTTAGCAAAAGGGCAGTACATGATATTTCTTACAGTAATGTATCCGTATTACTTGTAGAGCTTTCTGAAAATGGCAAAGTCACGGTATTCAGCATCTCCAAAACAGGACACTGATGCCCTGTTCCCCAGCCAGTGGCAAAACAACATCTTTTAACATGAACCTATATCCATGTCTCTCTTTCCGCTGCCGCGGTTCAATTGCATGATATTATTCATTACAGCAATTAAGTAATTAAATTGTAAGAAAATACTGTAGAAAATCACAAACCCCCAACAGCAAGAGTGTCACGTCTGATAAACACGACTTCTCCACTTCCTCTCGGATCTCTTTGGCCTGCGCCTGATCCTTGCCCTGGCGGAAAAAGAGTTAGCGTCTTTCGGTAACGGGCCCGTCAGCCTCGAAATTCGGAGGAAGGGGGATGAGCGGAAAGCTTTTGAAACTAGGTTGTAAGGTTACTAGTAGCATAATTGCCTGTTTTGGCTCAGTCAAAGGCCAAGCATTTCAAGAGCCACAATTAATAAAAAGAGGCGACCAAAGGGAAGAATAGCAAGAGGAAGAAGAATCATGAGATACCATGATGATGATCATGAGTGTGAACATCATTCATGATAGACAAAACAAGTGCCGAAGTGATGACAACAGCTATATCCATACGTAGACAAACAATTACATACTATAGATATACTACAACACTGGATACTCCAACCAAACCCTCGGATCCGCGCTTTAGTAAACGAACTAGCAAATGAGAAAAGAACAAAAAATACCCAAGAGAGAAAGAAAAACGGCCCGGATCTAGCAGCCCCAAAACGACGGTCGCACCGGGGAACAGTCTCTTACTCTTTTGCCGTGTATATACGTACACGTACGTAAGTAACATGACGGCTTCTAGCGTGCCCACGTCCCCAGCTTTTCAAGTCACCAATTGGACCAATGCAAATACCTAACAGAAACCAGAAATTCCAGCAGAGAGATATGGCATCGTATGGCATCGGCTGCAACTGTAACTGCACGAAACGAATGGGGTCTTTTCTTTTCCCCCATGTAATCCCTCACTTACAACGATGTGGGGAAAGTTATCAGCCCAGCGTGGAAAGAAATTCCAGGGTTCTTTTGCATCTTTGCTCGCCTCAAGTCTCTCTCTTTTGTTTAAGATAGCAGAGGATCGAATAGATCCACATACCCGGGGAGGAGATTGGATGGAGTTCCCCCCGGCTCCCCCTTCTGGAGAAAAGGCAGCGTTGTCAGTGTCTACTTCGCTCAGATGATCACCGCGGCTAAAGCTTTTGCTGGTCAAGTACCTAGACGTAGGGGAACTAATCAGAAAGGCACACACAGGACAAAGCAGGACAAGGCACGGATTTGCCGCCGATGTAAGAAAGAGGGTCACCCCAGAAAAAGTCCAAGGCCCCTAGTTAGACTACTCCGTACTCCGACTCCTAGTTTACCGTACAAAATACCTAACCTAACAACGGGGGAGGAAAGAAAAAAAGGCCTATCTTGGTGGAACCCTTCCAAGACGTGGGCAAGCAAGCACGGCCTGGCAATCCATCATCGTAATCGTAGACCGCGGAGCTCAATGAGGGAATTCCGAGCTCTTATCCGACAATGGTCTAGCTATTCCGTCCTCTGCCCTGCTTCCTTCATTGCCTCCCCTTCGACTTATATATTCCTCTTCTATCTCTACTCCAAACCCGTCCTTCACTATTCCCTCTCCTCCTTCTCTCATCTCCTCTCCTCTACATCTTTATACCGTTTCTTCTTGTAAAGCCAGCCAACCTGATTTGAATATACCCCTATATATATATACATATACACGCATATAGAAGAGACTGAAGAGAGAAACTCGTCACAACTCGCCCAACATGGCTACATACCCGCAAGACGCACACAACGATATCTACCCTTCAGACCAGGGCCATGACTCCAGCAAATCAAACAGCAAAGAAAAGGTTCCCTTGGACAACGAGAAGAATGATATCGACGACCTTCACTCCGGCCACAATGTCCCCGTCGTCGACAATGGCTTCGGAGGCGGCGAGGGCGCAAAGAATTTCCGCAACATGTCAAAATGGGATACCACATTCGCCCTACTAACCAACCAAGTTGGTCTCGGTGTTCTGTCTCTGCCCAGCGTCCTCAAGACGATGGGTATCATTCCCGGCTTGATTGCAATTATCGGCATTGGTCTTTTGTCTTGGTACACTGCCTTTGTTCTTAAGCAGTTTTATGGAAAGTATGTATATCGAGAAATTACCGTGTTTAGTTCTTTTTACTGACCAGAATCAAGGCACCCTCATGTTGTCAACGTGGTTGACATGACCCGTGTTGTCGGTGGACGCATTCTCTATATCATTGCTGGTATCGGTCTCCTGGTCCAGGTCATCATGACAGCTGCTTCAGCCAGTGTCACCCTCTCAATCGCCTTCAACACCATCTCCAGCCACTCAGTCTGCACAGTGGGCTTCATTGGCATCGGCTGTCTCTGCTGCTGGGTCCTCTGCGCGCCCCGTACCTCCAAGTTCGTCTCGCAGTCCGGCATCCCTTGCATGGTCTCCGTCATCGCCGCCTCGCTCCTGGTCATGATCTCTCTCGGGGTCAAGAATCCCACCGCTGCGCCCGCAGACTGGCACAAGGACATCAAGATCGTTGCGAACCCCGACTTCCGTTCCGGTCTCAACGCCTGCCTCAAGATCTGCTACGCTTACTCCGGTAACATCAACTTCGTCACTTACATGGCCGAGATGGTCGACCCCGTCAAGGACTTTGGCTTTGCCCTGGCCTCGCTCGAGATTGTCTCCATCGCCTTCTACGTTGTTGTCGCCATCGCCATCTACTGCCTCGGTGGTGAGTACACAGTCTCGCCCGCCCTCGGCTCCGCCCCAGAGACCATTGCCAAGATCGCCTATGGTATCGTCCTCCCCGCCATTCTGTCAACCGGACTTGCCTTTGGCCACACAGGAATTAAGTATGTGTACGTTGTGGTCATGAAGCGCCTCAAGCTCCAGAGCGAGATGACCGCCAACAACGTCCGCTCTTGGTCCATCTGGATGACCATCGTGACTGTCTTCTGGGTCCTCTGCTTCATCCTCTCCAACGCCATCCCCGTCTTCGACTCCATCTTGTCCATTGCCTCCGCCACTACCATCTCTTGGTTCACTTTCGGCTTCAGCGCCGTCTTCTGGTTCCACATGAACTGGCACCAGATGTTTTCCAGTCCCACCAAGATTCTGTTGACCTGTGTCAACGCTTTCCTTATTGGCATCTCGCTCTTCATGAACGCGGCTGGTCTGTGGTCATCAATTACGGAGCTGCTGGATCTGTTTGCTGCGGACTCGAGTCAAATCCAGGGCGTGTTTTCCTGCGGTAGCAACTCCATATTCTGAGCAGGTCTCACCATGTTAAAGTTTCCAGTTGTTTCCCTTTAGATCATCTAGACAGCATCAATCATCCTTTCACTCTTTGTAAGAGTATTACGTTGTTCTCCTGAATACTGTCTCGTCATCCCTGTACATGTGTGTCATTCGACTCGATGCTGTTAGAAAGTGTTATATAAGAGAAACCAAATAGTGGTTCCACGTAGAAGATGGTGATCCAATTGTGTTGCTGTGAAGTGTTGGAGCGACGCCGGAGACTCCGTGTTAGTAGTCTTGGCAGTTAATCCAAGACACAAGCCTGGGATATATATCCACAACGTGACCGAGAAGTCATGATGACCGGGCCGGTTGTAAAGTGGTGCTGTGATATGGCATATGCCCGAGCCAAACCGACGGGCTGTGGATCGTCGTTGACACAAGGTTTGCTAATACCGGGTGATGGCCTGTCCATGCCTGAATCCGAATGGATCGAGTGGATCTCATCTACAAGAAATCACCTTGAATGTGGTTCCGTGCCGGGATGAGAGTGGATTTGCCGCCAAGCCACCCGCTGGAACTTCCAGTGCGTGTGGGGCTTTGCATAGCGTAAAACTTTGCTAAGACCGCCTGCATGCGGCTCTTTTCAGGGCCTGACCTCAGTGGCAGCGGCAGTGGCAGTGGCTGCAATGCAAACGAGAAATAACCTGACTCGTAAATGCTGGGATCCATGCCGCTCGCAATATGCTCCACGATTCATTCATCGTCTGCCCTATTGCGTGCAAGAGATGAGAAAAGGAGCTGGTGTCATCCTTCTGCTTCAACTTTGAGCCGACGAATTCCGATGCTCAAGGTTGATCATGGATTTCGTCATTGCTGAGCCATCAGTGGCTAAGCACCTTCGGTAAGTGTTGTTTGTCGATAACAGCCATATCTTATCGTGACGCTTTCATGGCCATGGTAAAGGCGAAGGTTGTCGATCGCCAACCTGTGCAAATCGATTAAGACCTTGGCGATAGATAACTGTTTGGTGGTGAGGCTCTGCGGTAGCCAAGTGCCGAGTAAACGATCGACGCTCGTGAGAAACGAAAAAAAGTACTGATGATATTCGCACAAGATAGATGTGGACTGTGTAAAACACCACAACCCAACTCGTCTGGCACCTCTCCAACTCAACTTCACAAACTCCTGGTGGCTCACCGGCTCGTTATATAATTTTCCCCTTGGAACCGGCACAACACCACGTCGGCGTTTTTGTCCTCTTGTGCCGGGCCAGACAGGGTATCATCCGCCACGATGACCACGCCAAAGCCCGTCTGCTTGCGACATTGCAAGTCTTGCTCTTGTTCTTGTCACCATTCAACTTGAAGAGTCCCACCCGTGTCCACTCTTTTCCGATCCATTCCATCCTCCAAAAGCTCGCGCCATGGCCTGTGGTTGGTCTCTTTCTTGTGCCGTGGAAGTGCGCGGCTCAAGTCAACCCAGAATATCTCGTGAGGCTCTGCCCAAAACTCATCGCTTGTCTGTTTCCATTAGCCCATCGATTGTATCAAACCCAGTCGTTCACGCCATATGCTCCGCCATCATATCACTTGTTGTCTTTTCTCGTTCCATATCCTTCTTGTCCGCGTTTCATTGAGGTGGAATGCCTTGCTTTTTATTCCGGTTTTCTTGTCAAACACACTGGCTTGTTTGTAAATGTACAGTTCAGTTCCGGCCCGGCCCTATACCCGGGGTTTGAGATTCGGCCCTCTAGTTGCTTCGTGCACCACCCTTTGACTCCCTCAACTCGTCCATCTTGGCGACTCGCTTCTTGAACTCGACGTACTGGCACTTCTCGTAGCTGTGTCGCTCATCCTAGTCAATCACCCTCTAGTGTAAGCATGGTGTTTTCTTTTGACGTTGATATCTCGGTAATGATCGGCTCTTCGCTTTTGGGCTGGAGGCTTGGCTGGGCTGAGCTCTTCGGTGCAGCCGCGGCGGTCTTGTGATTTGGGCTCAAGCTCTGGAAAAATGGTAGGTGACTTACCGAGCACTTCCAGGGGGCGTACCACGTATCCCGTCGGCACTTGTTGAGAGGAATCAAGAGGTGTGCGCAGCTGTCTCGGTAGGCCAGAGGGAGCTTCGCATCGCGCATCTCCTCGCGGGTTGCTTCTACTCAGCAAGTCAGCGGTCGTGGCTCGGGGCTCGGGAGGAAAATAGCTGCTGGAAGATCATTCCAGAGGTCGGTACGTACGCCGCGGCTCGGTGATTGAGTCTTGAGCCATGGTTGCGGGTTCAATTGGACTTCAAGATGTGAGGTTGTCTTGGATTGGCAGAGCTGTCGTGAGATGCTCGTTCGGTTCAAGGTCGGCAGTATCCTGGTTCGTGCCTTGTATTTCTGGCAGAGATCCGCTTTCACCCAATGAACGCTCACGAATTACCACGCCAGCTTCACAACACTGAATTTCTTCCTACACTACTTGATAAATGGTAGAATTTGTTGGAATTGCTTTGTTAGTCCTTTATGCTGTTACTATATTGATCTCATTCTTTGCTATGTTGTAAAATTGTGAAGATCGCAACTTGAACCTCAAGTCCACACCAGATATTTGGTGGGGCCGGACCACTACCGGCTCCAGACTTACACCGAGGAAAGATGCGCAAATGGAGACGAGATTGTTCTGGCTGCTTGATTTCTGTTGTTAAAATGTTCTGTCCTCTTAACATGTAACTTTAAGCTTCCGTTGTTCCAACTTCGCTCAGCCTGGTCGGAATCAACACTCAATCTCCGAAACATACCTCAATCGACAGCTGGACACGCAAATAGTATTGACTCCAACAAACCCGCCGAATATACTCAAGCATCTCGAATCTATTGTACGACTGTATTTACGGTTCGAATCAGCATCAAGCACGGACATCGCCTGGAGCTGACACCGTCCGACATTCTTGCTACAGATTGCTTGAGCCTGCTGCAACCGCTTGCGACTTGGCCTCTTCACTCAAGGCCTCGAATCGCGGATCACATCCATTCAGTAACAGCATATAAGGACTGGTAAGGCGTAAGGACGTCATATACCCTGGCCACTCCAGTTCTAAGCTGATAGAGCTGTGATGCTCTACATACTGTAACTTATGCCGACCAAGGCCGATGCTTTGTCATTTATCTCTATGGAAGACCTGTGATTGAGGGCAAAACTTATTATTAAACCTATTGGCCTAACATCTCCTGAGTCCCCTTATGAGATGATATATCTGAGGTTATATATAACATCAGGAATGCCGTCATAGTCACGAGAAAGTCTAGTCAGCCCTCAACTCGGGCGGCTTTATGTCCAGTGATGCCACTCCAGGCCTTCATGATATTCATACCCGGTCTGTGGCCCTTCAGCATCAACCAGATATCCAGCCTCGCAACGATCGAACCGAACTTTCACCTGCTCCTCATAGAAGCTATCGAACTCTTTCCGAAGCGCATCCTTGAGGCTTGTTACGCCACCTGCAGGGTGGAGAGTTTTCCAGGGCTTGATACACGTATCGCCTTTGCAGGACTTCAACACAAGCATTAGGGCATCTAAGCGGTTGAGGACCTGCCGTGTGGTAGTTCCTAGGAATTTTTCGTTGACAATAACTTCATCATCTCGAGTGAAGAGGTTGTTTAGCTGTCCCGGGTCCGTCTAAAGCGAATAAGTATCAACCTAGTCATGATTGCGATTAACGCACCTTGAGATCGTAGAGCTCGTGCTCATTATTACACCAAGCCGAGTAGTAAAGATCGTAGTTCTTATGCACTATCCTTACGCCTTTGTATGTGTTATTGGGCATGACCATCTGGCCGTTTCCGTCTGAAGCAAAACGTCAGCAGCTGAAACTAGGGGCTCAACTTCCGTGAACATACCAAAACCGCCGACCTCACCCTCAGCGATGGCCGTACCCCAGTATTCGACAGCAACGTGCTCGTGACGTTTGTTCTCCTGGTCAGGTAGCACAGGAATAGGAGTGCCATCAAAGTCCTTCCTAAGCTTCACGCCCGCGAGCTTAAGTAACGTGGGCGCGAGGTCGATATGTGTTGTCACGGCCTTCTCTACAGATCCAGCGGATACACCTGGGCCTCTGATGAAGAGAGGCACGCGGATATCCTCGTCAAAGCCACACTCCTTACCAGGAGGCAGCCGGTGATGACCCAGGTGAAATCCGTTGTCAGAGCTGTAGATGATATAAGTTTCGTCAAGCAGATTTGCATCTTCTAGCTGCTTGACCACTTGCTCCACGATTTCATCGACACTTTGGAGAGCTTGGAGACGAGCGCGGTAGTAGTTGTCGATATAAGCCACGGATGACTCGTTGAGTTGTGATAGTTTGCGAATCCAGCTCACACCACTAGGCTATCATCCACGTAAGAAGTTGTTTCCCCAAGATAAACACAAACTTACAGAGTCTGGGTTGAAATTGTCTGTTCGAGGAACCTTTGCCCCTTCAAATAGGTGTGAGTGTCTCTCAGCGGGAATCGGGATTGTCATGGCGCTCCCAGGCTCTCGATCAACATTGATGTTTGAGTGTGGTGCAATAGGAGCAATGGCAACAAAGAAAGGATTCTTAGAGTCAATTGCTTCTCCCAAAAGCGCGTGCGCATACTTGGAGATCAAGTCTGAAGTGTGCTCTCCTTTGTGATGGACTGGCGCCTCCTGGTTCCGCTGATAGATAGGGTTCAGGTAATCGTACGTACCCGGGTCAAGCAGGAAGTTCGTTCCCGTCCACCCTGCAGGGAAAGGCGCATTGTAGTTGTTGATAGTATGAGCATTGAATAGTTTTCCAGTATAGTATGTTTCATAACCTCCCTGCTGTAGCCAGACAGGGAGGTAGTTGCTGTTCAGCCCTTGGGAGACAAACTTGGGGTAGCCACCTTTTTCATCAGTATCTCGCCATGAGATTTTTTCAGGGATCTTAACTTACCATATGGAGGATTTACGTCCGTTACATTAGTATTGTGAGGCTGTTTACCGGTCCATAAAGCAACACGGGCTGGACAGCAAATAGCTGTGGTGGTGAAGTGGTTGACGAACGAGGTGCCTTTATCGATGATGTGTTTTTTGAGTTTCGGCATGTATGATACAGAGTCTAATACAGCGTCTTGATCATCGGTGAGGATAAAGACGATATTCTTCTTGCCGCCATTAGTTGCCCGTGGTTGTCTCTGTGCAACGTTGTTGTTGGTCTTGAGGGTGGCCTGGTTTCGTTGTCTATAGTCGGCCACCACATCGGCAGAATGTGCAAGCACTGAGTTTGCTAATAGCAATGGCGCTAAAAAAGCTGAAGACCGCATTATAGAGATGTGCTGATTGTGTCAATTTGTGTAAGTGTCTTCGAATAAGACAGTAGTTAAGTCAGTATCACCACAACACTTATTCAGTACATTTTGTGGCTTCCCCTCAAAGTAATTTATACGTATATTAGACCCAATTACATCTACGGAAAAGCTCCTTCAAATTGTCGCGATATGTGGTATCCTTCCAATGGTGTCGTTCAGTACCTCGATGGCGTCAATGTTAGTATTTGGGCGTGATCCGCACCAAAACGCTAACATCTACCCTGGTTCCAAATGACGTACGGAGCCGAGGAAGCTATTAGCTAACTATGGGTGGCAGTGAAGAACGGAAGATCCATTCGGCAGTTTCGTTTTCTCTATACCTGGATAGTTCCATAGCTGTGCAACTTATTATTCCGTCTAGTTGCCTCTTTCAGTCAAGTGGGCAAATGTGGTGATGAAAATCGAGAGTCGCTTGGCTTGGCTTGACAATGAACTCTGGAGTTGCCCACTGAATACTCGAAAGAGCTAAAAGACTTCCTTGCATTAATAAAAACATTACTTACAGTGCAATTGTTCAGGGTGCTTCCGTAAATGATCGGTTTCTTAACATTGGTTATTTTGAGATCAAGGGAGGCGAGTGTTGGTTGAGCCGGCCCAAAGACGTCGCAGTGAAAGCACAGTGGGCATGCACAAGTTCCGACAAATTCCTCTCTTCTATATTCTGAATTTAATAAATTAAAGCAAACTCTATTAGATCTTCATACGTCTTTATCATACTACTATAACTTGTCCTAAAATCTCACTAAATACCTCCTAATGTTATATACTTATACTCTTCTTAGTCGCAGAACCTTCCTCTTTGCCTCATTATTGAAACATTATCACGGAACTATAGAAGTCAAGAGCTGGGCTATTGTAAAGACGCCTAAAATTAAATCATTTATCACTTTATATCTCTCATTGATCTCGAGTGTTCTGGTGTCTCTCCATGAGGAGCCTGTTGGCAAAAGGATGGTGATATTGCAATACTGAGCAGACGGTCAAGTTACGGATCATGCATCACTGTCATCCTTAGTACAACACTAGGAACAGAGCTTAGGCGCCCATCTTGGGCATCAGAGCCATACCTTATCCCTCACTTTGTTTTAGATCAAGCAGTTCTTGTCGAATTAGGGAGTCCATTAATAGACGACTACCTGATTTGTATCGAACCATGCCCAAATGCAGGTCCATGATTCCTTTCTACCCCAGATCTCCTGCTGATCGTTACATTTTAGTGGCCATAAAATTAGATATTATGGTCTATGAAACAAAACATTAGTCTATGTGAGTCAGTGAAGTGTATGCAGGGTCCAAACTCACGACCAGCGATGTTCAAGCATAACTCTCAACCCACCACCACCGAAAGCCAGCATCGAATCCTTTCCTAGAAACCACTCAAAAACAATACCATTCACGTACATCCTGTCTATCTTATCTATTTCAGTCATATTCCTAATCCATCTACCCAGTGGCTCGTAATCCTTCCCACCTCAAAACCCCCAGGCTTAGGCTCAAATCGATTGGCTCTCGTCTTCCCACTCTCAAACACCACCATTTACCGCTCACCACAGGCAGACCTAACACCATGAAACAAGAGTTTTTGAGTATTTCCCCATATGAGCCTCTCATGGTATTCGCGACGCGTTGGGCGCGGTGCGTTGGTGGCCAGTGGTTGTCGGCGCAACGTGAAAGGGTGAAGTGTTGACTTGAGATATAAACCGTCGATGCCAACACAACAAAGACAACTCGACAGTCATTTTTTCAGCGTGCTTTCTTCTTTTTAAAGTTTTCTTATCACTTGGTTCTTCAACAAAATATCTGATTTACTCGGCTTCTCTCGTTTGAGCCTTTGTTATACTATACCATACCAGTCAAACCACTATCTAGTGTCAACTCACTATATCCCTTCACTCACAACATAATAATACACTCTCTTCAGCAACATTCAATCTTTTCTCATCATGTCAGACATCATTGCCTGGCTGGTCCCTACGGCACGCAACTCCCTCGCGGAAAAAGTGACCCATCTACCCTCCAACATCTCCCGCGCCGTCCAAACAACATCCTCCCCAACACTTACATCCCGGCTTCCAAACCTCCTCGGCAGCCGTCCCTCTCGCGCCCTCAAGCTCTCTTTCGGCTCTGCCCCTAAGCGTCCTGGCTCTTTCGTTCTCGGCGCCGATCCATCGACGTGTGACATCGTCCTCCCATCGCTGCCAGGTATCGACGCACGACACTGCGAGCTGAGTTTCGACGCAGAGGGTCGTCTTGTTCTCAACGATTTTTCCCGAGCGGGCACCCAGGTTTGGTATGATTGGGAGAGTAACGGTGATCAGACTGATTACACGTGGATATTGAGCTCTGGCACGGAACATGGGTTTCCCAGCACGGTGCAGCGTATTACAGTCGATGTCCAAGGAGTGAGATTCCAGGTGGTGGTCAACGACCATTCTGCCGACTGGGATGCATATCATGACAAGGTTGAGGATTTCGTACGACAGCCCTCATGGTCGCAGGGACTTTCTGCTGGCTGGGACCGAGGTTCAATCACTCCAGTTGCACCGCTATTCTCCCACGTCCCTCTATTTCAGCACATTCTTGTTAAGGCGTTGGGCGAAGAGCCTGTCGGGGAAGTATATCTGTGGAATTTGGCCAGGCCATGGGAGCCTATGGTGAAGGCCGCGGCATGACAAGCCCTTTATGTATCACGTATCTTAGTCTTTGGCGTTCAGGTTTAGTCGTTTTCTGTGTATATAGGTCCTGGGCATGATATGAGTATGATCCTTTGTAACGACAAAGGCAGTGGTTTTTTTAGCATTAGCGCAATGCCTCTAGGGCTTCTTTGGTAACAGTGTTCATCATTAAATTGAGGTATCACACAACTCCTGGCTCCTATGTCCCATGCTTTGCTTTTATTGATCCTCGGGTAGCGCCAGAACCTCGCGCTTCTCCTCCTCGTTTTCCACCGCCTGCTCCTCTTCGTCGACAGTGAAGCGCGTCATTGCAAATTCGGGGATGCGTCTTCTCTGAACCTTCTGGCCCCTCTTGCCCTTCCGCATCTTGGCAGTCTCTGCCTCCTCGGCCACAACAGCCTTCTCGCCCATCTTATCCAACATGGTACCCTCCAAGCTGAGATAGCTGGTCTCGCCGCTAGTGCCAACGTCGAAGTTGCGTATCCGGAAACGAATCTTGCCCTTAACCTTGTCGCCGTTTCCGTCGGCCCAGAAACCGGTGCTGTGGACTTGTCGGACTACACCGTGATCATCAGCGGTGATGACTGAGGCAGTCTCTTCGAAGCCTTGCGCCTCCGGAGCCTCATTGGGGATCCACTTCCAGTCGGCTGGGAGTCGACGAGCCTCGATTGAAGCGTTGAACTTGCCAAAGCAAACAACGCCAATGTGTCCTTCGGTCTGCAGGTTGACGCTGCCCTCCATCCAGGCACCGCGGCTTGGTACGAAAAGCTCGACATCGGCTGTGATCCAACCAAAGCCAACAGCGGCCTCGCCCTTGGCCATGACAGTCGCCGGCGACTCGTCATCGGTGGCTGCGCCATTGCGTCCGGGGTGTTCGCCAAAAGCGACGTTCTTATAGTCGAGAAGAACACCGCGCAGAGAAGGCACGTACTTGTTCAGGAGGTGTTGCAGATGTTGGTACTGGCAGTTGGTTACTGGTTGCGCCCAGCCAATGGGGAAGAGGGGCTCGTAAAGCGACACGGTCTGGACGAAGAAGGGGAATTGAGGATTCGCAGGGATATCGGGCGGTTGGTAAATGTTGGAGCTAGACTTTGAAGGTTTGGCGGGGGGTGGCATGTCAATGTCCATAGCATCGGCATCGGCAGGCGAAGCGTTTTCCTCAGTTTGTTCGGGAGCCGTCGCATCCTTCTTGGACCTTTTGTTCTGTTCGGAACCATCTGTCGCTTCGCTGTCCTTTTGCTTCTTCTTGCTCTTCTTCTTCTTCTCGCCGTCCGCTACAGCCGGGGTGTCTGCCTCCTCGGGCGCAGCAACTTCTTCCGCATCGTGATGCTTCTTCTTTTTATGCTTCTTCTCGGGCTTAGGCTCGTCTACTGCAGCAGTCTCGGTCTCTTGTTGCGCATCAGCCTCTTCGGCGTGCTTGTCCTTCTTGCTCTTCTTCTTTTTCTTCTCGGCCTTCAGGTCGCTAGTAGCTTCAGTCGCAGGAACCTCTAGAGCAGCAACGCTCTTTGACTTTTTGTGCTTTCGCTCGGTATCGGCAGCTGCATCTTCTTCCCGTGATCGCTTCTTTTCCTTTTTCAACTTCTTCTCGGCCTTGGCGGCGGCGTGGTCGATTGGCGCCATTGTTGTGTCGGCTGTTTGCGAGCTATCGTGGTGGTATGGTGTTGAAGAAGCCGGAAGAAGTCAAAAAAATCAAAATTTTGGCTTATCTTATCGCGGAAGCTCAGCGAACTCACCGAGCGCAGTGGGTCATCTGTCTTCGCCTACTGCACCTTCTTCACCTTGGTCGCCAATATCCGTAGGCGGGCAGTTACCCTATATCTTAAACTTTCCTCGCCATAGCGAAGTCCAAAACCTCCACCCTATCACTTCTAGGCCATATAACTCTATGCCTACTTGATCTTATTTGTCTCTGGTATACTCATATATCTAAATTTACGTGAATTTGTATGAAGTCTTGTGTCACAAGCTCTAACTAGTAGTCGTATTTTATTTACTCCCACGTTATAAGGTGGGGTGTGTCTATTCATTACAACACACAGCAATAGAAACGAAACAATTCAACATAAACATAATACCAAGTGTATCCTCAAAATCTTGCAAGCAACAGCAACACCAACAACCTCAACACACAATAACAATTCATAACTGGCAAACAACTGGCGTAGGCAAAACTCAGATACCTACCGCATGTGCCGAAGACCACAGTCTTTGGTATGGTTCAATGGTCTACGATCAAAAAGTCAACTTGCCGATTGTCCGCATGGCTCAGCAATGAGCTTACAAACGTGAATCGCCCGAGTAAGAATGCTCTAATGGCACGCGCAGAGATAGCAAGGCATACCCTCACACCATCATACGCTAACAGGAGGCCGATTGCGGAGCGATTGCTATTCAGAACTCACCGTTGAGAATGCCTCTATCAACACAAGAACACCATGTAGAAGGCATATGTTACCTTGGTCTATATTCACGAAAGAAACTTCTTGATTTACACCGGGATCGCTGAATCGTATTTCCCCAGATGATGATCGGTGGAGTTGATATACAGGAGTTCCCCTCGTGTTCGGAACGGCCCTGTAAACACCGGAGTGTCAATGAAGGATGCAGACGTGGGCTACTTCCCATAATACCCCAGATATTGAACTCAAGTGGTGTTCAAAGGCATATATGCTGCAAGTGTGGCCCTGTTCGTTTTACAGCAAGACTTCCATGGCCATGGTTCAAGGAGTGGAAACAGAACACAGACGGGCATGCGGTAGACACTGACAATAACATCTCAAAGACACTATCCTCTGCGTCATCGGAAGAAGAAATTTCTTGATGTCGAGGAGTCTAGAAGCCATGTCACCATGAACTGTCTTGTCTGCGCGAAGAAGGAGTGTCAATGGAGCCGGTCTGAAGTCCGGAAAACTAACATCTTCGGCCAAAACGACCAAGCTGGAAGGTAACCAGTATGTTGATATCCACCTCCGATGTTTAAAGCCACCATGTAAAGCCCTCATTCATCAAATCAGAGCAGTCCATCGAGTCTAGGTCCAAAAGTGGGAGACTGACTCAAAGTCTCTCTTCAGGCCAGGTGGAGAAGAAACTACCAAACTACAAGCTCACAATGCTACTAAGGAATAGTCAACCGTACAAAACATAGCAGAAGACGGCGCGTTGAACGGCGCCTGTGACGGGCGTACATAACGGAAGAAGGTGATTATGTATGAACCGGACAGAACCGGCGGACCACGTTGGGAGTTCGGGGTGGCTGGGGAGCGTTTGGAACTCTATCTCAACGGGAAACAATTTCTGGAAAGACACTAGAAATCATGGCAGAAGCAAAAGAACATGCGTCAGACGGGAAAAGATGTCATCGAGGGTGTTATCAATTCACGACGGAAGAAGCCATGTCAACGCTCAAACTAAGGTCTGTTCTGGATAACAAAGCCGCAGAGTTTCAGACAACCGCTGGGTTGAATCAGAGGCTTTGAGTCAATAAAGAAACCCAAAGAAGTCAAAAACTGTCAGTGTCAAAAAAAGCCATGTGGTGCCTCTTCCGCAGTCAAAGTCTTGAAAGGGGCTTGCGATCCGCCCTCCAAGATTCAGCCACCAGCACCGACCAATTCTTAGCATGATGTCTAACCAATGGGAATTATCAAAAGAATTTTCTCTTTCTTCTGCCGCAAGGTCCACAGCAAACACTTGCTGTTTCTGTGTAGGCGCATGTGAGTACGCCAGGCAGGTTCTGTTAAAGCTGCGAGAAAAGCTCGAGCATCTGGATATCCGCTAAAGTGCTTCTTTGAAAACCTTGATTTCTGGCCCCCATCGCCAAAGAAGAAGAAAACCCACAACGACAAGGCACATTCAACGAAAGTGCAAAAATTTCACACAGTATGAGGACAAGGGAGAAAGGAGGGCAGAAGGCCCCGGGGAAGTGACAAAGAAGCCCTGGTTGAACATTTCAGCCAATTGGATAGACAAGAGTTATGGCAACATGTAGGATGACGAATGCATGGTGGAATGCCTATGATTTGTTGCATAGGCAGAGAAGGCGGTTGATGAAGCGGTAATTGCATTTTCATCCTGACTTACAGTACAAGCAACTGGTCAAAATAACTTGTCCTGCTGTAACGTGGCCAGGTATTTACTGTGAAGTTGAGTTGATGGTCTCTTGTGGCTTCCTTCATCTCAACTCACAGGCGGGTTCCCGTCAATAGATGCCCTCCCTGCTTATTGTTTTGTTTGTTTAATTGATTTGGCCTGCATCTAATTAAACAAATGGAATGATCCTCCGCAAATACGGCAATGAAACAAGCTTATCGGCTTCCCGCTGGCCTGGGCATGGGCATATCTCAGACCCAATCTGAGTAAACCCGACTACTCAACTCAACGCTTGGCAATCACGATCTTTACCACGGTCTGGCTTTCTTTTGCATCGGTGAACTTGAATATACCTACGTAGCAATAACTGCCAATTTCTATGACTGGGACTTTTGAAATGGTCTTGAAATCTTGTCGCTGCTGCTGGCTGGATGACTTCATCTGATCCACCGTTCCACAGAGTCGAAAATCTGAGGCATTTGGCACTTCTTGGTTCTGCCGTGTAGCGGGACCATTTTGGACGGTGCCCGCATAACATATGGTACAGTATCACAGTCACAGTGTCAAACCTTTACAATTGAGTTGTCAGGCAACCATTTCAGGCATTCAAGGCCCCTGATCGTGGCGTGAAGCATGCTGCACCCATCGCGCGGGCCCGCAGTTGAGAAGAGTTTTTCTTTTCTCCCCCCTCCGTTTTCTCCCTCCGTCTCTTACACTACGACTGTCTTGGGGCCTTTGCCTGGGAAACAGAGCGCGCGACTGACTGCGACAGTAATCCACTCACACTTTTACTTTATGTACTGTAGAAGGGGGATGCATTGCGCGACTCAAAGAACAAAGTTGACCGATCGATCGAATGCAGTGTTAGCAGACCAAACTTCTTTGCCTGCCAGGCACAAGCTTAGACACATGAAAAAAAGAATGAAAAAAAGAGAAATCATTGAAACCACAGGCGCATTGACAGGGTTGCTCAGGTACAAGACAAGGGATGTGAGTACGGCTCAGGCACAGCGTGGCATCGTCCCAGGCACAAAGCCAGTCAGCGCTCAAGACCCGACACCTTCAACGTGGATCATGCTCTGGTCTCTGGAGGCTCTTTGAGTGTGTGCGTCTGCCGCAGTGCCGGGTCCCTGACTAACGCATCGTGCCTGGCAAAAACACCACGTCCTTGGACTGCTGCCCAGCATGCTCAGCATACCCAGCGCATCTAGGCCACTTCCAGGCCTAGCTGCCAGTTGAGACATTTTCCGGAACCCAGTGGGAGAAGACCCGAACGGAGGAGCGATATGGGTCTACCACACCCTTCTGATTCTCTTCCCTGCCTGGTACGTACTCCCCGTCGGCAGCGTGCCGGGCGGGTCTCAAAGAACGGAGCGACAACTTCAACAAAGCGACCGTCTCTTGACTAGTGACATGCCCCGAAGCACAGCTTCGCGAATCATGGCTGCAGTTTTCCTTCTCTCACTGACTCTGATTCTGGGGGCAACTGGGTCTGCCACCTCTAATGCTAGCACCCGAGTTCCACTTCCAAGCACTGAGCAAGCGGTCGCTTTCTCGGTCACGTCCAGTCTGTTTCGCCTCAATGCATGTACACGCTCCCCCGGAGAGACACACGCCCTGTCTCTCTTCCCTTGCAATAGTTCAGTTCCCCGAGCAGATCAACGTGGACATGGCAGGATGTTTGTTGTCTTGTGGAGAGTCCTCCCGCTCACCCATCTCCATGTATATAAAGTAGATCACCTCCACCCCAGATGAAAGCTCTTTCTCTCTGCCTCACCACTACAGTACACTCTCTTGAGATTCCCTCTTTTTCCAAATCTTCTATTCATTCACTCGGCTGGCCGTCGCTCCAGACCTAGATCTGAGATCAGTCCTTACTCACTTGCACTCATTGCCTCTCTCCGCCGCGCGTTGAGATATCAAACAAGTCGAGCCAGTCTCCAAATCACACTTACACTTCAAGTATATAAAAAGTTTTTGAAAGACTTTTCCCTACAAACCATCAACATGTTCGCCAAGTTCACCCCCCTCCTCGCTGCTTCTGCCGCTCTGGTCTCTGCCGGTCCCCTTCCCCGAGGCGACTCTGGCTCTGCCAGCATCACTCCCCACGACCAGTACTCCAGCAGCATTGGAGTCCTCGGTTGCAAGATCAACACCAACCGCGTTGCCTACTGGCCCGGTTCCGTTGACTGCAACAACATCTGCGTCAAGGTCTCCCACGAGGGCCGCTCCGTCTATCTCCTCAAGATTGACTCTTCCGGTGGTGCTCACGACATCTCCTACGATGCCTGGAACTACCTTGGCTTCGGCAAGTCTGCCACCAAGGACCCTCAGCAGGGCGGAGGCATTGCCATGGACTACGAGTACGTCCACGCCTCCAAGTGCAAGGACATCCTTCACAAGGGCAAGCTTCCCCTCGCTGCCGCCAACTCCATGAACTACGTCGCCTCTTGCCTCAGCGAGCCCAAGAGCTGGGTCGCCCAGAACTACGAGCTCTACAACATCAACGACCCCGTCTGCAAGTACGGTGTTGACGAGAAGTGCCACCTCAACCTTGCTGTCAGCAACCAGCCTGAGTGCCCCAGCGGCCTCGGCTCCGTCAAGGAGCTCAGCATGAAGGTTGAGAACATCCTTTACGGCTCTGGCAAGAAGGTCGCCGCCCTATAGATATGTCTTACATGCCATGATGATCACAATAGAAAACCGCCGCCCTAGCAACTAGACGCAGGGGGCGTATCACTCGCTACAAATGATATGAAAACCTTTGGAATGATACACAGGATACAGGAAGGAAAAAGAAATGTTTATGCTCTTACGCTTACTTTACATGTACATATTTTCACGAAATGTTGAATACATTACACTTCACTTCAATTTTGATATCTCATTTGTGTGTTAATTTATCTTGTGATTTATGTGCGGTTACTTGTGATATCTTCCGCACTTTGCAGCACTGAGACATTGTGCTTTTAGATGTATGCAATCTATCATTGTTAAATTGAATGACTTATACAAAAAAAGAAAGTCGCGTTGTAAATATCCCACAAACTCTGCCTCTTATGTCACAGCACTTAGAGTGAGGGGCTAAATCAGGGCAAGTCTATGACAAAGTGCCTGGACACGACTCAAAGTAAATTTCTCAACAGCATATGTGGCATATTTTTTCGTATGTTTTCTTCCTCAACTGATATTCATAGAAATGTTGAATAACTTAATCTCAGAGATCGAGCTTCTTACCATTTGGAGGCCGTTCAATGACGCCAAGACGTGATGTGGCTTGGCTCACACGAGCCCTCATTCTCCCAGCCCCCTCAGCTCGCCCTTACTTCAAGCCTGCCCTCCTAAGGCTTTTTGGCAGCCCTGCAAGTTCCAGCTCCTGCAGCTTTGATTTCTTCTTCTTGGATATACTGTATGAGCATGTACTGGTCTTCCAAGGCGCGTAGGGCCAGCATTGAGACCAGTGGGGATGGGCAAGCCACGTGCAAAGGATCAAGGCCCAGTCGGACCGGCAGGGATCTACAAAGTGTGCCGTGGACGCCAGGTCGAAACGAGACGTCATCTTGCTCTTACAGATCGAATCGAATTCCCTGTTGCTTCGCTGGCTCTGCACGCGCTTTGAACAAGAGTATTTCGTCAGACGGTCCGGTTCATTGAACCTAATCACACATGCAGACTGACAGACATACATACTGTACCTCACCGCCAGAACCCTCGGCAGTTTGCTAGTTGTTTCAACAAGGGGTGGAAGCCTGGGTAATCCGGGCGTTAAGCCCAGCCCTATCAGCGCTCAGCTGTCTGTCGTGTGAGATTCCTGGGGTCAGCTACGTGTCTGCACTTCTGCGCTGCGCTGTACGGCCCGCGCAAAGTTGAAACAGGGGAAACAAAGGAAGCCAACGGCTGCGCTGTCTCCTTTCTTTTCTTGGAGTGACAGCTGATGGTTCTGCTACAGCGGCTAGGCTTTCACAATGGTTCGGTGTAGTGTACCTGCATTAAAGGGCTGAGATGGCTTTGTTTCATCCCGTCTTTGATGACATGCCACTACTGTCCCAACTATGGTGGTGTGAAGGGAGTGTGATATGTTTAGCGCGAGCTTTTCTGTTTGTCCTTTCTGTGAAAGTGTTTCTGACAAAGGCTCCTTGTGAAAACGGCGAGTGAACCGTTAGTTTTGGGTAAAACGGTGTTGTCTTGGCATCTATTTCCCCACGAACCGCTTACCCTAAGTTTATTCGAACTTCAGTATTCAAACAGCTATCACCCGAGCAAACAGACTCCTAATATTGCAGAGAGTGGTTCATATATCTTACTTATTCGTAATATCTTACGCTGTGATAGTTGCACACTGCAATCGCATATTTGGTTGAATGTACTTACTTCGAAGACATCCCCCCCCATTTAGTGAATACACAAGGTCCAAGTTGGCCAAACACAGTTTTAAATAAAGCCAACGACAGAATAGAGTAGCTCGAATGTTCCCAATGGTCTACAGTATATCTCTACCGAAATTCCCATATCCGACAATTTGATAATATCTATATAAGCAGCGGGTAAATATCCGCATATTCGGTTACTGACTCAGATCCATTGGTGGATTGGAAATGCTGACAGAGACTCAACGGCGCATCAGTGCCCCGCTGCCCGGCCTCGGCCGCTTTCGCCGAGGTTCTGTAGAAGGCACATTCCGTCCACTACGACCAACATTTGACAGTGCTATTGTAAGCATGCTCACAGATGTCAATTGAACTCATAGCGGTCTATACCGCATCATTCGCTTATAGATATATACTATCATTCAATTGCTTACTTACGTAGAGGGCAAAAGTCAATTAGCAAAGAGGCGGATATTCGGCTTAAACTTAAGGGTCCAACCCCGCGCATGCTTCTGGCCTGTGGTATGTCTGAACCGCAGCGCGCGCGATGGAATTACCGTGGAATCTGATGACTAATGAGACGACCCCATTTCTGACCCTTGAATTCAAGCAAACCCCACCATTCCATCAAGACATGGTTCCGCAAACTATCGCCATACACTGAACTGCGCTACTCAATTGCGAATTGCTTCCGCACAACAGACAACACACGACTGCAGTATACCCCGACTTCTCCCTTCCTCCCGCTGCAATTGCGAATATACCTCCCACCGACCGATGCGCATCTAGCAAATACCGCCACCGAGTCTGCCACACGTGAACCAGAACCCCTCCAAAACCCGATCGCGGCGCCGACCAAGCCCGCCTCAAGCCAGAACATGCCGCCTGATACCATGCCAGGCTCGCCGGCGGGCTCCAGCTCAGCTTTGCCGTCCTTCTACTCCCCCAAGGCCGAAGCTGCTGACGCATCAGCATCCTCGCACAATGACGCCCATGGCCAATCGCTCGAGCATTCCATAGACTCATTGTCACTCTCCCCCGCTCCCTCCACTCCCGCCTCCGCTCCCGTCTCCGCCCGTCCCGATCCCGAGACGCCGATCGGCCTAGAGCCCCCGCCGTCACTGCTTTCGCCCTCTTTCACACCTCCCGCTACTCCCGGTACTGCTACACCAACGACTGCTGGTCTTCGCGGTGTTCCTGTGGATAGCTCTATCCCTTCCGGAGGATGCGGATCAAAGAAACCAAAACTTCTACCGACTCTCCCGGAGGTTGAGTGTATCGTTCGTGCCCGCATTCCCACAACAGCAGGAACAGAGATGTTCCTGCATCTCTACACCAATAATGTAGACAACAAAGAGCACCTTGCTATCGTATTTGGCAAGAATATCCGAAGTAAGAGTCTAGATGCTGTTAGGGAGGGCGAGACAGAGATGGACCGCATGGTGCGTGGTGCATACACAGGCACGCTGTTCCCCGGTCGCACAACCAGTGGTATCGGACCAGCAACCCCTCAAGAGGAACAGCCACCGCAGCAGCCAGACCAGCCTCCTCTAGTGAGGATTCACTCCGAGTGCTACACAGGTGAGACCGCATGGTCGGCGCGATGCGACTGCGGCGAGCAACTCGATGAGGCAGCGCGTCTCATGGGTCTTCCCGGTAACAAGTCTGGTGGTATCATTATCTACCTTCGACAAGAAGGTCGCGGAATTGGTCTCGGCGAGAAGCTCAAGGCGTACAACCTCCAGGATTTGGGCTCTGATACTGTCGAAGCGAACCTGCTGTTGCGACATCCAGCTGATGCTCGAAGCTACGGTCTGGCTACGGCTATGCTGCTGGATCTTGGCCAGTCAGAGGTCCGACTATTGACCAACAACCCGGATAAGATTCGCGCAGTCGAAGGACCCAACAGAGAGGTTGTGGTGAGGGAGCGTGTGGCTATGGTGCCTCTGTCATGGAAGGGCCGAGGAGGTTTCAGGAGTCAAGAGGTGGAAGGTTATCTCAAGACAAAGGTAAGCTGGACTGTGACTAATTCTTTTTACTTGAGAGGCACACTAACATGCACTAGATCGAGAAGATGGGCCATATGCTGGACATGGCAGCGCTCCCCCAGTAAACCTCGACGGAGAAACGAAATTAAATACCACAATACGAGAGAGAAATAAAGGGGGAGCTCAATGAAGGGTTGCGTCTATTGTCACTACACTCGATGGAGTTTGTTGTCTTTCTTCGGGATTGATCTTCGCGGCGTTGAACGGTGGGAGTTTGATGTATTCGTAGATGAGAATAACACACGAAATAGGTCTTGAGGTGTACTCTAAACCTCAGCTCCTATCGATTGTCCTAGTATACTGATGTTTGAGTATTGAGATGCTTCAGGTTGGTGACATGATGAGATTTTTAGTTCATCATGAGACCTTGTTGTTGTCAAGGTGTTTATGCGTACATCACAAACACTGACCAAAAAACATGCCCGGTAACGATATTCACTTCCTAGTCAATGTCTAGGCTCGTTATCCTCGTTCATTAGCTTGCCAAGTTAGCACTAAGTATTTCTTGACTACTACTCCATACATTGATAACAGGCACACCTGAATAGGCAAATACGAAAAAGTAATACAATAACGAAGATAGAAGCTCTTCTATACTGCCTATCCACACCGACGCTCTCTGATGAAAGGACGGTGTGTCTTTTACCCTTTTGCCTTATTGGATTTCTCTCATGGATGACCGTTGATCCTAACTGTGGTATTGGTAGTTGGTGGTGGGTCGGGTCCTGCCGTTGAAGGTGCGCTGTGACGATTTTATGGGTCTCCTACTTTCTTTTGCCGGCGCGTCTCAAGCTTCAAAATCGCAACTCCAACTTCAGTTCGCGCAGGATTGCATTTTTCACACCCCGCATTCATTTCTGGTATTCTTTCTGCTTGTGAATAACCATGCGATAAAACTCCTTTTCAAATCAAACAGCTACCATGTCTTCCCAGACAATTCGTCTGCGCCTCATCATCCGCAGACATTCTGTCCCTGAAGTCAAACTCGTCTGGCCCTGCGTCGCAACCGAAGACCTTACTGTATCGAAGCTTCTCGCGCTGGTTAATGAAGTGGTGCCGCTAGAGAGTGGTTATTGGGGTCTTGAAGACTATGTTGTTGAGCTGCCCGATGAGAAGGGCGATAGTTTCGAGCTGCTACATTTTCAGCCCGTCGGCAAAGTCTTGAAGCAGGACGACCAAGTTTTGTACGACCTGCAGCACCCCTCAGACGTTCTTACATGCTGACTGTTGCACAGAATCAGATCACTTTCCACCGACGATTTGAGACGACGAAGACTTAGCGGACGACACCAAATATCCTACGATGGTAAACATCTTATCGATGGACTTGCATTTGGAAGGCCCTGGTTGAGGGCACCACGCGACCGTCCAGCGCTTGACCTACCCCCACGAAAGCGAGCACGCATCACACACGAAGAAGAACTCGACGAAGACGATGTTTCTTATGCAGACGAGGATGCTCAGTCGGAGCAGCTCTTGCTTGAAGATTCTACCCCTTCAAAGGTTGATGAACCAGGCAGTGTTGGTCTAAGAGCAAGATTCGTGGACATCGATCAGCTTAACGAAGAGGACGAGGAGGACCTTGACGATAATACCGATTTCCAGTCTAGAGGAAATGTCCTTTTACAACCTGCGGTTGACGAAAACGATGACGAAGAGGAAGGTTCCGAAAGCAGCGATGAGGATGAGCTGGATGACGATCTTTCTGATGAGCTGAGGCTTCTACAAGAGGATAACGCTTTGATTGAGCAAGTACCACAAGAACAGCAAAGTCTGTCGGAGAACGAAGACCAAGACCCGCAAGTCCTTCCCCCTACAAACGCATTTAACGTTTCATGGCTCGACAAGATGACCTCTCTACGAGCTGCATTCCCGTTGACGTCGATAACTACAATATCAGATGAGCTAGAACGAAACGGGAAAGATTTGAGGACGACATACCATACCCTTGCCGCGACCAATAAGCCGATGATCAGTTTTGACGAAGCAATGGAACGCGCTCTTCTAGGCCCTGGGATTGAAGAACCCCAGCCATTGGATCAACAGAGTTCGGACGCAGAAGAGTCCGACAGTCAAGTGTTACGTTTTCCAGGACAACCAGAACCTGCAAACCCCACGCGTCCACTAATACAAGAGGTAGACGATGAGCAGTTCCCTCTGAGTGCCTCCATCGGAATAAGTAATGAGACATCGAGGCCTTTGATCAGTGTAGTGGAGGAGGAAGACGCTGATACCTCAAGCTCTAGCAGCAGTTCGGGGTCGGACTCGGACTCAGATTCTGACTCTGACGAGGACATGATCGGGAAGTCGGAGCTGGATTCCCAGAGTGACTCTGATAGTGATTCCGATGATTCTGACGACGATCCAAGCGACGACTCAGCTGACCCGGGCCTGGCACCTTCGCTTCCTAACAATAGGGATATGGAAAGCTTTGACGACTCCGACTCGAGCGATTCAGACTCCGACTCAGATTCCAGTTCTAATTCCAGCAAGGCTGCTCAGGCTCTGAAAGACTCCGCTGGGAGTCACTCTGATGATAGAAGCGACAGTTCCAGCGATTCTGATTCCAGCTCAAGTGATTCTGACTCCGAGTCAGAACCGGAAGAGCTTTCATCGAAAAAGGGGCCACAGGCAAAGCAATCGCAAGCCCCTGTAGTACCCGAACCAAAGCCTGTTAGTCAAGCTGTTGTTGACTCGGTCCCGAAACCTGCCGAAGAAACAAAACCGCCCGGCGCCGGTTTGACAAGGACGAAGAAGAGAAACGCGAGGAGACGGGACTCTAAGCGTATCAAGGCGATGCAAAGCTTGGAAGATACTCAATCTCAGCCTTCTGTCAATGGTACCACAAGTGAGGAAGCCGAGTTTCTGGCTCGGAAGCGGGCCCTCTTGAGCGTTGTCAGTGACGAGAACGAAGATGCTCAAAGTCCACCGAAAGACACATCTGTCACAGAGACTAGACCAATGATAGTTGAAGTTGAAACGGACGAAACACCGGCATCGACAACGAACCAGGATGCAGCCTCAACTGAAGGATCTGGTTCAGCTCAGCGTCGCCACAAGGTCGATATGGGAGCTGGCCGGCGACTTCTCCTGGGTGCTCTTGGGCTCAAAAACCCAAAATCTAAAGCTGATGAGGACAAACTCCGCGACAACTTGATGAAAGATGTAAAGCCTCTACAAAACCCTCGACTTCAGATTACTGAAACCAAGAGCAACGGTGTTGAGCCAACAGTGAACCAAGAGGACGAGGGCGAGGACCCCGAAGCATGGCGTAAAAAGATCTCGTACCGGGCTGTGGAATGCTGTCAAGATGATGTTTCATTGAGCGAACCACCATTTCCATTCGTGCAACGATGGGACCCCCAACAGCAATACTCTACGAGAAAGCGAAAGCGAAACTCTCAAAGTTTCAACGATGAGGCTTACTATGAGGAAGATTCTCAATGGAACGGAGATGGAGACGCAGAGTGGAACGACAACAGTCAAAAGAAGAAGAAGAAAAAGAAGAAGCGCAAGGTCAAGGGAGCTTACGACGGAGGATATGACGAAGAAGAGGAGACCCCCGAAGGCTCCTATGGCGAGACAGGAGCGAACGACGACGAGGATATTGTGCTAAACTACGACGACATACCGAGTAAGCCCAGCCTTGAAGACAGTCAGTTTACGGACATGGATGATCTCCCTTCACTTCCTTCAGATCTCAGTACTCTTCCAAGCCTTGAATTCTCCCAAACCAAACCGGGCATGGTCATCACCTGGAAGCAGTTGCTCCTGTCCAAAGCAACTAAATGGCAACCCGAAATGGTTCCCATGACAGGCCTTATTCTGTCCATAAGTGAGGATAGAAACTTACACGTCCTGCTGGCAAAGAGAGACCGGGATGAAAACGACAAAGAGTACGACGAGCACACAGGCCAACGGGTTTATGCAAAGTTTGAAGCGCCAGACTTTGACGACGATAACGAGGAGGAGGACGATGGACGAAGAGATATTTCTTGGGCAGAGATATCCGACCCGAGACTGGTTCAGCCAGCACCGTCATCCAACAATTCGGAAACTATTGCCAAAAGCACGGAGGTTCCGACCGAAAGTATCAAACCCGTTCAGGACACAGATTCTACGGCACACAACAAGGTTAGCACGAGAAGAGATCCTGATGAGACTATGGCTGAGGAGTTAGATACACAGAAAGTGAGAGCCGAGGTGGAGGCCGATTTGGAGGAACGAGAAGCTGCAGGCCAGCCCTCAGAAACCGACAAGTTAACCTCGATCCCTTCTGGCCAACAGCCACCGCGGCTCGAATTGACGGGCAACGCAGACGACAGCCCGATCAGCAGTTTCATTCTACCTATGGATACACCGAGTGATATGTTTGCTAGTCCTACCCAACAACTCCGGGAAACCTTACGGGCCGCTATTGTTCGGGAGCGAATTTCTTTGATTCATGATTCAGTAGGTGGTTCAAATAGTAATGGGGAGGAGAAGAAGACAGAAATCAATGAGTTGGGTGGAGCGACACATATTAAAGACCCTGAAGAAGAGCTGGTGCAAACAGTTGAGGCTGGCTGGGCTATAATTGTTCCTGATAGTATACCATCGCTAGAGCTTCAACCGCTTCCTACAAAGGACGACATCCCCGTGGACCATCATCTACTTGTGGTGCCGTCGTCTGCGGGCAGTATTCACAGCGGGCGACAGCCACCATCGGTCAGCGGTCTTGAAGATCTTCCTGAGGAACGAGTTGGGGCGGAAACGAATGACGAATCTCGCAAGCGATCCCCAAGTCCTCAAATAACGACTGTGTCCATAAGAAGTAGCAGTCCTTTTCCATCCTTGGAAGAAATATTCCACACAGCAAGGCAGACACAAAGCCCAGCAAAATTCTCACAGCAGTCAGTGCCTCGATTCGTGAAGCCCGAGAAAGGAGATGTGGAGTACAACGAGGCAATGCGGAAACTGGATGAGGGCGAGGAAGAGTCTGATCGTTCGCCTGATCGCAACAAATCTTTACGGAGCCTGTTTCCACATTCAACACAGTCAGATCTCAAAGAGGGCAGTCCCTTGCGACGCTCGTTCAAGAGTGAGGTGTCGAAGGTTGATGTGCCTGAAGCTGAGCATATTGCAATGCCCCCAGCATCGCAAAAGGCCAAACGAGAAGCGCGTTTCACGGTACCAGAAGCCAGCCAGGTTATCGAACTGAGCTCAAGCCCACCATCCGTAGAATTCACCGAAGACTACGCTCAGGACAGTGAAGACGAGACTTATCAGGATCAAGATACTCCGCTGCCACAGGGTGAAGGTTGGGTACAGAAGAATGTCAGCAAAGTCGAGACGCGAAGCCGAGGGAAAAGTCTTCCAGCGAACGCTACAACGACTATAACGAACAAGACGACAAGTGTGCAAACCCGGACTGCTCGTGGACGTATATCACTTCCACCTGCTCGCGATGTAACGGCGAGCGCCTTCAGTCAGATCAGAGGACGAAGGAAGTCAACGCGCAAGTTCTGACAGACACGGGAAGGGAGTTTATGGAAGTTCTGGAAGGGGTAAGATAGTTTTTTTTTTTTTTTTTTGCTTCGAGGTCGCTCCACCAGGATTTGTTCCGGACTCTGAGCCGGAATGGTGAAAAGGAATTAGCAGTGTAGATAATCATACCAAAGCATATATGTATTATAGGGGAACCTGGCGTTAGGGAAGCATGGCATATCGGCCCATCATCTGGCTTAAGATCAAGGGCGGAGCTGGTGCAAAATGCACACAAATGGAGTTTTTAGCAAAAAGAAGCAAGTTCAACAGAGCCAAGAATGATAAAACTCAAATCAAGTTCCTGCTCAAATGCCCAACGTCTCATGTGAGGCACATCACGAACCGATGCTTAGTCCTGGTGTTGTCTCAGCGCAGGGTTAGGAGCAAAAGCTGCATCACGAGCCAGCGCACCTCAGCCAATGGAACCAAGTCAACGAGCAGATGATGCAGCGAAACAACCCACCATGTTCTGAGACTCAACGCAGATTTCACCACCCAAATCGTAATTTTTATTCTGTTCTAGTGTCTCACGAGCTTGTTCAATATTGAAGTCGTTGGCTGTTGTCGCGTGGTTATTTCCTCGTCATGGGGGGTTCAAGAGTATATTGTTCAGGTCATGGAACGCATTCCCTTGGTCGGTCCTTTTCACTTGTTCTTGACTTTGTGAATTGCGACTGCTTCTGCTGTGCTCATCTTTGTTCAAGGCTGTTAAAGAGAACTTTTTGGTTAAAGACGAATATATAACGATAAGATTAACCCGTTTCAATAATCATCTACCACTTCAATTCCCGAGTTATCGGTCAACTTATACGGAATATCTAACTACTTTGGCAACATCAAAATCTCGACATCAAACTCAAGATCGCAATCATGCTGTCTTTCACTTCCTTCTTCTTCGCCCTACTCACTATGCTGAGTATTGCGACTACAGGCACAGGCTTCTGTCTCCCCAAACAGACAACAACGCCTCAACCTACGCCAACACCAACACCAACGCACGCTCTGCCGGACACTACAAACCTTCCCGGCCATGTTTTCATAGAGAGACAAGAGAGAAACAACGCCAACCCGTCAGTCTTTAACCCTCCCGTGACCGCAGCACCTACGCAAGAAGAGGCGCTGGCAAGTCTGGGATGGAAGCAAACAACCTACTACGAATGCAAGACGAGGGGCGGCCAGGAGCGCTGCGGATGGCATATCCCGGTCTACAAGGCCGCGGCTCAGGGTCGCGCAGGCGAGATTGTGGGGTGGAAAGTTGTTGTTGGGATCGCTTTGGGACTAGCTATGCTATTGTACGGAAGATGGTGGTAAAGAGTTGACTGCAGGATCATAAGCATTGGGTGGAGTTTGGAGTTTTGGATTAGTAGATTTGTCTTGATACCCTATTGTGCTGCTGGGCGGCATCTGTTTGATCAGAAGAATACCATATTTCTTTAACAACTTTCGTGATCCTTTCGTGCTGTTATCAAGTCATGAATCATGCAATCACGAACCATAGAGACCAAACCCGCGTGAAAAACAGAGACGTTGCTATTTTTGTTTTTGGTCCGAAACCCGAAAAACACCATTGATTTCATGCTAGTGTATTGAGGAAAGACAATGAAAGCAAAGCTTTCACTCCCCCTCGCCGAGTCCAGATATCCCCCGCGTCCGCCAGCAAGTCCCTGTACCCTTTGCCAATGCCGACGCCAACGAGGATGGACCGTAAATGGACGCACCCGCATGACCATTGAATGCACGCAACCACAGACATAGCTGCAGCCGCTCCCCAACCAGCCCGAGGATATACATAAGCCATCGTTTATTTCTCCTTCTTCGCCTTGGCACCCTTGACCTTTGCCGTACCTCGGAGGGTCTTTTGTCGGTTCTTGCGCTGCTTGCCTATTGTCGAGTGTCAGCCAGACTAAACTAAAACCTTGCAATCGTGAATTTAGATTTGTGTACGCACGCTGCTGTCGGGAAGCACGCTCGGCCTTGGTGGCGAGACCAACTCGCACCAATCGGTACTGGGGCTCGAACTTCTTCATGGCCTCGGGAGAGTCATAGACGAGAGCGAAGCCGGTGGTCTTGCCACCACCGAACTGGGTTCGGAGACCGAAGACGGAGATCTGGTCCTTCTGAGCCTTGTAGAGAGAACCGAGCTTCTCACGGAGCTCCTCCTTGGAGATGTTGGCACGGTTGGGGTGGAGGATGTCACTGTAAAACGCATCGCAATCGGTCAGCCCAAGAGTTCCCAAGCAGATCACAAGCCCCTATTGCCGTCCTTCACGTTCATCATCGATGCTTTTCTTTTTGCCCGCCTATCCCACTTTCATTTTGATATCAAATCGTGCGTGTCGAGTAGTCGTCAAGACATGATAAATCGAGCGGGATATGGCAGGCGAGAAAAAAAGCATCGATGATGGGCGATGGCAGCGACGACGCCAGGGGGAATAGAGACATTGCATCAAAATTCAGAGGGTGTCACTCACACGACCATCTGCTTACGGCCCAGCAGAGGGTTGCGGATGAACTTGCGAGTTCGGAGGGTGACGGGGGAGTCGTTATCCGCCATTTTTGCCGATTGTCGTGATGGTCTCTGGGTGTGTTGACGGTGGAGAGACTGGGCGTCGGTGATGGGTGAGATCGTTGATGAAGTTGTCACACTGGAGAGGGTCGCAAAATTCGCTTTGTCGCTTAATTTGGTCCAACCCTAACAAAATGCTTGTGCGCTAGTTGGTGCCCCATATTTGAGGCTGCAGCACGCACAAGGGTTTTCCCGTTAAAATCACGTGCAATCTCATCTGGTCGGGGTATCTTCGGCTAACTGCCCGGAAATAGTCGGATATTGGCACTCTCACTTTAGCCTCTGGTGTTGGACATTTCCAAGGTTGCAACTCCAGTCTTTGGTGGAGATAAGTGGTCAGGCCACTCATTACGTAGTAAGTGCCTGATGGAGCTGTTGCTTGCGATGGCTCCAGACAGGTTCTGATCACAAATAGTATATGCGAAACCTACAAGAGACACACTTACAAGCAAAAGCTCCCATCAAAGTCTCAAGATGTCATCCTCAAACACTAATCAGGTTGATCGCTTCTGTCGCCAGTATCTGCAACTCCAGCCCGAATTGGATTATCCTGAGTCGGCACTGTTGAAGACCTCTCAAGTTCAAGATGAAATTTACGAGAGGCTCTTCGCCGAAGGTGCTGTTCGATATGGCCCTCCTCCACGATTCCAATTGAGGGTTCTCAAAGAGCTCATGTCCCGAATTGAGGCTAGCATTGATGACTGGGAAGAGTATGTAAGTCATTATCACCAACATTGCTTGATGTATACATTGCCTTCTCTCAGATACTGATACATCTTAAGGGAGTGTCCGACGATCTAATGTCTGTCCTCTCAATGTACCTCGCAAATCCTGTGCCTTCAGAAACTACCTCTGCCCAACAAAAGGCATATGTTACTTACTATCTATCTGAGCTGTGCCAAGGGGATGCCCCTACTTCAGAGACTTCCCAGACACCTCAAATCACTATCCTTGAGAACCAGTCTCTCCTCTCAGGCTCAGGAACCACTGGTCTTCGCACGTGGGAGGCTGCCCTTCCACTAGGATCATATCTCTGTCGAAACAGCCATATTGTCAAAGATAAGCGCATTTTGGAGCTGGGTGTCGGAACTGGATACATTTCTATTCTCTGTGCCAAGTTCCTTGGCTCTCAGCATGTTATTGGATCGGATGGATCTGACGATGTTATCAACAATCTTCCTGACAACCTATTTTTAAACGACCTTCAAGGTTCCGCCCTGGTAACCCCAATGGAAGTCAAATGGGGTCACGCACTCATGGGTACCGAAGAAGAGAAATGGAATGGTGGACGTCCTATTGATGTTGTGCTTGGCGCCGACATTACTTACGACAAGAGCGTGGTACCAGCCTTGATCGGGACTCTGGTCGATGTATTCGACCTCAACCCACACGTGGAGGTATTCATCTCAGCAGCCGAGCGTAACGAGAAGACCTTCCAGGCGTTTCTGAGCCAGTGTCGAGCTAACGGGCTTACCGTCGAGGTTTTACAATCAGCAATACCAAAGCGAGAGGTCCAACAGGGTCCGTTCTACGACGACACTGTTGCCATCCACATCTGCAAACTTTCCAAATCATGACCGAGCCCCTGGATCACTCAACTCAGCACCATAATCGTTCCATGCCAGTGAAGAGCGGGAGCTAAATTGTAGCGGAGTTTCCTCCAAGGCATAACTCCTCTGCATTCCAGTCGAGAACCCGGGCTTTACTAGCCAAGAGGACGAAATGTCGGATGTCGCACCATGCATTGTCTAAACAGAATGCGGCACGTTCTGCCGTTCGGGAAATCCGGAAAGAATACGAACGACTGGTTTAGCCAGATGATCACGACTAGAAACTACACAGAACAGTCGCTCAGGAACTTGATTGTGAAGCGTCGTGCCACTGCACTGATTATCATCTCACGATAATCGTTGTGGCCCCGCAGTTTGTAGCTACAGGCTACTGTTCGACGACATTCGGTGGAGGATCTTATTGACGTATCAAAGACTCCAGGATTCCGGTGCAATGACATATCAATTACATGGTCGTGATCATGATATGACGGTTAAGAGGTTATACAGTATGGGGCAAGTCACACCACGCCGTTATCAATCATGATCATGATATCTTGGAGTTGGTGACTGTTGGTCTCGAGCATGGGCCCATGCTCAGCTGACCTTATAGATCGATCCAAAGTATATGGGACGCCATCAGTATTTCAGAGTTCGAGAAACGATGAATTGCACAGCGTCAATAGTCGGCAAACTCGGGTATGAACTTTGTCGCCATTTCAGGGACAGAAATCTGGCCAGATTCCTAGGGACTCTTCTTGAGATCAGTTGGCTCAACGGACTGGCCACAGTCAGCCTTCGAGACCCCTGGAGGCAATTGGGTTTGCATTGCGGGGAACAGCGAAAGGGTTGGTCCTCGGAGGCACGATCTAGAAGTTGTCAAACTGCCGATCTGGGCTGATGATTGGTCTTGCCCCGCGCTTGATGGCGACAGGTGCTTATTATCCTGTTGGCTGTTTCGCACAATGGAATCCCGTCAGGTTGGTCCGATGGGAGTGCACCTAGGCTTTGTGCCAAGAACGTGGCACTCTTGGGATGAAGGACAAAAAGCCACGGGGTCAGTAGCCGCGACTAGGAGGGATTTGGACGATGTTTGGCTCGAAAGGGGAATGCTTTCGGGGCCGCGGGCTGGAATGTACGCTCAGGTACAGCACTATTCGGACTGTCAATAGTTGGATAGTGACGCCGTCTTCACTGCGTAGTGCAAGCACATTCTTAGCAAGAGCAGTACTGAGAAGACTGTGTGAATGTTTAGCATTTCTATTCTGAGGATAGGAAGTAATGGTGTAGACAAGCTTTGCACTGTGCTCTATTGGACTTGTTGAGCAACGTTTAGGACTTTCTGTGCAAAGAGGTGTTGAATATGACGATGAAGGAGATGCGTTGTCTTGGAAAAACAGGCTGACACACAACCTCAATTTCGAGAGATACCACGTCGATGAACGTTCAAGACAAAACGGTGGTAGCACAATCCAAACAGAAGCTTTGACTAATTGCAGCGTCATTTGACCTGCTGATGCGCTTGCGTAATGGCAAGTCAAAGAGACTTCCCTAGCCTTCAATGACATCCCTCTGATGATTACCCTAGATGTTTGGTGTAGTTTGCCGAACGATACACTTACATCATGCGACGAATGAAATTAGAGGATTTGGCCAACAACGTTTCTGCTATGTATGCAAAGTCGATCAAGCCAGGCAAGCATACGTAGGAAGCTTCCGTCGGAGCTTTGATCTTCTATTTCCGGTTTTTGGATCGACTAGCTTAAGCGTAATGGCGATGGAGATCACCAGAAAGCTTGATGCCGGAAGTGCCTTGAGCTTCGAACTTCGAGCTTCGAGCTTCACCCCAGCGCAAGAGATTTATCAGCCGTGTTTCGGTTTAATGAACATGATTCCCCAGAAAAAACCTTCCCTTTTGCGGCTTGAATGAGGTGATACTGACTTTTTGAAACGTCATGTGTCTTTCCCATCAACCGTCGGTAATCGGCTATGCAAGCAAGTCGATCATGAAGAGAATTGAAGCACCGCCCCTGACAATCAACTGATGAGTTACCCACAGTGCTACACACATTGCTCTGGTGAAGTGAAGTGAATTCAATTTGGTTATGGTGCAATTTTCTGGTGAATTGCTTGTTTCTCTATCTCATCTTAAGGTCTCGGGAGCTGGGATAAGCTCCCTTGTTTATTTCGGGAGCGTTCACTGACGACAGGGGCTTATCCCGGCGCTTCAATTTACTGAGGCCTTTCATTCCGGGGACACACCTCGATTCTTATCGTGAGATACAAGGGGTGAAAGACCAAGTCCACAACTTTTCCAAGGACGGGGAATTGGATTACGCGTGTGCTGTTACAGCTTAACATGCTCGATCTCCATAGCTACCCGATATTTATTGTATTCAAGTGTATGGAGCACGGTAGCTGTGGTCATTCTCGCAGCACCTAATCACCCCATGAAGCTTCGTTATCAACCCACGATAAACTCCCGCCTGTAGCCGTAACTGTAAAGAGCTTTGCAAAAAAGAGGAGGGGTTGCAGCCCGGGAGCAGGCATCCTCTAGCAATCATCTAAGTTAGCTTCGAGCAATTGAATTGGTTCGTTATCCCTACCGTTCAATTGCCTTATCACCCCAGCTCAGCGGCACAGTGCAGCCCTGTACCAATCTGATATCTCCAAGTGCACGTACGGATTAGTTTCATCTCACCACACATTTTGTATTTATTTATTTATATTCTTACACCAAAAGCGTGACCTCTTGCATTGCCGGGTTCCCTTTACTACTGCAACGTTCTTTTTATCGTCAGGTAATTCTTGTTTTCACCGGCTGCAGATATATCCTGCACGTGGGGTCAGGCGGTGGGCAACCCCAGGCTTGTTGCAAGTTGTGCCCGCTCAGCTGCAGCAGGAAGAAAAAAGATCTCTAGATGGGAATACCTGGGGGCCTGGGGCGAGGAAAAAATAGATAGGCCCTGGTACTAAATAAAGGGCTCAACACCAATCGCCACAGCACGGGCGACTGTCTACATCCCCCGGCGCCACAACTCGCCGGCACTAGAATAAGACAAGCTATTTTACCTAAGAGATGGTGTTTTGTACGTGTCCAACCACTAACCAACAATGTCAGTCTTGACTCTTATGAAAGAGGGGGAATCTGACAGCCTCGGCGATGTTCTGTTTTGGAGAATTGCCAAGAGTCATATTCAGGTAGTGTGTAGTCAAACAACCGATGTATCGTGCTTCAACATCAGCCATATCTGTTGCTGAAACTCCGGGCCGGAGTCAACCGGGGAAGTATCAAACATCGTGAAAGCAGGGCACAGACGGACGGGCTCGCGTCTCCATATCAATTGGGGTTCAAATCCACTTCCTACGTACGCTATGGGGTTACCATTTACCTATTGTCAAGGAAGACGGACTCTGGATCGGGTTCTTTTTTCTCAGATCGGGACTCAGAATGAGTGATATAAAAAATTCTCTGAATATGTTTCATGCCCTGGAACATCGGTTAACCACTTGCTATGCAAGAGTTAGTTGACTTTGAAGCAGTCTACCGTTTGTGGGAATGGTAAGACAGGCAATGTCTCGATATCAGGAAGCAGAATCATGCTCATTGATGTGGATGATGGCGTGCGGAACGAGCCACATGTTGTTATTCCTGTTAGTTACCGTTAACAACGACGAACAACTCAGCAAAGTAACCCAACCCAACCAAACGAACCCGGTGAGAACTTTTATCCTCATTCTTATTCTCAGATGGGAAACTGGGAGGTGCACTGTGCCAGATAAAGGGCTGCACACCACCGCACGCTCATTCTGTCACATCGTCTATGGATCCACCACCTAAAGCTTGTACCCAGGATTCTCACACCCATGCCATGGTCCATGGCCAAGTCTTGATTTGGTGTCCCAATAGAAGGGGCCGGATGCCCTCCCCCCTTGGCTTACGCCTAGACTAGTTCTAAAGCCCAAGTTTCCCATCGTCTTCCGCCAGGCTTGGAGGCACACGGCTAGGACGAGTCTAAGGAACTTGGGCTTAATTCAGAATGAGCATCGCGCGATGTGCAGCAACGAGAAAAGACAGGGAAAATGAAGAACCAGAGCTAGACTTACAGTAGACAAGGGCTTTTAAAAAAACACAGGGCAGGGGTAGGGGGGAATGGAAGTAAAGTCAAGCTCGGGCTTGTACCAGTGTACTTCATCTGTGGCTGTTCCTGGTGCTGACTCGTTGCTTGAGACCTGGAGATTCCCCTTCATTTCCCATTTCCAGGCCTGGCTGCTTCGGTAGCTGGAGCTCGTACTTGGTACATTGCATTTCAATAAATCTATTTGCTGACCCCTCCCGTACCGTATCAACCGTAGTTATTCTATTCTAGTGGGAGTGCAGTATCTTTATTAATGAAGCACCCTGTTCGTTCCCCATCCCCCCGTAACGCGAGCATCATACTACTTCTTATCATCCATCATCGAGGGCTCAGTATAACTATATCATCTACCCCCGTCGACCTTGCTTATAGTTCCCCATACTCATCCTTCTTCTACTCCCACATCGTCGCTTGACTTTATTATCATCTCTTACCAATTCGTGCTGTATCGTGGATCGTACATTACATCCCACCCACACGTTTCTCCTACAAGCTCCAACATTGGCCCCCTACCCAGCCTTGAGCAACCACGACGCACTATCCGACGATCGACACACAGTACCTACATCTTACATATTGCGACGCTCGTGCAGCTGCATTTCGATACATACAGAAAAAAGTCACAAGAACAGTTTCATATAAAACTCGACGACTCGACTCTTCCTGGTTCGCGACAACATCACAACCGCGACTCAATCTTTGTCTCTCCTCCCAATCAACTCAGAATCGCTTCGATGGTCTCGTCATTAGACGTCAGACCCCATTTCTTTTCCGGGCACAACCGATCATCATCAGTATCAAGCACGAGTAGCTCTTTATCTACACCAACCACATATTCCTCCAAGATGGCCTCCATTGGCGCGCAATCATATAGCCTCGCTCTTCAGAAGTACATGCTTCTGACTGAGCAACACCAAGAGTTGTGTGACCACCTCGACCAAATCCGCCCCGAGTTTAACTTCTCCCACACTTCATCACCATCTACTTCGCCCACCCGATCATCATCCTCATCATTGTCGCTCCCGCTGTCACCAAAACGCCACTCCCGGAGTGGACGACACCACTCGCGTTCCCACGCCCGCTGCAGCGGCTGGGAAGACCGCCATGAACTCTCTACAATCCCAGATGAGGAGACAATTTACGAGATCTCAGCAGAAGAGCAGCGCCTTTCCGAAGTCAATGAGAGCATCAAGCGCACATTGACAGAGCTCCTTAACTGTGGCAGCGTACGCGCCGACAGGGCATTCAGGACATGGGTACAAACAAGGCTCATGGAGACAGAAAAGGAGCTTCGCAGTGGACGAAGACGCAGAAGCTCAGGCAACGAGTAAACTAAGACGCGCATATTCTTTTTCTCCGCTGCATCACATCATATCACATCATTACTACGCTCACACACAATGCCAGTTGTCGTGTTGAGGTGGTGGCAAACCTGCGCCTCCACAAGAACGCGAACACTCACAAAACTTGGCATTAATTCTAATTATTCTCTTTGTTTCTTTGCTGCATTGGCGAAGGCGTTATTGGGTTGATACGGGCTCAACTCGAACTGAGAAGAGAAGGAAAATCTCATTTTACACTCTGGGCATACATATGGCTCTTGGAAAGGAATAAGAGTCTGGAACATTATCTACTTGCGAAAAGGCGATGGAATCTGTGGTTATTCATCTTCCTCATACCCAACTTACACTTCATTTCTTGTTCATTTATTTGGTCTTACCAGCATTGGAGGGCCGTATCTGCATATCACGGTAATCATCTCCGTGGCTTTACTTTACCTTTCATTTATCTTGAGCCACGCTGGATTACGGAGGCAAAAAAACGCCACAAGTTTATTTATCCATCATCATGAAGATCTCCCGAGAGGAGATTTTTTGAACATCTTTAGCGATAGCGTCAAATAGCTTTGAACGTCAATGCATACGAATGCAATCTCGCAAACAAACTTGATCTCTCCCGTCGCTTCGTGATTGTGAATGCATTCCCGGGTATCATCACCCGGTCTACCACTGACTTCAACCATGTCGTGACTCCAATAATGCGAAACATCGAATTACCGCTCTTCTACCCCAAAACCATCCTCTCCCAAAAGCCCTTGTGCATGTCGGCCGGCCCCGCTCGCTGGAAAGAGAACAAAAAAAGATAGCGAGACAACACGCGTCAAACCCACAATCTTGAATGAGATCGTCTTGCCCCCCTGCTGCATCAAAAGCCCGTTGGGGGAAATGAAGATCATCTTTCACAGCTCGCTAACTTAGTGGGGAGGGAGGGCAGCATTGACTAAAGGTTTAAGCGCCCGGGCGCTTGCACACCCTTGACCGTCTCTGATAACGGTCAGAAGCGCTAAGGGAATGTCTCTGATATGAGCTATTAGAGCGATTGGTCTTTATCGATCACGATCGGGAAGTTTGTTTTTTTGTGCTCCCAAGTTGCCACCGGTCGTAGCACGACACACCGCCACAACGAAACGGTAGTCTGGACTCGGGGATCGACAGAATATGCAGAATGCAGACCGTTGGTGAGTGTGCGCGGTTTGGTAGCATGACCGTCAGGGACGGTGACGTTAATGGACAAGCAGGTTTTGTGATATATTACAGCACGAGCACGGCCTTGAGGCGACTGCCAAAGCGGGTGCTGTGATTTTATGGGGGTGGTCAAGGCAGTTTGGTTAGAGACTGACATCACTGATGAATAACTCTCTTGAGTCTCGAGTACCTTAGGTGTCGATCGTTCATCGAAAATGCAGTTGCTGATAATAGCATGAGCAGATGCTCCGGATGGATAGCAGTAACCCATAGCAAATGCACGGCTTCTTGAAGTGCCATGATGGGGAACCTGGTCACTCCCATCAGGTCGTCTCATAGCAGGCAAGATAACCATGATCCTCGCTCACTTGAGCCGCCAGTCTGCATCTGATGCCCGGGAGGTCTACCCTAGCGCTCCCGTGAATGACCTCGTATGTCGTTTACCGAGACGTCACTCCAGATCAACACCAGGACGACCCCATGCTAGCAACCACCGTGATGAAAATGACTTCAAACCGTTGTCGATCTCCACGGTGAAGGCTCCGAGACGCCAGCAAAGCCAAGGTCAATTGCCAACGGCGTCCCTTTGTACGGCCAAGACAACGGCAGCATATTCGATATGAGACGTATGATACAAGAGGATGATATCCCAGGCTGTCAATCCCCAGATACTTGGTATGATATGACGTAGCTGGTCAACTGCTCGGGCTACGTACCAACACATCGAGATCCCGATCCTGGGGATGATGTTGAAAACTTCAAGGCCTTGTCTTCCAGAAAACAAACAGCTCCAATTGGAAGGTTGCGGTACATGATCCTTGTTGGTCATGCGGCTGATGGTAAAGTACAGGCAGGCAGCGATGCCATCACGCCGGACATTTTGCTCCCGCCGATCATCGAGGAACGGCACAGAACATGCATCCTTGGCAGGCGTTCTTCAATGAAACATGTTTTGGATTGTCGTTGAAGAGAAAAACTTTTTTCTCTAATAAAGATAAGGGCCCTTGAACGTCATAATAAGCGGTCCCATGCTGTGGCGTTGCTAGTTGCTGCTGCGGGTCAGTAAACTGAGCACGGAGAATAAACTGAGGGCCGTTTCTTTCGAAGTTGGTCCACAAGATCGAGCATCGGTAGTTGTGAGCCGTGAGCCTGGGGACGCTGTGTTAGTTGTTGATTGGTGATGGAGTTGGTTGCTTATTGAACCACCCTGTGAGAGGCGCACGGTATGGGTATCCTTCAAAGGAGCTAAAGAATCAGACAAGAGCCTCATGTACTTCATGAGGCTGAGAGCAAGGTCTTGGTCGGAAACGTAAGATATGGTAAATGAAGATATGGATGCCGTTCGATTGCTTGAAGAATCGATGCTGTTGTATTGGACTGCTCAGTTCAACTGAGCCAAAGGAACCAGAGAGCCAGTAGCTTATAGCAGACTTAATCAAGGTTCTTGAAAGACAAAAGCAAATAACCTGGAAATTAAATGACAGAGAGGAAACGCTTGCGGAAACACGAAGCCAAATAATACCTGCAAGATGTGCTTAGGGTAAGTTCGAATAAAGATGTTATATCGTGTGATTATGTAATAACTGCACCGCCATGGCCTTTGCTCAGTGGCGCTTGCCTTGAAGCTTCGCGACTGTGGCTCATGCTTGTTACCTCATTCTAACCTTCCAATCTTTCCGACAACGCGACTTCAACCTCAACAAGCTATTTCGCTTTCTATTTAGTCGAACCATTGTCGCGTAATACTGAAGCATTCACTAACCAGCCATGTCGGTTCTCCTGGAGACCAGTGTTGGTGATATTGTAATCGATCTTTTAGTCGACCATGCGCCGAAGCTATGCGAAAAGTAAGTAATGCCATTGCGATTTGCGCTTTTGTTGCTGAGCTTCCGAACTAACAAACGATATAGCTTTCTCAAGCTTTGCAAAGTCAAATACTACAACTTCTCGCCCGTTCACTCGGTTCAGAAGAATTTCTCCTTCCAGACAGGCGATCCTCTTGGACCTCTTTCTAAAGACTCTGATGGCGGTTCTTCAATATGGGGTCATGTCTCTGGCGACCCGACAAAACGAACATTCCCGGCCTTTTTCCACCCGAAGTTAAAACATCTGGAGCGAGGCACAGTCAGCATGGCTACAGCACCCCTTCAGTCCGACCCCGATACACGTGTGGCTGGCTCCCAGTTTATCATCACGCTGGGCGAGGATACGGACTATTTGGATGGAAAAGCAGCGATCTTCGGAAAGGTCGTCGAAGGTTTCGAGATATTGGACAAGATCAACGAGGCAATCGTGGACGAGAAGGGTTATCCGCTCATCGACATTCGAATCAAGCATACCGTTATTCTGGATGATCCCTACGCCGACCCACCAGGCTTAAGAGAACCGAGCTCAAGCCCACCTCCAACCAGCGAGCAGCTAAAAACTGTTCGTATTGCAGACGAGGCAGCGTTACACGAAGATGATAATGTTGATGAGGCAGAGCTGGAGAGGAGGCGTCGTAATCGCGAGGCCCAGGCGCAAGCTCTCACCCTTGAAATGATGGGAGATTTGCCCTTTGCCGAAGTGAAACCTCCCGAGAACGTCTTGTTCGTCTGTAAGCTGAATCCCGTGACAGGAGATGAAGACCTGGAGCTCATCTTCGGCCGATTTGGCAAGATCTTGAGCTGTGAAGTTATTAGAGATCAAAAGACGGGCGACAGTTTGCAATATGCATTCATCGAATACGACGACAAAGCCTCTTGTGAGGCAGCTTATTTCAAGATGCAAGGAGTTCTAATCGATGATCGGCGTATTCACGTGGACTTTTCTCAGAGTGTCAGCAAACTGAGTGATGGATGGCGAAAAGATACCAATAACAAACGCAGAGCGACTGCTGGACGTGGTGGTTGGGGAGGTGTTGATGAGCTTGAAAAGCGTCGTCAGTACCGCGACGAAGGAGAGAAGGTCACGGGCAACAACTACAGAATGGTTTACGGAGACGAGGAGATGAAAGGTAAGGTTGGACGGAATGGATCCAAGCAAGAAAAGACCGACGAGCCTCCTCCAAGATCCCACGATGAAGGTGGGCCATCACGGCGACGAAGCAGGAGTCGGAGTCCACGACCAACGAACCGTGGTCAAGATCCGTATCGCAAACCACGAGATGACCGTCGAGGCGGCGAGCAACAAGATGGAGATCGTCAAGATCAAGATAGACGCCGATATCGGGACCGGAATCACGATCGCCGAGACCGAGGTAGAGAAAGGGATCGATTTGGGAGGGACGACTATGACCGTAGGTCAAGGAGATAAGGATTTTAGTGATTGCGAAACGGATTACAACAGTATAACGTCCAACTGGTGCTTTTCAGCGCAAAACCGTCGACGGCAAGCGTTCCGGTCCATTCTTCGGTCTGTGGACACGTCAACTAATACCAATATGCATTGCATCGTGTGGCATTACACGAGCATGGAATACCCTGACAACACGAGTTTGACAGTTCCCGCCTTGAAGGCGACTCTCCTCACTAAACTATATGTTCTATTTCGTGATATGCAAGCGCCAAGCTCCGTCATCTCACGTACGGTCCTTCAACGGAACGTCTCTTGGGTTCCTGCAACCAACGGAAGATAATATGGACTGTTCAACCGAGCCCTTACTGGACACTGTTAGTCATGAGCGACGTTATTCTGAAATATCTGACTGACATGTATTAACGACCATGGGTCAACGGAGAAGATCTCCCTTCCGCTGTTGAGCAACCAGGAGGGTCGCTCTGGACGAGATTTCCGGGCTACCCCAGCTCTACTGCCATGACATTACTTGCCGGTGGTATCCCTACTCCCAACTCTTGAGATGTTGTCACACGACAGCTCCCTTTTGAGATGTTCAGCATATTACATCCAACGAGGGTAATACACTCGTGAATGAGGGACCAAACATTGCAGGGCAGCACGCCACAACATGTTTGGCTTTATGTCCAAACACTATATTCTGTACGAGCTGGCCGGTTGTCGAACAATTCGACACACCAGAGACTGCTGTTGGTATCTATCTACGGATCAAGTCCGTCATTCTCGGCTATGCTTGCTTCTCCTGTTACGCTTTCAAAGACACAGGCGAGCACAACTTCCAGCTTGACTATGCAAGGCACCTAGGGGTGTGGCCGGTACGTTTCCCAGCATCGAAGATTGATGTACACACCTGCACATAGACTGCTGCGGTCAAGCTTGGGGTTAGTCAAAAAGCATCAAGCCCTAAACTCTGTCATACGAGCTGTCTGGATCAGTTCTTTGAATGGATCAAGGCACTGGCCAGAGTATGCAGATGAGATCAATACAACTGTTTCGAACCGTCACTAAGCTCGGCATTGATATCAACGAGCAAGAACGGTTGGTTGCGCTACACCACTGTCCATTCCGATATATCCATAACACGAGCTACGGGGTACGATGGCCAACGACCGAGCTAGACGCAATGTTTCTGGCAATTGCACCATTCTATCTATGGTGACACCTGACTCCGGGACCCATCTGCTATATTTACAAGGCGACAGGACGTTGATACTTACCTGGATTGTGTGGACTTTTTTGATGTAGTGACGCCTACACATGCTTTCCAAGCATGTTTCTCAGACAATAACTTATCGAGATGTGCAACTACAATACACAACGCCGAAGGCCCTGTCGCTGAGCCGGCATGGGCTTGACTGCGATTTCAGTCTATAGCGGCCAGCCGCATGTAATCAACCAAGGTCAAGTGGCCTTGTGATGTTGCTTCCAAAGGAATCGGTTTCAGATTGTTCCGTGCATGTCTTCCAGGCTTCGGATCTTCAAATGGAGCTTCCCCGCGCCCATTTCACAGATCGTTACAGGGTTCTATTGCAATCGTAAGCATGGCGCCCTGCCTGGAAGGGGTATTTATCAGCCACCATTCTGCCCTATCTTCGTCCTGGTAGTGCGTCACAAGAGGCTCCTAGGGTGAACACTTGGATTGAATGGACCAATCATGTGTGGTACATCATGGAAGCACAAACGGGCAACCGCATAGCCATGCGTCACACCTTAATGTCAGTTCGGTGAGTAGCATCTTCTTTCGGGACGTTGCTGAAAGAAGTTTCTGCCCTGGGCTGGATCCTGCGCTTCCTGAATTATCACGCACGGCCTCCTCTTTTGACCTAGAGCGATGCCTTTGCTAGAACACCACAGCGCAATGGTACAGCAAGCGGTGGATGCAAGAGAGGAAGCAGGCGAGCGCGCCTGATGGGGCTAGCCTGCTGCACATGCAGATGCAGCTCGGAAAAGATGAAGGCTTAATACGATACCTGGTTGACTCTGAACGCGAAAAGGCTTGCTCTGGAACCAATTGAAACAAGCCCGACTCAAAAGAACGGCTATTGATTTAGCTTTGCAACGAGACAAGATCTCGAATCTTGCCTCTGTTACTGTATCAAGTCTGAGATTTCTTCGTACAAGACTCGTTCGATCACATACTTGGGTGATGAAATATTCCACAAGTTCTGTTTGCTTTTGTCTTTAGTTATTTGAGACAATCTGTGTTTGCGATCTCACAGTTGAAAAGCGCCATTCATGCTGAAGCACACTCTAAAGCCGCAAGAGCCCTATTGTTATCATTTGATCGAAAACTCTTGGAATAAGGCTTTGTGCGTTTGATACAAGTAAGACATCGCTTAGCGCTACGCAAAAGGGCAAGGGGTAATGCCCTTTCCACTTCGACTCCTTACATTAGAGCATCAGGCTCTTGTGGCGTTGTTGTCGAAATATCCCTATCAGGGCGGCGCCATGGAATAAAGTCTCGAACGGTGCATCCTATCGGCTTGCGTGACTTCTGCGACATGGCCGGCGTTTGGTTTCTCTCTGCAATAACCCCTCTTGGCTGTTTCAATACGGGCTTAAGCTTCGTTCTATATTTACACTCGCACCGAATAGCACCGTTTGGCCCAACGCGGGAAGGACTTTAATGTCCCTTGCTTTTCGCCACTGCATATTGTCAGCCCTTGACGCCTAGAACCGATGTTTGAGCTCTGTCTTGCATATTAAACTCGGAACCAGACATATGAGTAGCCAGATTGTGGACCATTCTTCGTGTAACCCCAGCGCAGTGACAGCATCAGAAGAAATTCTTGCAAACAACTGTCGTCCGCATCTGCACTTCGAAGTGAGTGGGTCGCTGGATCGCAATATTGTATATTGTACACTGAAACCTGGCTGGGAGGAAGTGGAAGTACGGATCGTACTGAAGAACATATCGATCAGTTGTCTCGACTCAAACTGACATTTAGGTACCGTTGTGTGTAATGCATCCCTCTGCACGCCTCAGTCCCGTCCGCGAACCTACGGAAAAAGTCTTACTGGACCCCTACAGTATCGTATGCTTGTCCAGTGAGGTGTCGACGGCTGTTTGTATGTCGTCGAACATTCATTTTCTGCATCGAAACCGTCATTGCTCTTCGTTTCGACATTGCCGCCCACACCAACAAGGCCAACAACCAAAGTACCCGGTATGAGGGAGTAACGACCGTTGCTGTTTTATTACGCTGCATTGATAGCATGGATGGCTAGTAGCCTAATCTACGAGACAAGATCAAGCAAGACATGACAACAAGACGGGATACAAAGCTTCCTCAGCGGAGCTTACTGTGTGGACCTGCTGTAGAAAATGACTGGCTTTACGTCGATATGGCTGTAGCGCACGCCTGTTACACGAATGATCACAAGCAAAGGAATTTCAGCATCTATTGACGACTGATTTTGCGTTGCGTTACAACCGGAGGGAATCTCCGCACATAGCTTTGACGAGGGCTGTATCAATTAATGGTAAAGATTCGCATTGGGTTACATAGTCCATTGCAGGCCTGGCATTGCCTCTCATGGACATATGTCCTGAGTGGGGTCTACACAATGCTAGCCAAGACATATCTGTTGGTTAATGGCGGACCCAGGGATCCATAAAGTCTTACCTCTATCTCTTTCTTGAGTGCTTTCTTCTTCCAAGGCAGGAGAAACAGCCGTTTGACAAACGAGAACATATTGGGATTCCGACTAGCTCGGTTATCCTGGCGTTAGTAGCAGGTAATGCACGGTCTTGCATGCCGGCCGAAGTCTCGCTTCGAACGTCGTGCGGGATGGGAGAACAGTTGTACTTTTACATGTATACTCCAATGGCCCAGGGCCATGATTCAGAGGAGGTTATGTCTTCGAGATTACTCAATCCAGCTTGGACAGAGACGCTCCGTGTGAGCGCTCGTTTCAGATCCGAATAAGTCCTGGCCCACCAAGCCCTTCTGTATATCGGAGACAATCTGGGGAAGGCCAAATCCGATCCGTTTGTAGATCGGACTTCCTTTTAGGGGTGGAACCCCGTTCATATCTGCGTCCCTGTGGAGGCGATAGCCATGAAGTTACCGCCGCATGGCGATACTGCCAATATGCAAGCCATCAGCACCTAGCCGACCCATCTCGCAAAACAGGGATACCCTAGCCACACATTTCTTGCGTATCGTTCAAGGCGAGAGGACGTTGAAAGGCTTCCTAGACTAATGACATCTGTTGTACGAGGTGTGTTTTCATTTCACAGAAGGACTGGTGGGGAGCCTCGATCATTACTTTTCTCCCTATGTAGTGGACCAGGTGTCCTAAATATTAGGGCCGTTTATTGGAGGAAGCAAAGTAATAATTGCGTTTGGGTGAAGCAAACAATATACAGGCGGCCATACCAAGAGTGGTCTAAGTCAGTGGCACGGAGTATAACAGGATGCCATGGCTGCAGATCTTTTAGTCTCTGAATCTCTTCTTTCTTCTGGTCTTAACGATATTTTCTTTCTCAAGCAGTCTATGTCTTTTCAAATTGAAGTTGACGGGAACAAGTAATTCTAATATTTGACTTCTCCGACGCATCGACGGAAACCACCTCATCATCTATCACCAGCTATCCGTACTCTTGCCGAGGGTCCCGACGGACGACTGCTTGCAAACCGGGAACAATTCTCAAGCCACTGACTTTGTTCCTCAGCAGTCGTGATAGAATTCTGTGTTGAGATTGCTACTGAATCAATAGACATTGGCTCGACAAGGACGATTGCTATTCTTGATGAGGGAGCTTGACCAACAACCCCACTGAGTCCTCACTGAGAGTCTTGTCTTTCGTTTTAATTACTTGAGTCTATGTCACTGGGCAGACATACCATGGTCACCCCAAACTGTTACTCGACCGACGTTCGTCGATACGGAAATCGGATGAACCTCTACACGTCCTATCCAGAGCGCCGAGGAGCATATACTGTTCATCCCGATACAAGGACGACAGTCATGGGCGATAGAGAGGACGATGTGACACCTCAAAGGAAGCGCATCGCAGTAGCAGTAAGTGATAACTTTTCTCATCCCTCTCTTCTGACCTGGTGTGTGTGGTGTGTGCGAGACTTACATAGTTGTGTAGCGGGCTAACAACGACATCAGTGTGGGCGTTGTCGAAAGAGGAAGATTCGTTGCAGTGGTGATACCGGCAATGGAGGGCCATGCACTAACTGCAAGAATGCAGGTTACGAACCTTGCCAGTTTCTTAGAGTATGTGTCCATATGAGAACATGGTTGTGAGTTATGACTTACACTATTCATCAGGTTGCTTCTCAGGAAACACCCATGAAGAACGAAAGCTTCACTTACAGTCTTGAGGCTTCTCGACAGTATCAAGCACGAGGAAGTTCTACCATGTCGTCTCTTCCTTCAACGACCCCCTCTTACCCTGACGGCCTGCCCCCATACACCAACGATTCCCTCGTTTACCGTGCTCCATCTGCCTTTTATGGGGCCAAGCCGTACTGCCCTCTTTCAACTTGGAGCCAGGGATATACAGACGACCAGGGCTACAACTATGGTCTTTATCAACCATCTTTCCCCTCAGTGCACGACTCGGATTATGGCATTGGCTATCGAATAGCCTCTGGAGCATCTGGTAAGTCTGCTCTCTGCGTGGACACGGAGCCAAACTACGCCTATAGCAGTGCGAGTGCTATTTCAAACTTGCCACACCGGCCAGCTCAGGGAACGGCAGACTCGGCAAACCTTGCTTTTCAAAACATGGTGCCTGATTCCAAGAGTCTAGCATTCCAGAATATGACAGCATCCGTCAATATGGGCGATAGGGTACTACCTGTGCCGGTGGGACGGTCAACAATGTCTGGCTCGTCGTACAAGAACGATTCGGGTAGCTCAACCTACAGCGGCAGTAGCAGTAAGTCGTCTCAAGCCTCGACTTCGGAGACATCGCCTGTGAGCAGCACTTCCGGGACGCCGTCGAGTTACACAAGTTACGAGCCCTCGAGCATGGTCTCCGCCACGAGCTGCGTCCCCTCGTGTCCTCCCATAACACTCGCTTCTCAGTTCGGCCGGGCCAGCAACGATCTTTACTCGCATACAGGTTCTTCAGAGGCAGCTATGTTTACCTCGACTGACTCCATGCGTCACGGACCCGACATGACGTACCGCTACGAGGACACGACGACGGCAGTTACAGCAGCAGCTGTCTCGTCAACAGCTCGTCGTGATCTGCCCAATCTCAATGGTAGCGGCATAGGATCACTCGCGTTGGGCCACAGCGCAGCTCACTACCTACCACACCAGTCTGCGTCTTACATGCTACCTACTGGCGATCTTGGAAGTGTCGGGACAGACACAGCGGTAGACAACTACCGCAAGAGTGCGGGAGCGCTTCGGGCTTGAACTCAGTTGAATATGAAGCACCCGGCGTACTAGGGATAGTTCTTGCTGATCCACTTGTGCTTTGCTTGTTTGCTTGTATTCCTACATTTGGCTTGTGGAGTTGAGTGTGTTGCGATTTGAACAAGCATTGAGGACGTCAACCACTCTTGTTGGCCTGATCCTGTTTTTTTATTTTATTTTACGACCACGAAATCAACTTGGATCTTGATGAGGTCAACGAGATTGTAGCATTTTGACGAGGTTGACAACAATGATCAGTTTGTAACCTACGAACGCCCAGCATGTTGGGTCGGCTCGCTTATCACTTGTCGATACGGTGTGGACGGACTCCTCATCGATCGTCCCGCTCTCGGAACGAACATCGAGTGGAGAGGCTTACAGTCGTCCAGAGAACATATCGCAATGATGAGCACGGCATCCAACAGGAAAGTAGTTCGAACGTTGATCTCGTACCACGGTGGCGTTACGGCCAATCCCTATCTTCCGATACCTCAGTTGCACGTTCTTCTTATTGTCTTATTCCTGTTTTATTTGCATATTTGGTCGTCAAAGTGTGCAGCATTATCGCTTTTCCTTATCTTTGACCTCCTCAGGCGTCTTATCCATTGGGTTCTCATTTTGTAGCCCTTGTTACTTGGAGTCTGGGTACAGGGAGATGAAAAGAGTTTGCTGTATGAGACAAGGCAGCCAACAATTTGGACCCGGACTGCATGAGTTATTAGACCTTGGCGTTAAAGGCAAATGAAGATGGGCATGCTTTTGGTCTCTTGGTGCATATGTATGTACAGTCTTTGGCAAAAAATGGTGCAAGTCAAGATTGAGAGAGAGGATGAAGTGGATAGTGGAAGTAATGGGTAATGAGCAAGCTTTGTCTAGATTACAGGCTTACGTCTTGTGATGAGGCACTTGTACATTGAATGTACCATTCTGAGCAAATAGAACCTACTTCTAAGTCTCGCTCTTGAATAATATCTTGTGTCCTTTGATGGTGACCTTTGCCGTAACTAATAGGTAGTCAAGTGAACACGCAGTTGCATTGTTCAAGGCACTTTCCTGAAACGGAGTCTGCAATATCTCTGTGAGAGCCAACTGATGTCCTCGTAGAATTAAATTACTGTTTGTCAGTTGCAATATAAAACCCCTGATATCGTGTAATGAGGCTTATGATCACATGGTTGAGAGCCTCCCAAAACAGGAAAGAGACAGCGGGGTAACTAGTGGCCTGAAAAACGGCGCTATTCCGGTAGAGCTACAGGAAAGACTCAACTAAGCACCGCATCAGTTCAGTGGTGGGGTCGAATTTGGTTGTAATGTGATGGGTGTTTCCCCTCCACTCCGTCATTACGAGTTGTGGTTCCTTTCTGCAGCGCTGTGTCATCATCTCTCTTCTCTTTGGCCAACTTACAACTCCTGATACCCTTTCCCATATCTTTGCGATATTTTCTGAAGCTTTATTTAAGAGTTTCAACCCGCGCGTACCCTACGATACCATTATCTGACACGATCACCTCTGAAGCTCTAGCTACAGCTTCAGTATCGCATTCCCGCCCAAAGCGAAACACATCCACACAAGCATTGCAAACATGCAGGTTCCTCTATTTCGACTGCAATGCGGTGTCAACTCATATGCTTGGGGAAAGAAGGGCAATGACTCCGCTGCTGCGCGATTCGCGGCCGCTACGCCATCCGACGAGCTCAAGATCGAGGCTGACACTCCATACGCTGAGGTGAGCATTTGCATGATATGCTGTAGCTAAAACTCACGCCATGTAGCTGTGGATGGGAACCCACCCCTCAAACCCTTCTCGAGATCTCAAAACCGGCCGAACCCTGCTTGACCTTTTCCAAGACAACCAGGCCCTCCTCTCACAGACCATTTCCTCCCACTACGGCCACAAGCTTCCTTTCCTCTTCAAGGTTCTTTCTATCGCAAAAGCGCTCTCGATCCAGGCCCACCCTAACAAGAAGCTCGCCGAGCAGCTTCACGCTCGCGACTCCAAGAACTACCCCGATGACAACCACAAGCCCGAGATGGCCATTGCCATCACCCCCTTCGAGGGTCTCTGCGGTTTCCGCCCACTGACCGAGATTGTCCATTTCCTTGACACTGTACCAGCGCTACGAGCCCTGGTGGGCGATGATGCTGCGAAAGAGTTTGCGAAGGTTGCACAGGACGGCGAGGACGGTGTCACTGATGAGAAGAAGAAGCTGCTGAAGAAGGCATTCGGAGCGCTCATGTCTTCATCAACGGAAGACATTGCTGAGCAAATGCCCAAGTTGGTCGAGCAAGCTGAGAAGGAGGGCGCTGATTTCGCTGGCGGCGGTGTCACTGCTACGTCTGGTGAGAAGCTTGCTGAGCTTGTCAAGCGAACACACGGCGAGTTTGGTGACGACATTGGGTGTTTTGTGCTCTTCTTCCTCAACTTTGTCACACTGGAGCCTGGCGAGGCTTTGTTCCTGGTTGCCGATGATATTCACGCTTACATCTCTGGCGACATCATGGAGTGCATGGCTGCCTCCGATAACGTTGTTCGCGCTGGCTTCACCCCCAAGTTCAAGGACGTCTCGACTCTTGTCGACATGCTGACCTACAATTTCGCGCCCATCGAGGAGCAAAAGATGACACCTACCGAGTACCCTTACGCGACCCTCAACCGCACCGCCTATAGTTCCGGCTCAGCAGTTCTGCTGTACGACCCTCCCATCGAGGAGTTCAGTGTTGTGCGCACCCTCCTTCGGGGCAACGGCTCCAAGGCCACCTTTGAGCCCCTCGATGGTCCTAGCATTGTGATATGTACAAGCGGCCGCGGAAAGATCTCGGTCGGCCCCACGAGCGCAGAGATGCAAGCAGGGTATGTGTATTTTGTGGGTGCCACGGCTGAGGTTGTGCTTGAGTCTGAGGGCGATGAGGATGACGAGTTCACGACTTTCAAGGCGTTTTGCGAGATCGATGACTCTGACAAGCAGAAGCTATAGAAGGGCATGATGGCTTGTGTGCATGAGCGTGAGAGTTGGTGTTTGAGATCAGGGAGGTGGTAAATGTGTTTTTAACAGCGAGAAGAAATAAAAGTTATCGTCGGTCCATATACTCTAATGAACATACATTTGTTACAGACCGGGGGCTTCTGTATTATTATAATAAAGTAACCAGGCTTTATTGTCATAAAACAGAAGCTACCGGACTGTAAAGAATATACTTTTAGTACCGCATATAGACATACGATAACTGGTTTTTCTTCTCATCGGCGATTGAGGTGTACTGATATATCCTCTACCTTTCTCATACTCAAAGTACAAGCTATTCAGCCGTATCGTATCAGAGTTTGAGAACGGACAGCTGCGAGGGCGTTACAATGCCTGCCTTTTGTGCTGCAAAGTCTTCTCCTATATCTCTGGACCTTATCCAAAGTTGTCATCTTACACACGCATGAATCATATTAAAAAAGTATAATATCGGCTACAGTGTCCCTATTGAGAGAGAAATATTGTTTGAGGATATGGTATATAATGTCCTAATGGGTGGAAGGAAACTGCGTAACCTTGATCTATCTCGCCGAGATATTAAATAAGGTTGTTCAATCATCATCGAACCGGATTGAAGAACCAGCTGAGTTGGGTTGCAATACTCCAGGCGTGCATTGACCCTAGACATGATGTACAGTGTTAGCACAGTCCAGGTACTCAATTCACACTCACCTTAATGGGAGCTTCTTGATGCGGCAACCCCAGCTTTTCACCGCCTTTGTTTCTGCCGCAGAGCAGGCTGCCCTTGGCATTGGATCATCAGCCTCAACTGTTAGAGGAAGACTAAGCACCATCACGACCGATACGACACGCCTTGATACCACACGTTATGATACCCACTTACTGAGCAATATTAAGCTTCCGTTTTTGCTACCAAGTACCTTTCTAGCATGAGATAATATCTTTCACTTGCAATTACACCTGTCATATTTACCCCATTTCTTTCTCTCCCGCCGATCCCTTCTCGTATGCGACGCGCCTTTTGTCTTAGTCGCCTTTCCTTCCCCATACCATCCCGCCTCGGCCTCTGACCACCCGGGCCTCTTTTAACTCAGGTTAGTCAATTTTTCTTCATGAATTCCATGCGCTTTCTTCATACAGTCCCACGCTTTTGCTTTTACTTTTACTTTTATTTTCATTCTATCTATTGGCTTTTCATCAAAATGGTTCCTTCCTCGGGTTGATTCTTATCGCAACATTCTGTTTAGGCGGGTGGTATCAGGGCAGGATGGCTAACGGGCAGAAGCCTGCGCGGGACGAACTCAGGAACCTCCAAGAAGACCTCGGACCCTACTACCAAATTCCCCTCAAGCCCCGACGAAGTGGTACTCACTCAAGAGAGAACAGCTTTCAGGAGTCTCTGCGCCAATCGTCCAATACACCTGAGCCGAAACGATCGGGTTCCAAAAGGCAGGATCCTTCCAGTAGAGACTCCACGCCGAACCGGCCGTCCAAATCGAGGACCAAAAACCATAGTCGGGACATAACTTCGGACGTGGGCACGCCTAAGAGGTCCCCCAGAAGTGAACATAATACCCCGCGCTCAGAGTCGGTGAAGCCGGAGCGCCACAACCGCGAGATGTCACAACGAAACCGCAGTGGACGTGCGTCGAACCGCAACAACGGCAATACACATGGGGAGGAAGTGCAGATATGGGATTTATGTAAGAGTCAAGTGGGGGAGATCGTCTCAGGGATCAACGCCGAGAACGACAGCCTGACTGAGCTGGTTACCATGGACAAGCAAGTTGGTGCTATGGACCTGGAGAAGATTCCAGGGGACTCATTGAAAGAAATGGAACAATTATGTCGGACAGGAGTCAAGCACTCCGAGGCCAATATGTCGGCTCTCAAAAATACCATTGAACAGCTTAAAGTGCTGCGCGCTGTGGTGCATGCTAAGGAACAGCAGGATGCTCAAGCTGCAGGACCTGGGAAGAGGCAAGCTCGAGATACCACAGCAGCAGCATCTTCGCTCTACGACTTTGATGGAGCCGGCGACTCACCTGTACCGAGTCCAATTGGAGGGGCATCGCGGAAATACGGCGACCGAGCAAGAGAACGGGAACGGGAACGCGAACGCGAACGGGAACGGGAGAGGGAAAGAGAGAGAGAGAGAGAAAGGGAAAGGGAAAAAGACCGTGACAGCATGCCACCAAAGGCTGATAGTGTCGAGCCTCAGGGGTCTGTGGGAAGCGGTGTCGGAGGGAATAACAGGTCAAAAGTTATCTTCTCAAAAGGCGACGCAGTCGCATTCAAACCGAAAGCACTGAATGGTGACTCAACATCAGATTGGATACTAGGCGAAGTAGCACAAGTTATGGGCGAAGGCAAGAGTCGACGATACAAAGTTCTTGATATAGAACCAGAGGACCAGAGCAAACAGAAGGAGTACCGATCGAGCGCGAGTAGCATGATTCCAATCGCACCCGAGAGTCAAGCCGCGACGCTGAAGGACTGGGAGGCGGGTAAGGTGGTGCTGGCGCTATACCCCCAAACTACAACGTTCTATAAGGCGGAAGTTCACAGCATGGACAACCATGGCAAAGTCAATCTCAAGTTTGAAGGGGAGAACGACTCGTCAACACTACAGCAGGTTGAGAGGAGGTTTGTCATTGAGTATAGAGCATGATATTTGCCGATATGGGCAATACGTTAGGTCTTCATAGCATGAAGGCTTACGGAGATTGGTATACACAGATGAGATATGCTCCGGGGCATTGCTATGCGCTACGTTCCGTTTAATGAATAGCGTTGTAGTAATCGTCACGTGCTGGAAGATTAACTCGGAAAGAGCATTTATAGAAGCGCTGCTATAAACACAACAGTCAGCATCAATGATTACCTTCCATGTTGATAAGGGCGCGTGATATAGAAATGCCAATATTGACTGAGGCTTGCACTAAGAATAGCGGAGGTTTGCCTGTGGACGAGCGACAGGTTGACCGTTGTTTATGGCTGGACTTTGAGCCGGGGTCATTTAAAGGCAGCGGGTCGGGTACCTTACAGTTATCTCATTTCCAGGGACCTCGCAGGGGGCTTCAGTGGCCGACCGTCATAGACTCGCACCTAACAATTGGGGCGCCCGTCAGTGTCCCCGCCCGCGTGGTTGCCCCGTGCTGAACGCTAGACCGAGAGGGGCTCAGGCCAGGGGAGATTCGAGAGAGGGAAGCCGCTTTCGCTTGTGCTGTCCCTTTTTTTCTTCCCCTGACGGGGGGAAAAGGAAAGCCAGACACTTCAGACCAAATGAGATGGATATTTGATGTGTATCCATTTTATTCACTTGACAGATTGTAATACGTATTCAAGGTTTCTTTTATCGACCGAAATACCACCCGTTTCCGAAGGACTAGACGTCGATTGCGAAACGCATAAACAAAACAGCTAAACAAAACAAAACAAAACAAAACAAAACAACGATTCGATTCGATACGACACGCGCGGGCGAACGAGAAGCCAACGTCAAGGTGTATGTATTGCATCTTCTACTTGAAACAACACGGACGATAAACAATAAGTTTAAACGAGTCAAAGAGAGGGAATTATTGACGGGAGACGCAAGAAAGCTGGAGCCACGTTGGGTCATTGTCATTGTCAAGATCTCGTCTTTCTTGGGCGTACCTCAAACCAATGACAATCCCCAGCACAATTGTATTCGCTCGACCTGACACGCCATTTCTTGTCCCCCGTTTGTTTCCAAGTTTTGTTCCAAGTTTGGCTTATTGCTATTGTAGCAGAACGAGGCTGACAGATGCGCTGAGAGCAGGTTGAAACAAAAAACCACCGAGATAACACACCTCTTGCATCCATATCCAGACACCATACCATCCGCGATTCCGAGCGCATACACCGATAATCACATATACCAAGCTACAATCAAGCCGCAACCATGGGCGGTCAATTCTCAAAGATGATGGGCAAGATCTTCGGATCCAAGGAGATGCGCCTGCTGATGCTCGGTCTCGACGCCGCCGGAAAGACAACTATCCTCTACAAGCTCAAGCTCGGCCAGGACGTCACCACCATCCCTACTGTCGGCTTCAACGTCGAGACTGTCACGTACAAGAACGTCAAGTTTAACGTCTGGGACGTTGGTGGCCAGGACAAGATTCGACCTCTATGGAGGCATTACTTCAGCGGTGAGTTATCCCAGGGTGTCCGCTAGACGAAATATACTGATGGATGCAATATAGGTACTCAGGGTCTCATCTTCGTTATCGATTCGTCCGACAGGAACCGCATGGAGGAGGCTAGACAAGAACTCCACCGCATCATCAACGATCGTGAGATGAAGGACAGTCTACTACTCGTCTTTGCCAACAAGCAGGATCTCGCAGAGGGTGAGTCCCTTTCCTAATCCGACCATAGGATATAGCTAACGGATGTAGCCATGAAACCCCAAGAAGTCACCGAGGCCCTTCAGCTCTCTAAGCTCAAGGACAAGGTTTGGTATGTCGTGCCCAGCTGCGCTACCACAGGCGAAGGTCTACTCGAGGGTCTGGCATGGTTGTCCAACAATGTCAAGGCTCCTCCGACTCCGGCTAAGAAGTAGACGAGGACGAGTCTTGACTTGCGACGTTCTCGGCTTCTCAATTTATCCTTGAGGGCTTTCTTACTATCACATTATTTCGACCGATCCCGAACCCTTCCTCCCCGAATCGCATTACCTGTCAGTCATTCCACGAGCCGAAATCCGAAGCTGTACGTCCTCGAAACGGATAACGTCTGGCAAGAAAGGAGGATACCCCGCCCACCCTATTCTCTGGATCATCATCGCCCTCCTCCTAGAAAGGAGAACCACCTAACCTCATCTACGCCCCCAAACCTCACACCAACAATCGCCGAATTTGCTGAAATACCCGACTGTTATCATATTTTGCTCTAATACTACTTCCCGGTTATCTGTTTTTATCGCTAGGAAACGTTGGAGGAGAGGGGAAGGATTGTGGGGAGGAAAAACAGAAAAAGATGATAGATAATCGGGGTGTGGCAGGCAGTCTGCGAAAGAGGGAAATGGGCAGCGTATCTGAGGCATGTCCTCGAGTCTTTTTTGTATCGTGTTGCAATGTTTTGTCTTTATTCTGTTCTTTTTTGCAAGTCACATTATTGTGGTGAAAGAATAACTTTTTCTATTTAAAGGAAGTGTTTTACCACCCATTTTATGTATTCGTCTTAATGATACGGCACCCTTTTCTGCTTCTTCAATTGGAGATGTGCTTGCTTGATGTGGATTGGGTGAGGTCGGCAGTAGACTGGATGGCAGAGAACCCAGAGTTGAGGTTATGAACCTTGTGTACAATATTTGTCACGAACATGCATGTTATGTCTTTTGCCTTGCTGCCTGATTAAGCCCAACCAGACATGCGCTGTGAATTTTGAAGGGCGTACTGGTGTATCATACCAGTTTCGCACGCAACTATTTAGCTATCGCAACTTTCTCCCATGATCGAGATGAACAAGTATTACATGTCTTGTACACGCCAGAAGGTTTGAAGCAAAAATAATCCCAATTCTATACTCAAACGCCGGGTATACCTATGTAAACTACGCACTATCTATCCGCCGAGCCAAAAATAAACAGAAAACCGACCGACCGTAATTCATTTACAGTAAAGTTGATACAAAAACGCCTTATGTGTCCCGTAAGCCCCATGTTCTCGGCCAACTTTGAAGATGTACTCCCGCTTATCATGACATCGCAAGCACGGCTGCATCTTGGACGAGCTCTCTTCTGACCCTGTCTCGCAGCCTCTGGGATCACTCCTTCAACCTTTTAGCTGACCGTAGGAGGGAGTCGTCAGGCAATCCGCTTCTCTTGGTTCCGGGAAGACTACTGGTCCTGATATCATTGTCGTCCTGGCTCACTCGTCGGCATGGATACTCGTTCTTACAACCCTCGAAGCAGTTCGCGCTGACGCGGTCGCCGGTGTTGAAGAAGGGCGATTGAAGAGCCTGGGCAGCCGTGAGGCGCTTCGAAGGATCATACTCGAGGAGCCCAGCGAGCAGCTTATACCCTTCTTGGCCGAGAGAGGCAAGTGGCGGTTGACCGCCGGGGGTACTGGTGTGATTGATGGTACTGTAGTACCACTTTTCAAGATTTGAGCCACCCGGTAGGGGCGGGGGCGGATTCCGGGAGCCATAGTGGCCGTGATGATGTGGGTGATGGCTGTGGTGCCCGTGATGAGATGAGGCCATAGAGTTGGCTAGAGTGTTGAGCTGGTTGTATTCGGGCATGGTGGGAAGAAGAGGCCACTTGTCTTTTGTAGGAACGCCCATGATCTCTATGATCTTTTGCATTTGGTTGCGTTGGAAGGGGACAGTCTTTTTGCTGTCCATCTTGGCTTCCTCGCCTTTAAAAATCGGCCGCAAAGATAAGAGCTCAGCGAAAATGCAGCCGACAGCCCACATATCGATAGCTGGTGTGTAATGATAAGAACCAAGAATGAGTTCAGGGGCACGATACCATATAGTCACGACAACTTTGTCTCCACTGAAAAGCGAATGCAAAGGTTTGTCGAAACGACGTGCGAGACCCAAATCGCCAATCTTGACCTCTCCCGAAGACGTAACCATGATGTTAGCGGGTTTGAGATCTCGGTGTAGTACCCAGTTTATATGTAGGTATTGACAGCCGTTGAGAAGTTGGAACATGATGCTTTTGATAGTGGCAGGAGGAATTGGATGCCTCGGTTGTTGAGTGTGGTGATGGATGATCTGCAACAAGTCGTGCTCGGCATATTCGAATACCATAAAGATACACTTATCCTCCAGCATAATCTCGCAAAGGCGGATGACATTAATGTGATGAAGTTCGCTACATAGACTCATCTCACGAATAGCACTCTGAGAGATGCCCGTGTAGCTGATCTGCTCTCCTTCCTTGTCGGGTTTGAACTTCTTGATAGCAAATTCGCCGACGGGCTTACCATTACGGCCGACTGCTTTGTAGACTCGTCCATATGTACCGGAGCTAATAAAACCGATGATACGATAGCGGTCAGTGATTCGAACCTTGGGTTGATACCCAGTAGAGCGATCATGAGGTTCTACATGACGTTTTTGGTAAGCATGAGCTGGGAAGCCGAGTCCAATATGAGGGCGGAGAGGCATCGCCGAGTATCAAGGCCGTTGATAGCTTGTATTCGCTTCTCAAAAGCTTGAAAGCGCGGTAACCACTTGGCATTGGCACAAGCTGAGAGTGAGGTGATGAAGGTGGTGACGATGATGTATGATGAAATTGGAGTATGAAGATGATGACTGAGGCTGGGCAAGGTCCACAAGTGGTAGGGAGTCGAGTGACCAACGCAAGCTTAGACCAAATGACAAAGTGAAAAGGATGAAAGGTTTAGAAAATGTATAAAAAAAAATTGACCATGACAAAACAATACAAGACGCTCAGCTCGTGATGGGGGAAAGGATGTAGAGATTGTTGATAGGACTGAGTCTGAGTGAGTTGAGTTGAGTCGAGTCAGGGAAGTCGTCGTTCAAAGTCGACACCTCAGGTTGATCATTTCCCAGTTGGGAAAGCATACGGCGTGAACCGAGACAGCAAAAGAGCCTACAAAGCGAAAGACAAGGAAGACAAAAATGATCGCAGAGCTCAGTATCCAGGAAATAAAGGAAGTAGATAGAAACGGCAATGTCTTGGTGGATGTGAGAGATGGACGCGAATGTGAATGTCTGCTCGATATAGCGGACAGGGTAAATTAGATAGGCGAGACGGGCAAGCAGATAGACAGATAGCAGTGGGCTAGAAATGACACAAAGGTAAGGAAAAGCAGAGAACTCTCGACATACCTTCAAATGTCGCCTGAACGCTTCGCTTCAAAGTCCCCCTGACGGCGCCCAAGCCAACGGATCCCGGGCCCGATGCCCCCGTCGGCGGATTCGTTCTGCTCATTTACGGGCAGCTCAACTCAACCTCAGCCCAGCTCAACTTAATTACCTGCCAAGTCAAGATAGCGGCAACTGCGGCGGTAATGGCCCCGACGGACAAACACTAGAAACGGACCCTCCGAGTGAAATGCAGCACTTGTAAGCGGGCTTCTAACGAGATGATTTGCGGTTGATCGCGGCAAAAACGAGATGCACCCACCCACGGCGAAGGCGAAGGCAAAAGGGCGAGTTAACTGTTGGAAAAGGTTTCCCCGCGCGGGGAAAAAGGAATAGTACAGTAATAGATCAGACAAATCGTCCGTCTACTAATGCACGATGCGATAGGATAGGAATACTTGTTAGACCAAGCCCGAATCAAGAGTCAGTCTCAATTCACCGGGTGCAGCGTTAAACTACACAGCGCTACACTGCGAGTGCCTGCAGCGCGTATGCGAATGCAGTAAGAACCCGTTGCACTCAAATTGGAATAATCCTCTTCCTTTGCGGCGCGGATCTCTATCTCTCGGAAACGAGGCGATGTGCGCGATATGGGTCGGTGCGGAGATCCCCTTGTGGAGTTCTTTGTCTGCTAGGAATGGGAATAAGATGGACATTCGACTCCTCTGAGTCGTGTAGGTTAGATGAGTTGAGGAGATGTTGGCGCGCTGCTGAAGGGGCGTGAAAATGCAATGAAGCGAAACAGATGGTCTGGCTAAGATTCCTGCCCCTTTGTTCTGGTATGCGACTGTTTGAGTGTTTGTCACTGTTGAGTGATGACTAAGCTTGCCGTATATCGAGCTCCGAGTTGTGATGGTGACATTGATCCGGCATTCTTGAGAAATGTCTTAAATAGGACAACTCTCGAGGCCTTGTTTTTAAGTTTGTCCCGCACCATTGCCTTCTCAAAAAGTTGAATGCCATCACCTCCAGTACAGGCGAAGCACTACATGATCTTCATAACGTCTTTTCTTGCTCTCTACCTTGCACTAAACTTTCACGCAAAATACTAATCCGCCTGCATCTAATGAACGCTTCAGAGGCTCATCCAACCCCATCTATCGCGGCCCTAGCTTCTCAAGTACCCTAGTTCCCTCCTCATCCCACTCCGCCTTGGTAACCCACATGCTCTCCTTGTCCGCCATGATGTTGGCCAACACCGCACCACCCAGGAACACCATGTGTCGGCGTCGTGGGGGATCCTCTATCCTCACCTTGAACTTGCTCAGTCGCTCCGGGTTACCTTGCAGCGCCCGTGTGAGCCAGAGCTGCTTCAGCTCCTTCTCCAGTCGCGAGGGAAGACCGGGGTACATGCTGCTACCACCGGACAGGACAATTGCCTTGAAAAGGGATGAACGGATGTCCACATCGGCCGATTGGATCGTATTGAACAGGAATTCACCAAGACCGGGAGATTCACTGTCCACAAGGTGAGGCTGGAAGAGACACTCAGGCGCCTCGAAACGTTCGCTACCCACGCGAATCACACGTCCGTCCGGCAGTGTGTAATCCTCAACAAGCACAGTAGTATCCTCGCTCAGGCGCTTGTCCAGCTCGAGGTCGTATGACACGTAGCATAGCTTTTCCTTGATCTGACGGACAGTTTCGAAATCGGCGGTTCGGTTAAGAGCATAGCCGCGGCGCAGCAGGAGCTTGATCAGGTTACGCGTAACGTCTCGGCCGGCAACGTCTAATCGCTTCGTAAGGTGGTTGAGGACCACGGATTCGTAGACAGGGACGATGTGTGTGACACCGTCACCGGAGTCAACCACGACACCGGAGCTGAGACCTACACCGCATCCATTAGCTCCACATTGTCTCTAGAGGCATTCGAGCTACCCATAGAACTCACCTTGGGCGTAGAGAGCCAAAACAGCCTGGATAGCAACGTAGACACCGCCGAAACCATATCTGTCAAACATAACCTCGCACATCTTCTCGCGGTTCTTAAGAGGGTTCATAGGGGGCTCTGTCAAGAGAATCTTCCGGCCCTGAGTGTCGACCTTGAGCTTCTCGTGGAAGGTGTAATCCCAGAGATGCTCCATGTCGTCCCATTTCTTAACAATACCGTTCTCCATGGGGTAACTGATCTGGAGCATTGTTCGAGCGGCGGCGGCCTCGTCACCACACATGATGTCCTTGATAATAACATCGCTATCGGTTTGTTCCTCCGAACGCAGAATCGGTCGACCTACAATGGACGGGTATTGATGCTCGGGGAAGTTTTGCGCGGCATATCCGACCTTGAGGAAACCGGTACCTCCGTCGAGGACTAAGCGGTAGACATAAGGTCAGCTTGCGTCAGGGGTCGGGAGAGCTCCTGAAGCTCGACGGAGGAGGTGTGAAGCTTACCAATGGGAGGAGGATTGGCCATAGTTGCGATAGCCCACGGTGGGAGACGTCTATTAAGTGGTTACGAGGCCGAGGAGGTGTCGTGTTGCTATCACCAGCAGCTCAGCTTAGAGGAGTGGAGGTTGAGGTGGTCGTCAGTAGTGGGGTTCGCCTGGCCTGCCGTCGTCAGAGGTGGCTGAGGCGGGTCACGTGGCGCCCCGCGATGCCTGAACAGCTGTTATTGCCGTCATGAGAGTGACCCCTCTCGAGAGACAGTTTGTTATATTACTTTCAAAACCCAGAATAGTTCTAGGACTTTGCCGATATAGGATTGCATTTTTTGTATTATTTAAGTTGCAGTTTGAGTCCTTCTTCATCATGTCCGAGCTACGTTTCCTCAGGCGGAACCTACGGATTCTCGTCCTTAACCCGAACTCATCCACCACCATGACTGATGGCATGGCCAACGCCATCCGCCAAATCAGTCTACCAGACGTATGAACATGAGGGCAAACGGAAATTTAACTTCTACATAGGCTGATGGTTAAAAAAGTCAGTTGAGATCTATACCTACACTGCCCCTCCTCACTCTGCTCCAGATAGCATCGACGACCAGGACGATATATCCCGCAGCACCCAAGCTGTACTTGATGACCCCAAGATTGAAGAGGAGCTCGAATCCGACAAATATGATGCTGTTCTGGTCGCATGCTTCAGTGTTCACTCCCTGGTCTCCAAGCTGACTAGGTACCGCCATCTCTCTGTTACGGGAATCTTTGAGGCGAGTGTTCTTACATCTTATTCGCTTATGAGTGCGCCAGACAATGCTGGCAAATGGGGTATTGTCACAACTGGCAAATTCTGGGAGAAACACTTGTCCGATGGCGTCAAGAACTTCCTCGGGCAGGAAAAAGATGGCGTCAATAACAAGTTCGCCGGTGTCTTCTCCTCTGGCCTCACTGCAGGCGACTTACACACAGTTCCACCGGAAAAGGTCAAAGAAAAGCTCAAGGAAGCAACCCAGAAACTGCTCAATGAGGGGCAAGTATCAGTTGTGATCATGGGCTGTGGTGGTATGGCTGGTCTAGAGAATATTATACGGTCGACTGCTATCGAGATGTATGGCAAGGCAGATGGCAACCAGGTATACATCATCGACGGAGTCAAGTCAGGGATCATGCAGTTGGAGCAGATGATCCGCAGCGAACGAATCTTCCGGTAAATAAGTCAGAGCCTCGTTCTACCTGCAAAGCTATATCTGCTAAGAGTACGCTTTTCTTCTTGAATACGAACGAAAGATCTACTCCAAAACGTGTTCATGTTCCATCATCGTAGATCAGTATCCTGAGCAATCATGCAATAAAAACAGGTAGATCAACGGTAACTGGCCGACTTTGCCAGAGATTGTATGCTCAGTCAACGCGTCTTGTCCTGCCCCAAACCTCATCAACGTCCTTTTTGCCCTTGGTTTCTGGCACATTCAAGAACACAAAGATGGCAGATCCAACAGCCAGGGCTGCGAAGATGAAGTAGACCCATCCATGACCACCCAGCAAGTTGTTAAGAGCTGTGTTCACGATTGGGAAGAACTGAGCCACGAGAAATGTTGCCACGTAGTTGGCTGCGAGGCACCAACTTTGCGTGGCACCCACAGCTTCTTGCCCAACCAATTCCGATGCAAGGAGGAAGGGAACTGGACCGAGGCCAACAGCGAAGAAGCCGACAAATGCCACGACGGCAATGGCTGAGAGAATCTTGACACCAAACACAATAGATAGAGCCAGGATGAATGCGCTAGTTCCCTGCCCGACAATAGATGCAAGAAGGCAGGTCTTGCGGCCAAGGCGATCGGGTAGAGGAGCGCAAGCGACGGTCGTGACGAGGTTGACGACAGAAATGAGAATAGTAAGGAGTGCTGAAGAAATCGGGAGCAAGTCAGCAAGGAGAGAGACCGAGTACATGATGATCGAGTTGACACCGCATAGTTGCTGAACGAACATGATACCAACAACGGCGATAATGGCAGGCCTAGTGTCAGGATCTTTCAGTACTTGGAGGAACCCGAGATGCTCAATCCGATTCTTGGGAGCTGACTCAGAGGCACTATCCGCCTGAAGCAGCCCATCTTCCTCGGACGCATCATGTTCATCAGAATTCCAAGACTCAGTCTCCTCGTGGATATCGTGGCCGTGACCACGGATCCTCTGCAGAGTCCGTTTTGCCTGAGCTCCATCGCCTTGCGCAGCCAGCCACGATGGACTTTCTGGTACAACAAAGAGCCCCAAAGTTTGGGCTGTCGCAATGAATACTCCGCTTCCAAGGATCCATCTCCAAGCAGTGCCGTAGCTCAGGAAATAGCCCAAGGTCTGAACGATTAAGATACCAACGTTGATCGAGATCTGAGTCATGAAGCCAAAGAGACCGCGTTCCTTGGGTGGTGCAATCTCACTGATGTACAAAGGAACCACGACAGTCGATGCTCCAGCACCGATACCAGAGAACAGACGGCCAAGCGCCATGACAAAGACGTTTCCGGCGACAGTCTCAACGGCAGCTCCAAAGAGGTAGAGCAACCCAGTGATACGCATCGCGGGTAGACGGCCACGCTTCGAAGAGAAGGGACCAGAGGTCAAAGCTCCCAGTAGACCACCCAAAGTAAATATTGACGATATGGTCGCAAATGAAGCTTCGTCCATGGGAATACAGTGTGGCAAGAAGCCATGGTCTTCGGTCGGTTTCTTATGGATCAGTCCTTTGATCTTATCGAGAGCGGATATCGATTTCTTGCGGCACGTAATGACATCTTGTGGTGCGTTGAGCTCGGCCTGGAGAATGGTTAGCAATCGTCATGGTCCGTGAAGCGCTTTATGGATATCGCAACGTACCAAGTGGAAACCAAATTGCAAGGATCCCAAGGTCGTGATGGCAATAAGTAAGACCAGATATCCGCTGATATCGCGAAGTCTAAAGCCGGCCATGTCTGTGGTCGGGCTACGATGTTGCTAAGAATAGAAAAGGGAGTTGAAGAAAGGAAGGAAGACAGCTAAGGTTGCAGGCTCTAAATGACCTGGGGAAGCTCGTCATGGGGGTGGGTCCACGTGCGGCGTGGCTTGGATCCCCCTGTTTCTTCGCAATAGACTTTATTGGATACTGCAGTACCTAGCTCCAGCGGGTTGTCATTGAATGCGTTTTCTTGATCCGGATAATTCGAGCACAGTAGACTATGGATGAACGTATAAAACGGGTTGAAATGACAAATCAACAATTCTTTCTTTTTATAACGATTCCACTCATTGTTTACCAATATCCAGCGGCTAGATACAGTACTCCTGCATGTCGACCGAACTGAGTCCTTATCGCAGTCCCTGGGTACTCACCCCAAAAGGAAGTCCAATAGTTCACAACCAACATTTTCTGCTTGATACAAAGCCGCTTTATCCGTAGTCTGACAGAGAATGTTATACTTTTGCCCAAACTTACCGCCAAGTTATTAAATACATAAACTTTGACAAGCTTGCTCATTTGAGTTGATCTTGCACATGCTTCTCTATGATTCACAGTTTCGATACGTTGAATTGACCAGCCGCGATTATGTCTGTGAGACAGAATAACGAACAAACACTATACTTCGAAGAACGCAACAAAGATCAAAATGAATCGTTAATTTTCTTACATGGCGGAGGGGGGAGCCATATTGAGTGGAAGTTGGTCGCTGCTCAACAGTCACTAGCATCATATCATCTTATTCTGGTCGACTTACCAACGCACTCAGGATCTCGCGATATTGGTCCCTTTGCACTCGAAACGGCCGCTGATGAAGTGTGTAAGGTTATACGAGGATATGCACATCAAGGAAAAGCACATGTGGTTGGGTTCTCTTTAGGCGCCTTCGTCGCCCTTATCCTTACACCACGCTTTCCCGATGCTGTGCTGTCGACTTTTACAACAGGGGCATATCCTTATAGGGGACTTTTTAAATGGGTCATGGAACGACCGACGGTGATGTGGATTGCCAATAGCATCCAGAACATCCCAGGTTTGACAGAGATGGCACTGCGGAAGCAAGGAATTGATTATGAAGAGTGTTTGGCCGAGTCGAAGAGAAACAAATCACCAGAGAGGAGCAAGGATGTTGCTAGAGAGCTCAGCGCCTTTAGTATGGAGCATGTCAAGGCTGTTGCTGATTCTGGTGTAAGAACTTGTGTTGTTTCTGGAGGCAAGATGGATCAAACTGATGCTGTGCAAGAAATGGGCGTGATTCTCAGGAAAGGAGGACATGTCAAGGGTGTAACCAACATGGCTGTTGTTGTGAGGGAAGCGTATCATCCATGGCACTTGCAGTTGCCAGAGTTGTTTGCTGCCGGAGTTGCTGCCTGGGTTCAAGGACAAGAGCTACCTATCGGGTTTGAGAGCCTATAGTCATCAGCTTAGAAAGACACATCTTGCCTTCCTTCAACCGCATTACGTTGGGTGTGCCCTTCTACATGTAAAATTTTTCAACTTCCCAGCAAAATGGGAAGGTGCCAGCTTGCATTCGACTCAACATTGGGAAGCCACTAGCTGAGTAGTTACCACAAGGCAAAGACGAGAAACAGAACAAAAGCCGAAAGGCTTCTAAAAGCTTCGCAAGGCCACGATACATGAGAATATGTCTACAGCTTATATGACCCTTCTCCGCATCTGAAACAGGAGGACTTCCAGCGGAACCATCTCCCCTCAAGGAAGCATTATCCTTGGCCGACTATCGACCCAGTATGGAAGATAGATATATCACCATGAAGGACCGAATGCTCAGAAGAAAGCATTTGCCTTTAGCGGAGGCCATCTCGAACAGTTGAAATCAGCAATCTAATACCTTTCAGTGAGTAGAAACAAAGGGTCTCGAATCGTTCCATAGAGTCGCGGTTCCAGTATAGCCTGGAAAGAGTGATCAGGGTTCCTAATCGACGACAGGGTCATGGCTCATCGAGTGATCAACCTTTATCCTCCGGCTCGGCACACCAAGAAGAAAGCTCAAGTTAACTGATATTTCTCCAGCGACAAAGACTGTCTTGACCAGGCCACTCACGTAAGAAGCTGTTGCGGAATTACTCCCGAGATACATCGATGTAGATTCACTTTCTGCGACTACACAAGCCCAGGAAATCCTACTTCGTCAACGTCTTTGGTGCCTTAGGTTCGCGGCTCGACAGCAAAATAACGAAGCTTTTGATATTCAGCACTTTGGCTAAACGAGCCTACGCCTACCAAAGGGACTTCAGCCGGCTGATTAACCAGACGAAATCTGAGCCAAAACCAGTCAAATGTGAGAGCCGTTTGATCAAACAGTCACCATGGTCGATGGGTGCTGTTCTCGCTCGATGGTGGGGCTAACACGGATACCGATCTAGCTAGTTGATTAGTTCAAGAGGAAATCTTGACTCTTTTCAAACGAGGTCATTACAGCATTATCATACGCCTCAAACACGAGTTGGTGGCCGTCCAGATATGTACACCATGCACAAATCGACAATAAATATCTGCCAACCGAATTATGTGAGCAGCACAGCTCTGACAGATCCGATCCCCTGAAACTCTGAAGCAGATTCCAACATCGTGTGAGACGAAATAAATATGATTGCAACATCTGGCATTTGTGGGACGGTTTAGGGACCCTGGCCATGGTCTGGATTATCGGTCTGTTAGTAGCATAATCCGATGAGAGCTCATAGGGCGATATAAAACCAAACCTCATTTTCCACAACGTCGAACAGAGGCTTGGAGATGCCGACCCAAACGTATGCAAATTATGCCCCCAAACTCTGGGTTTGTTGAAGGGTAGTGGTTGAGTATCAAATGACTGTTACAGATTTGAAGGTTGGATGAACGTTCAATTTCAGCCGCCATTCCCTAAGTCTAACCACAAAGCCTTGCAGTGCCGTGCCTATGCCATGCCTGCATGTGGTCCACCTGTTTCGAAGCCCGTTAAAGAAAACGGGAATAATATGGTTCGTCACACAAATAGAAAACCTGTCACTTCTTATCTTGGACTTAACGAACGACGCTCGAGATCTAAGCTCAAACGAAACCACCACAGCATCCGCGTTTGTGTCCCCTTTAGTCAGTATCGTTCACCATAATGGTCAAGTTGGAAGACCCCGTTTGTCTCTAAGGCCTATATATTTCGACATGAGCAGAGCTGAGCGCCTCTAGATATCACCTGTGCGACTCAGCAAAGTCCGATCCAAAACAGACTCTCGAAACATCATGAACGTCATGAATGACTGGCGACAGATTCCGCCTCCTCGGCGCGAGATCTTCAACCTCGACGACATTCGCAACCAAACTAACCTTTTCCTCAATGTCGTCGCGCGAACAGGTCTCATCTCCTTCTCCCTTCAGGTCTACCAGCTCCCTGGCCAATCTACATGCCGCTACCACCTCTACTTTGACCTCAACGAGAGCCTGCAGTTCCGTGATACCCAGGGCGAAGTTGCCAGTATCCATGCTCTTGCCATGTGGATGGAGCCGTTGGATGATGGACTGACAGCAGAACTTAACATCAGAATGGTCATCAAGCATCGACCGTTCATGCATCCTCTTGCGAGCTTTGAGTTTCCCCTCAAGAATGCTGGACGCCCTTACTGCCAGAACCTCAATCTCATCGATATCATCAACACTCTTCAGGGAAGCGCGGCGGACCTCCCGGACACTGAACGCGCCAACTTGCTTCGTTTCAAGTTCTGGATCACTCAGGATGGCTTGCGCGGCTATCGCGATGTTCTGTAAGTTCATGCCATACTGCTTTGCGATCATTGACTTACATATGACCAGTACCCAGTGGATGATCCGGCTCAACAACACCGAGATCGTTGGCTGGTTCTGCTTCGACCAGTCTATCCAAGACGCTTGGTACGAGGACCCCGAAGATGTTCTCGAGGACATCACGTTTGGAAGTATCATCGCCGCCGCGCTCACTTCCGACCAAGTTCATGACCTGGAGGACATGATCACTGTTCAGATCGCTCGTAAGCCTATCCGCCGAGGCCTTTGGCTTGACAGAAACTTCATTCGGACTACGTTTCAACACAGTGAGCGCTTGCCGTATGAAGGTCCTTCTGAATGGCCCTTGATGGACCTCCAGCGATCCAATGAGGGATAAGTAGGCAAGACGATATAGCCTGTGTCGCTTAAGTACAATGAGGATGATATGTTGGTATGGAAAGTGCGACGACAATCTCAAGCCTGCAAGCGAATGAAGCAACGAACTGAAACGAATTGCTCTAAAGAAGATAGCTAAGAAGGAAATGCTATATATACATGATTCATTGCCGAATTGGTGCAACAGTCGGTGCCAATCTAATATACCTCGGATCCTCAGTGTCAATACCGAACATGACGGTAGAAGCACCTGTGCTTCGTGATTTTGTAGTATCCCATGGCCGATAACCCACAAGCTCGTAATCCCACCAAGGCCCACGTACAGCATGGGCAATCGCCACAAAGTCACTAGGCAATTGCGGAAGATGTTTCATTCGGTTGCGTATAATGTCAATTATGGAGACCGTGACAGACAGGAAAAGCATAACGGTAACAGCGATCAAAACACTGCACCTGACAATGTAGACAGACTTGATGATGTTTGAAAGAGTGCGGACCTCGGATGTGCCAAAATAACCTGCTGTGCTGATTGAGGCGATGGCGTGGGCCATGTTTCCAAAGAAGTGGCCCAGATCTCTGGCAGTGGGGATCGTGTATAGAGCGTCGAGAGTATCATCGACAATGCCCATCTTAGTATTGAAGATGTACCAAGGGATGGCCGTCATGTACAGTCTTAGCGAGTCCAGAGCATCGGTGTCCAATGATGACATATTGATTCCAGACCTTTCATAACAGGATGTCATGATTGTGCCGTTGAAAGTGCACGAGCCGACGAGCCATTCGAGGGTGGGAGTGCACTTGGTACGTGAGATCCAGTCACCTCCGTCCGTCTGTACCAAGCTCTTATCGTTGCCTCTGTTCCGCAGTGCAGTCTCGTTGATGTTTGGGATCGATTTGGTGGCTGAGAGAAAGTAAGTTGTGCCCGAGGTCGGAATCTTGTTTGACCCATGCCTTGTAGAGTTACTCCACAGCCGCATTCGCTGGGATCCTTGGGACAGGAGTTCAATGCTCTCAACACTCTCGTCCGGAAGGGTAAAGTTGTAAATCCTGTTTCCGTCTTCTTTGTAAGAGGTGTAGTTGACTTCGGTAGCTGCCTCACAGTTGGCGGTCCAGTTGAAGAAGACCAAACCATGGTATGTAGTATTGGTCGCGAAGGTCAAATTGTGTGTTGGTACAGGGCCCAGGATTCCGGAATCAACATTGGCGAGGGCATTTTGGGAAACGAGACTGCCAACGAAAGTGAAAACTGTTTGTGTGAGAAAAGTATCGTTCTTTGAGAATGACGGATGGAAGTCTAGATGTGGACTGCCACCCATAGCTGAAGAGAGTGCCGTGACGTTGGTTCCCGCTGCATCAGCCGCAGAGATCGGAAGTCCCACGACACCAAAGCCATCTTTGTAGTATGAATACGGCCCAACGGTGAGAGACAGTGTACCGACAGGTATAATCAGGGTCCGCGTCATAATCAAAGCAGCGTGCATCAAGCCATACCACCAAGAGTACTTGACCACGCTTCTAAGACTAAGAAGGGTGATGCTATCAGCAATCTCATCCAGGTCTTTGATGGCAACTGGCTGCTGAGTGGTGAGAGAGAACAAGTGCAGTCTCCGAAAGTCATATGTGATGAACTGGACAAAAATCGATGCTGGTGTGAGGAGAGCTGAGAGAGCTATACCGGAGTACAGTTGATCAACAGGGACTCTGTCGCCGGTTCGAAAAACACGTCTTTTGCTTGCATCGTTGTCAAGTAGTGCGCCAGTATAAGACCACGCGACGCAGAAGACCGCACCGACAAAATAAATTCCGATAATGATGACATAGGACCTCAACCATGTATCAAGTTTATACAAGCCCTTAAAGTCGCCATTGTGAGAAGTGACCGGCTGATCAGAAGCGAAGCCAGTGTTCTTATCGTCCGCGCGGTCTTCCTTTTCGAGAGAAGTATACACCGCCGGTGTAGACATGATGCTCCGAGATTTCTTGGCAAAAAAGTCTATCGGGGAAAATAGTTTAAAACGGGGAGAAAGTTATTGCAGAATGTGGGAAGAAAAAGAGAAGGGCCGGCGGTGGATGTTGGGGTCGGGGCGGACACGGACACGGACACGGAGATAGTGGGGCCAGCGGATGTCAGCAATTGAACATGAAACGGGCAATTGATCGGTTTGTCCTATGGAGAGGAATAAGCATGAGCTATGGTAAATCCTTCGATGATATTATAGCTTTATGAGCATGGTGTTTTGGTGGGAATATTAGCCTCGAGATTAGTAGTGACATTCTGGATCTTAGTCCGACGCCTCAAACAGGCTGAATCGATGAGGATGATATTAGGAATAGTCCCTAGGAACTTGACAAGACTAAATATTTGGCCTTTTAATCATAATAATGCCTGATCAGAAATATTGTCTTGCTTCCCTTTCTTAGTCCTAAATGTCGTAAACCTGTAACAAATTCAAATAGGCTTACAGAACTTGAAGACTGTATGACAGGCATATATCAAAGTCTTATAGAACTCTTTTATGGTCAGTTAATATATCCTGGATTGATTCACTATAGAAGTTTTGGCACCGAACTATAAGCAGCGGATAGTATCACTATATTATCACACCTTGGCTAGGTCGTTGCGAAACTCGAGGGTGTGCCGAAGAAAGAGTATACTACGAGTCGCAATTAATATTCAAAAGCCGTTCTAATTTCTCGTCATTCCAGAGTAGCTGCCCAGACATCCATTGTCCTTACTTTGTCCCCATTGAGTCCCTTCACGGCTGCGATAACTCCTTCTCTCCCACTCCTGAGCAGGACTCTGATCCTGTTGTCTTTGACATTCTCCTCTACATCACGAAGAAAGTCTTCCCCCTTCACATCGCCGACTTCCCACGACCCATCCTGTAAGTTTTCATCGGGCACAATGTAACTCTCTCGTTCCAGTTTCCAACCAGCCTGCTCCGCAATCTTCTTGATGTCTGGCGGATTGATGAGACACCGGATGTTGGCGTCGCTTTCTGACTTTTGAGCCTCAAGCGTGGCTCGAGTCAGGGCTGCAAGAACGTGAGGTACAGCCGCTGGCTCAGAAGCTTTCATGGCGTACTCTGCGATGCAGACTTTGCCCACTCGACCTTTCAAAACGTTCAGCATTCGTGCCAAGGTCTCTTCTCCGTCGAGGTACCATAAGCAGTGTACAAGAACGGCATAATCCCACTTCTTCTCCCCAGTCTCTACCAAGAAGTCTTCTAGCTGTCTCTGCCAGAACTTCACCTTGTCACCCATACTCCCTTGAGTGATATGCTCCTGTGCCTGGCCGAGTGTTGTGGGAGCACCATAATCTAGAGGCGCTGGGTCTATGGCATCGACATGACCATCACTCCCAGTTGCGTGACCCAGAACCACAGTACAGGTACCCTGTCCACATCCTACCTCGAGAATTCTGGACGAAGGTTGAATACGAAAGAAGTTGAGGAGATTGAGGCGGTGTGTTGTTTGGTCAATTTCAATTTGTAAGGATGCTGGTGTCGAGAGGGAGTGGGATGCTATCGATGGAGCGAGTGACAAGGGCAATGGCTCCCATTGCTTCTCAGATTGTGTACTGGCAGTCATTGGAATGACGTATAAGGTAATTGAGAGTTTACTGATTATTGCTTTTCTTGCATGAATGACGAGGAATCACCAATACGGCGATTGTAGATACTATATACACGAGTGGATCTATGTTTCCCCGCCAGATGACATTATCTCTGGCTCCTCCAAGTCGCGCTGCGTTGGCTGATTGATAATTTACCCCCACGTATGAAACGTTTCTATCGAGAATCAAGCTGACTTTTGAATCCTAGTGACTCACGTTCACTACAGTATTACCTCCCAATTTCAGCCAGATAACCGCGTGTTAAAGATATCGCGAGGTTTTATGCTTTATCTTAATTGGTCAAATACCCCTCTGGCGGCCGCCTTCGATTGCTGTGCCACCAAGGAAGGATGACTCACAGAGTTACTCATCAACTTTTCGAAAAAGGAATAGGCGGCTAATCGAGAAGCTCCGAAAGGAATAGCTACTGGAGTTCGCTAAGCCACTGATTAGCCAATTTTGGGTGTTTTGAAAAGGAGTTCTGAAAATTTCAAGAAAAGACCAAAATAGCTAATCATACACTCTTTAACATCCTCAAAACGGGTGGAAAGGCTAATTTCACAAGATACGGAGGACGACGATTGATCACACCACGAAACAAATATGACATTGAAAAGCCACCGCCATCTAAAACGATGATATAATAATATGTGGCTGAATTGTAGTATATACAAGAATGTGTATGCTGCCTTTGGTTTGATCAAACATCGTATTGGGTCATATCAAAGCCATAGTGTACGTGGTTGTCACTAAAGTTGACAAACAAATCCCTATATGTACCACTTTATTGAACACTTCGGATATCAACCCAGAGGTTTCCGTTGCCCCAAGCCGGGTTCTGGCCTCTGACTGTGCCATCACCACGTGTGCAACGATCCATGATCAAACCAGCACCACGAGCGACGTCCTTGCTATTAGACAAGTCAGTAATGAATTCATGCAATCATGGTATGATTCTGCTGGTCGATGGATAAAACTTACCAAGGAGAGGACGAAGTCAGGTGGGAGGGAAGGTTACGAGCCAATCCAGTAATCTGTGTGTTTCCACGTCTGCAGAAAGATACGCCGGAAACACCAGCCACACAATCTTGGTTAAGACTGGCTAGGTAGTTGATGCACTCGACGGCTTCGCTGGCCTGAACAGATTATTGATGATATGTACTGTGGTTATGAACGAAGTAATCAGATCTTACCCTAGCTAGAGAGCTGGCGGGGAGATGGTCCATGCAGGTTGTGTCTGATTGACGCTCCTGAAGAGTGTAGGGAATGGCAACTGCCGAGGAGACGGCAGTCAGAAGAACTGTGATGGAAGTAACAAAGTTGACCATTTTGGCGGTGTTGAGAGATGTGATAAGAGCCGAGAGAGTTGAAGTTGTTGTGAATGATCAGAATAAGGAGGAACACAGGCCTGAATACGAGAAGGGAACCGTCCCTCTTATCCTTTTTCTATGCATGAGACCTTTAGTGTTCTTCCTCGTCCGAAGGATATCGTTAACCGTCTCACTTCCAACAGTCCATCTCGACTATTCGAAGTCGTATTGGGGTCGGGAAGTTTTGCCCGTGACCATAATGCCAAGACCATGAGCAAAGTGTTAAAATTGGTGAATGTCGAAGGATAGTCGGAGTATCACCACTAAGAAAGGGTTTCACGCGCAGGGGCCCCTTGGCCGTGGCCGCATGCTGACAACGCATCTCTCATGCTGGAATTGGTAGGTTACAGTGACTTTCTTCTGACCTAGTGATGGTCCTTGGCTTGGCTTTGGTCTTAAGGATATCTTTTACCACTGTTGTGCTATGTCACTGTGATTTAATGCTTCGTGAGGGTTAATCAAGTATTTACTCCAATCATGAAAGCTAGAATCATCTGCTGATATTCTATTTTCCTTCTATCACACAATACAAAAAAATATAAGGATATAGAGTATTACCTCATATAAGCAGTAGACATGCCTCCCATTGGTGGATGGTTAAACAGAGCGCCAGCATGAATCACTCACCCGTCATTTCCTACTGGCCGAATCGAGAGCTAAGCTTGAACCCACAGTGCCTCATGCTTAGCCTGGAACATATGCCGACGAGGCTTTTCTTAGAAGTTGATACCATCCTCCGATTCGTCAGTAGACATGGACCGGTGATTCCTGGATTCGGTAAGTTTTGGAAGGCTCGAAGCTAATGCAGAATCCTTCGAAGCTGACTTCAATGTAACACAAGAGAAGAGGAAGAAGAAAGTTCCTCGCAGGTACATTTTGATCAAGACAAATCGGTCGTAGCAGACATCATGATGATAGTATGAACACCCTGAGCTAACATCGACTTATTGCAAAACAAGTACTTAAGACGACTCCAGGACCGACTCTGCCAACTAGTTCAGCGATTTGGTTACTGGCCTAAATAACATTTTCAACAGTCTCAAGAGCAGAGACTTCAAGACCTAGAGTCTGCAGGGTCACCCTATTGAGGCCTTCCAGAACTTCATGTTCCCTGGTGGTGAAACCTTTGTATTCAAGCAGTTCCAGTTTTCCCAGTACCAGAATTTGCTTGCTTCTATCACCTATGCAGACCCCTTACAGTGGGAGTGAGGAGGAGGCCAATGTGTGGGGAATCCGAGTATGGGGTTTGACTTGACCGACGAGGGGTAAGGAGATAGTATGTTGCCAGAAGACATTCTTTAGTCCTATATAATGTGTGAAATAAGCAATGGAAACAAGTTTTGAAACGACAAGAAAGGGATGCGTTGGTTATATGCGCTTCATCTAATAGAAGCTACGGTGGTCCCCTGCCTGGCTTATCAGATGCACTCTCGCGAAACCAAAGTAGTTCGGTAGACCTACAAAAGATTCAATAGCAAGAATTTCGTCTTGGACTAATCAAATACCATGGGGAACCGGTATTGCTCGTCCCCGTCAGAAAGTAAAGCTCGCTCGATATCTATTCCACCTTGAACCGTAGCCATATCCATTCCTCTATAGAACACATCACGACCACCAACAACACAGACTACTTTAAGTCTGGGAAGCTTTCGAAACACTGCTAAGATAACAGTCACATACCATTCACAGAGTCCATCCCCGTCACGGTACTCGTTACCAGAGTAAGAGCGTTTCCGATAATCATCATTGCACGTACAAGCTCGACGTTGACCAGTAAAAAACTCATGCATACTTGCATCTTCCCACCTAAAGCTCAATTTTCTTAGATGGCACAAACTGTCCAGCTTCTGAATGAATTGATCGAGCTCCCGAGGCTGTGGAGAACAGTCAGCTGTGTCAATGTTCAGGACACACAAGAAGGCGTCTTACAGTTCCTTCCTCGTCATGATGAGTACCATCGCGTTGAAGCCAACCTTGATCAATGACAAGTGACTCAATTCGTGGGAAGTATTTAGCAATATCTCCTGGTATCTCTGGATTCGAGATCTCCCAAAGACACAGCGCTTTGATGGAAGGATGACTAGCTCTCAAGTCGCACAGATTTGTATTAGTCGGTTGGGAGGGAAGGCCAACGGCTTCGAGGACGCCACTGGGGAAACAACGGGCTAAACCCTTGAAGTTTGACCGGTGAACAGGGCCACGAAAAGCAAGCGAGCGTGGAATGGTCCATTGTGGGATTGCATGCAAGAGCATGTTGAATTTTGCAACCTGCGCGTTGTCGAAGTTATGGATTGCAAAGATCAACCCATCGAGACGTCGCATTGCCGAGAAAAACTGGGAAAAGGAGCTGAGACCTTGTGGAAGATATCGTGAAGGGTTGTCAAGATGATAGCTTCCCATGCTCGTGAACGTTATATACCTAAGACATCCGTGAACCCAAACGAACGGTTCAAAGCTTCGGGCTTTCGTGGAGTCTAGCCTACCTTTTATTATCTCGAAATAATGTTATATAGGAGTTTTGTCTTCCATTACCGAGGTTGAATAAGTGTAGTTGATAAGATAGTTCCCACAGGTTGTCGGTAAACTCGAGCTTTTCGAATAGACGAGGTCGGAATAACTGTCGAGACCTTCTGCTTACAAGAGTCATCGCGGCGATTGAACGTCGGTCTAAATAGCCTGCGATCTTGTTACGGATTGTCCTAGGCCATCCAAGCAATCCAATCAGCGTCCGAGGGATATTTTGTGGGTTTGCCATGGGTGAATCAATAACTTGATATCGTTTGGAAAAGAAACTATGAGTACCAATATGGCCGATCGACTTTTGGAGGCATGCGGGAATGAATGGGCAGAAGTCAAGGGAAATATGCTGTATTTGCATGAGGCGACTTTGCAAGTATGAGGCGGAAGGTGGCATGGCAGCAATAATACGCAGGAGCCTCTAGGCTACAAGGGAAAGTGCACAGGGAAAGAGAGGGAGGAACAAGATAGTTCGGTGGCTCTTGCACAATGTACATACTAATCAGCACGACTTAAGATGGTGTTTTGGACTGACAGCCCATTAATTCGTTCATATAATCTGGAATCAGTATCCCAAACAGGTATATAAGATTAAATATTTATATAATCAGGGACGACGGTGCATACCCATAGAGATCGATCAGCTTCACCAGCCAGTATAAACCAAGAATTATAGAAAGCTCAAAATAGACAAACTAAACTAATTGACCACCATGTCTCTTGTATACTACAACAAACTGACTGAACTGCAATGACCTATCGCGAATGAAGCCAGTCAAACGTGTTCAACAGCTCGAATTTGAAGTTCAAAGGTCTTGCCAAGCCAGAGCTAAAATGCTCCAAAGATCCAACATCATTCATAGGATCATTAAGATGGTAATCCAATACACGCTGGATCACAGTCTTGCAACTAGCGCAAAGATCACCATTCGGCGCAGAAGGATGAACCCAGTCCAGAAAGCCAACCAATAGGCTAAGCTTCTGAACAATACTCGACCGGCTTAACCGATTGTCTTTTGGATGTTTTCCCTGGAAGGTTGGTCGGAGTAGCTCTTGACACAGGATTCCGCCACCTGGCACCGCAAACGCCATCAACTAGCAAACGTCAGAAGTGTTGAAGAGATGATTGAGGTACTTACCAGCCACTCCAAGTCGCGCCGCATATCGCGAAACCGGTCTTTGCGGGTCCAGAAAAGGAGTGTGAGAGATATCATTTCGAAAGACACCACGAGTACATCCCCCTCGTCTATACCTCCATATTGTACCAGCAATCTCTCTAGGAGGAACATATTTTGGAGGTGCGTCAGCCAGAAGAAAATCTTAATGGAAACATGGTTCGTGTCAAGGGGGGGATCGGAAAGGTCTCTTTCGTGCGCCAAATTCATCCCTTGAGGAAGAGGAAGGTTAGACAGATCTTCAGGCTTGTAAATCAGGATTTCGGGTACTTGGGCGATGTAGTCCATCTCGCGCTGCTTGAGAGTTCTGTTTCGATTAGCAAATGGCGCAAAGCAATACATGATGAAAGTACCTTAGCGTTTCCACAGTTGCATTAGATTCTGAGCTGAAGGTGATCTCGATGATCTCGTTGAGGATTGTGGAGGTTAGGTGACATGCTCGAGAAAGACTGGAAGAATATATGCCCCCTTCTATGTTCCACCCAAGAGGGTCAAGCTTGGCCACAGCACGCTCCAATGTGACGCCCCCCGCTGCAAGATCGTCGTCGCACAGGTCCAGCGGGGGAAGCGTACTGACAAAGCGTGGGCTTAGAAGAGGAGGTCTGCCAGTAAAAGTGGCAACGGACTTGTCTAGGTTATATATCCGGGTGAAAAGGCGTCGTTTGTACTCGGAATCCAAGGTCGGCTTGTATGTGGTTGCGTTGTTCCCTTGAATATGCACCCCGAGATAGGTCATCATTGCTACGGTTTCCGAGTGTGAAACCCAGCACACCAGGCCTAGTTTCCACAGTAAGCAATAGATTTATAAGAGACGTTGCTCAACTCACTTGCATCTCCAACTATCATTGACTCCATGATCGTCTTCTGGAACAAAAGATCTAACATTATCACGTTGGCCAGAGTGAAATGGCGTGCTAACTTGGTGCTGTGTCTGAGAAATGACAATATCGATTCGTCTGCCGTGCCGTTTTCCAAAATATGGAGCTGTTTCTGCTCTATCGGATCAAACGATCCCGGTATACGCCTCAACACACTCCATAGTAATGCTATCGACTCCCATCGTAAGTTTGGGCCGCAGAGCTGGTCTATCCATTCTTGAGAACTGGTTTCGATGTCTCGGAAAGGCCGTGTTGTGTTGTTGCATATTTGTTCAGCAATGCGCTCGAGGTCAAGCTTTCCCGGGTCAACATTGGATCCAAAGGTTGACTCCAATGAATTTAGGATCGCAGGTACAGTGAGATTAGACCAAAGTCTATTCTCCTTCTGGATGCCGTTTGCTATCAAGGTGCAATAATGAGGACCGAAAACGCAGCCGAGGACTGCCAAACTGGTCTCGCGTATGTGTGGTGGGAGCTCCTTGAACAAAATCCTATTGGTTGGTTGAGCGTCTGAGATGTCTGTGTTTTCATACTTGATATCCGATGCGTTGAGCTGTGATAGGTAGTTCTCGGTTTCTTTAAAGATGACATTATGTCCCATGGGACCGAAGAATGTTGGTTTGTCAGGACAGGTTTCGAGGGGAGTTGAGCATTTTCCCCCAGTGGAAGTTCCAATGTAATCGAATGGCACCATGGTGCGGCTTGTGTGTGAATGAAAGGTCAAATGCGGTAAATTCGGGCTGTTTCCGGATGCAAAAGGTCACTTGTCATAATGAGAGATGGTTGAAGGAATCGATCTCATGAGTATTTCGGAGTAAGACATTGTCTTACCATCAGTTTCGACTTTGTAACTCGGTATTGTTGCTTGGCCCAAGAGGAGTCGTCTAGTCTGACACACATGACCGTAGCGAGATCGGATCATTTGTCAGACAGTTGCAGATATGCGATATATGTATTTAACGCGGCCACAAAAATATAGTGAAGCAGCCAAGCAAGCAACGTTCAAAAACAGCAAAACATACAACAGCGGGGATTCGCTGGTCGTCACCGACCCAACTACTAATCCGCCCCTTACCAGCTTATCTATGGGAGAGCGGACGGGATCCCGAGTTCTCTGATAGGTATGGTCGTATGTGCTTGGTTAGGAATTTGTATCGCTTATGAACATAGCGTGTAAAGTCCAGGGTAAGAACACTTGTAAAACTGCAGTGAAATGTCTATCGTGTAATTGGATGATACAGAATTTGTTGTAGCAACATACAGGTATGCAAGTTATAAGCCATCCAAGTTTATAAATTATTATTTTCAAATGAGGTTCCATACCTGGCAAGGACAAGATGACTTTGCGGCGCATACAGTCTATCAATAAGTATCATCAAGTATAGCTGCTGTGTATGCTCACTTACGAAACAAACATTGCAACGACACCGATTTATCTCACCCTATCATTTATTTGCCCTTCGAGCTTAACGAGTATATAAACGAAAGCAACACTGCCTTGTGATTCATGCCAGTCCCTAGTGAGATCCTTTCACAGCCATCTCTACGGCTCAGTTTCCCCTCAGCGTGAACTGCCACCTAGAAATTACCTATGACAGTTTATCTGAACAAAGGTGTTTATCTGAGCCTTTCTAGGTCCATAGCCGACCAATTACCAACATCGATCGAAAGAACACCAACGCTATAGTGTAATCTATTGCTCCTGGACTTCACACCGTCAACGTGACCCGGACACTGACCTGTCCCGGGTTAGACACTGAGACTTTAGGCAGAAAGCTCTCTAACCCCTACTGTATTTCGATGAGTCCTTCATGTGATAGAGGAGTTGGCCTGCGCCTAAATGGCCCAGCTATTAATAATGCTACACGCTTTGCCTACAGTTATCTATGGTGTTGATTATTTCTAGTTAATGGTGTCAATGTAGGTGTAGCGAACCTGCTTAGAGTGTCTATGATATTCTGTCACCAACACTGCTCACAATCCATAATCAAAATGGAACGTAGAGTTAAGCTGAGTAACAGTAAGGCATAACTACTCGGATGAGCCTGAAGTTTCGTTACTACTTTGTCTGTCAACTGGCTTTACGCCACGGTATGCAAGTCCAAAGCTACCGCAGACAAGTATGACATTGTTTGGAAGGCGGGATAATGAATACCTAATTAGAACGGTTAGGCGAAATCGAGAGACTAGGTACAATGTGCTGTTAGGAGAGGAAGTGTATTGAGTGTTTGATCAAGGTTTTACTAACCACAGGAGGCATTGTGGATTCTCATGAACAACACGCGGAACACATGGAGGTGATCTATCATCTAGAGGACAGCATCAGACACCCAGGCTCCACTCGCTGCGAAGTGTCATCCCGGCAACAACGCGTCTGGACTTTGATGATGAGAAACCACAAACATAGTAAGATCTATAGAGTATCAGGTAAATTACATCCCTGCCAACACTGCATAACCACAATAGTCTAGGCGCAATCGTCATGAGCTATGGGGAGCCAGCAAATTGAAGAGAGGTGTACATCGGATTCATGCGGGGTCTCGATTGACAGGACTAGGACTACATGATCACCTGAGGGAGGACTTGACGGAGAAGTGCAGAAATCGTATCAGTCGACCGTTGGTTTCAGTTTCGTGGTCATGACTAGTTACCAACCCGAACAAGGGTGTGTTCTAGGCTGGCCTTTGGGGTATGAGTCGAATGTTTAGTGCCAACAAGCGTGACAGGCGTCTGTGTCTAGAAGCAACATTAGCAACTCAGACCTCAGAATGTTACCCAGGCATGACACAGCAGCACAGTTAACCTTATTTGGAAGATCATGATAAGCGAGTTTCCTATCTAATTCTGTGATTTTCAAAAGTTCAAGGTGGTGTTTCGATACCACAGCAAATTTCTTCGTCCTCTTGAGTTTGTTTTTCTCTTCCTCGGTTAAAACATCGAATTGTGAAGAATCAATTTCTTGAAACACGAGGCATGAAGCTGTTCAATTTCATCCCACTTTACAATATTGACTTTAACGCAGTTCGTAGGGTTAAAGAGAAGTGAATCGTTCAATAAGACTCGAGACTATAGGAACACATGATAACAGAGTCACTTGGAAAGGCACCTTCTGATTTGGGTAACCGTTTCATTTTGTGCAACAAACTGGGCGAGTCTTTTTGGAACCATGCAAGTCCATCGCTCCATTGAGCTTGATCTTCAACATGATATTTGGATAGGGAATTCTCCACTCCGACGAAACATCTCAGAATGATCAACATTAACATAGACTAGATAATCATTATATCACTTCATGCGCATCCTACTCCACAAGTATGAGTGTCCACAGTCAAGCGCGTGGGGATCGTGGAGACGGGAAGAAGACGCGAGGGCGAAGCCGTTGAGTATGGACGAAACCCACTGAATATGCAACTTGCAAGCGCGAGCTCAATACTGTTTTTGAAATCGCAGCGTAAATGCATGCACAGATGATGTGTTGGCTCAACATATTATGATAGCAGTGTTTTACTAAGAGGGGATGGGGACTGAATATGTCTTTATTGCAACGCCGCATGCAGGGGTTCTTCGCCACATGACACCAACGCACATAATCTAGAAGGTATCGTTGATGCTACAGTTGACGTTGCAGCTCTAAAAATGGGAGATCATGCACTCGGCTAGATTTGAACTGGGTTGTCGCCGAGAATCCTTGTCAATGATGGTCTGCGAGGCCTGTCGCTATGATTCTGCAAGATCAGTAACTGCAAGTGATTTTTACGGAAGGTAACATAGGGTGGGCTAAAGCATTTAAATCCTTGTTGAAAATTATCTGTCATCCATAGAGCACTTCGGTTCGGGGATACGAACTACCATCCGGAAATCGTGCTAGTCGGCCGTTGATGTAACAGCTCTAAACACTGACTAGCTAATATGTGCAAGGCTGGCGTTCTAGGCTGGTCTCGCGAGGTTCAAATCTCCACCAAAAGAGCGTTAACATGGGCCATGGCGCGCTAATGGTGATGCTACCCGATGAACGGATTGGTGTAGTCTAAACGACGGTGGCGAAATGTCACTGATCCATTCAGTGGTGTCTCGTTGTTGCAACGTCAGAAATGCTATCAATGCAGGCAAAGAGAACAAGTTTTTGTGGCTGCGTCCACACGTGGACGACCAGGTACCTGGAGTAATGTTTCTTTTTTTGATCTCATATATCTGCGGAATCTCCGCTGCGTTGCGTCGGTTGAATTACCAGATTAGATGTGTCAACCTGGGGATCGGGCACCCTAGCCAAGTTTTGACTGCGCCGAGTCAGGATGATGCATGTTAAAGGGGTTGTCATATTTGTTCAGCTGAACCCGAGATAATCTCAATTAAGTGCTTACAGAAATCCTTCGACGGCTAATGGAAGAAGCGTTGGTCAGGTGGAGTACGTGGTACCCCTGTTGGAGATGACTCTTGAGCTTTGCAAAACTCGATTTTTTTGTTGGAAAAGACAGGGATCGGGCCGTTAACACATGCCAAGGGCTACGGAACTGGTACATGGTGACCGCGGCTCCAGTACCGTGCAGCATCTCTTGTGCTACTGAGACGACCTTCCAGAATTGGCCAAGAGATCTCACTTGAAACTCGCTGTATTTTGAAAAGGAGTATCTCGCTCAAAGCCCTGCTATCCGATGCAATACTAGCGCAGGGGCATGGTACAGACCCTAGCAATTGGAACGCATACTTACAATGATAAACGAACTCTTGCCAGGGAAGCGGCGATTAATCAACTTTGGTATTAGTCTCTTGCTTGCCCGATGTCACTCTGCATCATGGAAGCTTCCGCATGTACCGGTTCGGTTCTCGCTCAAATTGATGGGACGAACCCCTAGCACGTGGCGCAATCCTGCAAGCCACTTGAGACAATTACTGTAAGGGTATCTGCAGGGCCTCCAGATCTGGAAATCTGTTATATATTCCCCACGATCCGCATTCGCGGGAGCTCTCTTTGCTAAGTTTGTTGATCATCATGAAGTGGATATTGCCTTTCCTTGTGGCCCTTGTGCCCATGGCCAGGGCGGACTTTGGTAACACCAAAGATATGCTGGCAAGCCTACCAAGTTGCGCTGTGAGTTCCTATGTTTGTTTCTTCCATTACTATTGCTAATTCTCATAGGCCCCTTGTTACAGAGACGCTATCGCCAAGTCCGACTGCACATCCAGCGATGCGAAATGCGTGTGTTCGACCGCATCAATTATCCAAGCGGCCGAAGCGTGTGCAGCTGAGAGCTGCAACGTCAGAAACAGTCTGAGTATGTCACCTCGACCCTCAAGAAGCCCATCTAACATCATCAGCGACACTTAATATGACATACACCTACTGCGATGTCCCCGTCCGCAACAAGACAGAGATCTTCATCAACGTCACCATCGTCCTCGGCGTTATATCTGCCGTTGCGACCGCGCTCCGTCTCTGGTCGAAATACTTCTTCAAGTCCGAATTTGGCCTTGACGATTTATTCATTGTCCTTACACTTATTTTCGGTCTGCCCTCGACTGGCATGAACATCCACGGAACCGCCGGACACGGAGAAGGCCGAGATATCTGGACACTTGAGTTTAACGACATTACCGATTTCGGCTTCTACTTCTGGTTACTGGAGATCTTTTACTTTGCACAGGTCTCGCTACTCAAGACGTCGCTGCTTTTCTTCTACCTCCGCATCTTTCCCGGTGCCGCGCAAAAGCTTCTATGGGGAACAATAATATTCAACACCGTCTATGGCGTGGTGTTTATGTTTGTAGCTGCCTTTCAGTGCACACCTGTTGACTACTTCTGGCTCAATTGGGATGGAGAGCACAAGGGAACATGGTATGTCTGCTTAACACATTAATCAACTCAGCTAACACGTTTAGTATGAACTCCATGGCCATCGGTTGGGCAAACGCGTCTATTAGTGTTGCAATGGATATTTGGATGCTGGCCATTCCCATGTGGTACCTGCGCAGACTCAAGATGCACTGGAAAAAGAAGATTGGAGTTGCTGCTATGTTTATCGTTGGAACTTTGTAAGTATCGCGCCAAGATGTGTGAACCAAGCTAACGTAATAGTGTTACAATCGTGAGCATCATCCGCTTGCAGTTTCTTGTCGGCCTGGGCTCTTCTCACAACATCACCTACGATCAAACCGACATATCCATCTGGTCCACCGTCGAGATCAACATCGGTATCATCTGCGCATCCATGCCAGCCCTGCGAGTAATTCTCGTCCGTGTATTCCCTACCCTTGGCGGATCCTCATACGATTCGAGCAAGTACAATAACTACGGTGACCACTACGGGCGCAAATCAAATATTATGAGTCGCAATCGTGCTCGTGTGGAGTTGCCTTCCGAGACTGGTGACTCTATCCACACACCTGAACATGGAGGGATTGAGATGCATAGGACGTTTCAGGTTCAGTATAGTGAGAATGACGAGCAGAGTCTGGTTGGGGGTGGAAAGTTTAACAAGACGCAAGTTACAACTCAGTCGAGGTCTCAAAGCCCGTCTATTTAGATGATAGATTAATGATAATACATCCATTTGACTTTACATCATTCCTACTGCTGTGGTTCAGTAAGATGTCAGGTATTGGCTGTTAGGTCTGCTTGCCACATCGTTGTTGATGTTGAGACTGTTTCAAAAGGACGAAGAAATGTCTCGATGTATCAATCGATGTGTTTCGATTGCTAATATGTCGTCACATAAATCACCGCTGGATATCTTGGTTGTATTGGTGTCCGTGGCTGGGTGACTGGCAGATGCTGCATTACGAAGTTTGATATTAGTACCAACAATCATCTAAAAAATGCATCTTGTTATGATCACGAGATCGATGAAATAGTTGATCCTTCTTCTGGACAAGTTACCAAAAGGTTGACTGTTAGATTGCCAAGCCTGCCCCTTTCACCGCACATACCACCAATAGCTTAACGCCACTTTGTATTGTCTTGGCGAAATTGTGGTATTATCCTCGCATTCGGATCTTAGATGATTCTAGCCACCTTCAAAACCGAAGGACAGGTCGGCTAAATCCAACTTTACAGTCTTTGTTGATCCTTTATAGACAAAACACATCCTTAAAGGAATTTATCTGCCTCCTTCCATCTAAAACTGTCACATATCTGCTAAAGCTCAAATCTAACTATATATCAAGGTAAAGCAATTACGAAACGACCTACTCTATTTCTATGTCAAAGTAGTTGTTAAAATGGCGAACATGACAAAAGACCATGATAGCTGCGATATCTTTAAGCAGTTTGAAATCCACCGACTATCGGCAAATCACTACTTGAGCAAATACTTCGAGTGTCTGGATCGACCTCAAGGCACTGATCATCGTGCTGGTCTCAATACCAAGGTTATACCGTCTCGAAGTAGGTTTTCATTTTGCAAAATTCAGTTGCTACTAACACTGCTGTAGCCTGCGCGAATCTCAAGGTCCGTGAGAATGTCAGACTTGCCAAAACATTGCAGGCTTGTGCGATACAAGATCTAGAAATCCTGGACAATCTCCTCGGCAACTTCGTGGAAGAACGGCGGCCTCTGATAAAGTCTATCTCTCCAGGCATAGTTGCATGGTACGTCTAACATCTTTGGTCATTCTCAACTAACGCCGTCAGGTCGGTGTCTTGCCTCATACTTGCTTGCACGCTGCAAGGTAACAGTCTATCTGCTACATTCAAATTCGGTGGCTTTGGAGGTACTTTGCTTCTCACTCTGCGCTTACTTCGAAAGTACTTGCAGCTGAGAACAGCTGTCCCGTTTCAACACAAGGTTCGAGGACTGATTCGTGCATTCAAGAATGGAACAATACGGCACAGGGAGTTGGACGAGGTTTTGATTTTGCCTTTGAGTTGAAAGTGACAATTCTGGAGGCTAAATCGTCGAGCATTATCGAGTTGAGCCTATGGCTAGTGCCAACTTAAATGGACCGTGTCTCCTAATCTGGACGACTTTAGTCTACATTAACCATATGCTACCAACTGACATTTGTCAATACTATTTCTCTCGTGCAGCTAAACTCAGGCTTGCCTTTTGTAGTCAGTTCCCATCACAGTCTGCGGTACATGGCTCGTACACAGGCGCCCTGCCCCTGTCATGTGGTGTGATCATATGTATGATAACACAAGGCAACTGGTTCCACTTTTTAAGCAATTTGTCTATTCGAAACTTGAAGAATCAAGTTATAGACAGTTCTTGTATAGTATTATGCTAATCTTCTAGTACATCCGCACCTACTCCTCAGACTCGTCTCTCCTATCAAGTGCGTGGTTTTCCGGACGCTCAGGTACAAGAAAAACAGCAAAGGATGTTGAAGGCAGTGAGATACCGAACATCACAAATGCAACGATAAGGTTTGTGAGAGACGGCACCTTAGCAGCGCCGACACCAAAAGCCAAGCATGAACCAAGGGATTCAAATGATCGGACCAAACCGACAGCAAGGGTGAGAGTCTCAACGTCCTCGAAGAACGTTCCGATGATCCAGTACACAAACATGTAGTGAGACTCGTTCATGAATCTAAACCGTTAGAATATTGACCTGTAAGATATTAAGGTAACTCACCGAAGAAGGACTTGGACAGCAAAACCCCGGCCAAATCCTGGAAGATCCCAGTCCAGGGTAACAGCAGGACTGGCTTTGCCGTACTCCAATTCCATAGCAAGCTGCCAACCAAATAAAGCAGTCATGGTAACTGCCAAAAAGACCCACGTCACTCTAGCAAGCTGAGGTCGGCTGAAGTACTTGAGATCGAAGAACCATCCCCAAAAGATGTTGGCGGCAGTGGCAGCAACACCAGAACTCAATGAAGCCAAAGCACGCGCCCGGACGGAGAAGTACTTGACGAGGTAAATGCCCAGGTATGTGGTGTTCCAGTTGAAACCGACGAGAATCGGGATCAAGAGGAAGAACTGCTTTCTCTTGATAAGAGCGCCCCATCTTCTGAACTGTTCTTTGATACTCTTGTTGGTCTCAGTGTGAGGGAGCTTGGAGCCGTCGGATCGAATGACTTTGTTCGGGGGTGAGATTAGAAAAGCCAGGGGAAGACCGAGGCATTGAAGAGCAATGAGAACGAGATAAGTGTTGTATCCAACGCGACCTCGCTTTCCGGAACCGACGTTGAGTGATAGCTGAATTGAAGAGCCGATAAGTTGCCCGAGCTCTCGAAGACCAAGCCAAATTCCAGCTGCACGAGTTAGAACTGAAGGTAGACACGGAGAATAGACGTACTGAATTTCCCACGGTCCTTGATATCACCATAACCCAAAGCGATAGCACCCTCTGAAGCCCAAAGGGCGGATGCGCCAATGCCACAGGTGGCTCCACCAAGCAGAACAAACCATTCAGTTCCGTATCGGTTGTTGGTGTAAAGAGCTGCGGAATAAGGCGCATATCCGAGAGTACCAATGAGAAGAACCCATTTCAGACCAATTTTATTGGCCAGGATACTAAACAGGGAACATCCAAACACCATGATGCCAAAGGTGAGCGAGTTGGCGCCATTGACAAGGTATGGCTCCTGCTGACCACCAGCGCCAGTATCTACAAACGTTAGACAGTTCGGATGAGGGTTTTGAATAACATACTGTTAAGAGCATTCCAAATTCCAGGCTGGGTGAAAGAGATTAAACCAACGATAATAACATTGAACAAAGGGCTTCGATACCATCGAGTGAAGCGGGAAACAGGCTTAGAATGTTCGACAATTTGCTCAGTGACGTCCTTCACAGGCTGGTCTTTTTCGCTGCCAGTATCCATCACAGCGTTGGAAGACATTTTGACGGTTACCTTTCAAACTTTTCATTCCAGCCCTCAGCTCTTATAAATATCCCTCTCATATCTACAATTGTTTGAGATTTTCATTAATGGCGTATCAAATGTGGGTTGAATCAAGTTTAGTGCTCAAGTCTTCCTGAATAGGCTAGAATCGCAAGTTGGCCGACGACCTGTTCAGTGACCATTTCCACTTTTGCAATTGTCCGTCGATTCGTGCTCGACAGGGTCGATGGCGACATGAGTGATCTGTGGGTAATAATGGCAGCGAGCGACGATGAATCTAAGATAATGAATCAATGTATAATAAATCAATGTATAATATGATTAATATCCATATCCAACCGGCAGCCGTTGGACGCATCTCCGCCTTCCCCCGAGTTAATATCGGAAGCTTAAATATTGACCAATCATGTCCCGATCCCTCTCGTCAGACCTGACTCGGACCGGCAAGTCTCCGCCTCAACTCTCATGACCCAACATTGTTGCTTCATCACGGCCTCATTTATTGCATCGCGTGCTTTTAGCCCTACATCTCGTCGGTTACAGATCAACCCCCGACTTTAAATAATGGCGGGGCTGCACTCGGACTCTCAGAGCCAAACCTCCCCGCACGATGGAGATGATTCGCCACGACCCAGACAGGCTGCTTGTCTCGTGTGTCGTCGCTCAAAGATCAAGTGCGACTGGAAACCTCACCAGGAGAGATGCAGGAGGTGCATACAGCTTGACTGCGAGTGTGTGCGTCCTGCATATCACCCCGGCCGGCAAAAGGGTATAAAAAAGTAAGCAATTCGCGTCTAAGGTGTTGGTTCTGATGCTGACCTGTCAGTAAACGCACAGGGTTGGATAAGGCGCTTTATCAGATCGACCAGGCTGTCAAACGCGCGCGATCAACTGCGCAGAAAAACCCGGAAGATGACAGAATTTTGACGCATTTGCAAGATTTGTTGAGCAATGCCAACACGCCTGACGCACCAACGACTCGTGGTTATAGCGAGACACGGGGCTACAGCGTCAGTGGTGACGGTGATGAAGATGTGTATTCAGAGGAAGAAGAAGAGCCGGATCCTGTAGTGATGCCTGAATTCATCCAAAGAACTCAACAAAGCCTTGCGATTGACGATGCAGAAAACCCTCTCCAGCTTCTTGCGAGGGCATCCTATATCCAGCCTTCGCCTGAATCGCGTCACGGTAATTCTCCGCTGCAGGCCCATACAGCCAGTACTACAGGACAGACAGAGGATGAGATCCAGGCCTTTTTCGCCCCGGCACAAGTGTACTTAGATGTTGGGCCTGATGTTGATCCGGTCTCCTTGGGGCTTGTTTCTGAGGAAGAAGCGGACAAGCTGTTTAACTTGTAAGTGTACTACTTTGTGTCCGACGCGTACTGACCGTTAGTTTTCATCGTAATCTCGCGCATACCCGATGGGGACTTGACCCAAGGATATACACCGTTGAATTCACGCGTTCGAGATCGGCGTATCTTTACACGTCTATAATGGCTGCGTCTGCTTTATTCATGCCATCGGCAGCCGCCCTTTCAAAACGACTGTCGAATCACGCCCGGACCCTTGCGCATAAAGTCATGGTCGAACGGTACCGATCGGTTGAGATTGTCCTCGCGTTTATGGTCAATATTCCATGGATGTTTCCGGGCCAGCATTCCACCGATGACGAGACGTGCTCGTATATCTCAATCGCCAACACAGTTGCCACCGATTTATCGCTACACAAAAGCCTCGTGTCACCAGAAATGTTAGGTTCGGGATCTGGCATTGGACTTGCCCGAGGCGATTGTCTAGACCCACGAGCTGCTCTCGCAATGGATGGATTTCCCGACGTTGATCCATGGTCCGAGCGAGGACGATTGTTTCTTCGAAATCGAGAGCGTTGTTGGCTGTCGCTGTTTGTGCTCGAGCGAGGAATGTCTCTAGCGAGAGGACGACCGTTCTCTGTACCAATGACAAGATCACTAAAGGACTGTGATAATTGGCATCGTAATGAATATGCCGATCCTCTCGATGGGCATCTTGTGTCAATGGCAGTTCTTAGAAGAGACTTGGACGCTTTATTCGCGACTGTTCGTGCTCTTTGCGATGGATCTCAAATGTCATCCAGCGATGGTTCATTAATTGCCCAATCGTATGTCGCCCAACAGCTCCATTGGTAATTGTCTAACACTCTCAGAATCCAGGGTTCGATCGAACGCTTCTTTGATCAATGGCACACCGAATGGGGAGTTTCAATCGGAAAAGGACCCGGTAAGCTCCACGATTTTCTTTGATTCGCCATGCTGACCGTTAGACCGCCGCCTCCCACCATACGTTGAGATCTTGGTCACACACACACGACTATCTATTTACGGCGGGGTGATAAATCATCCTACAGCACCACTCGAAGTGCGCCGATTCTTCCACACTGCTGGTCTTTCATCCGCCCTGAATGTCATGCGAGCTGCGATCCAGGGAGAGTCACAACTACAATCAATGCCCAACAACACTGCCATCATGATATCATTCGCCGCCTGCTTTGCCCTCACGCTCAGTTCCTACGCCACCGGAGAATCAGCTTTGGCACCGAGTGTCCGGAATCTTATCGACGAGACGGCTACTGTACTTGAGAGAATCGGCAAAGTAACCAGACATCGCAATGGACTTTCCATAAAATACGGAAAGTACCTCAAGCAAATCGTTAGACGAGCAGCCACGGGAGACGGTATATCCGATCCCAGAATGCCAACTGTCAACGAGGCACCCATGACGACTCCTAATTTCTTGGAGCAGCAGGCAATATGGTCAGGGCCGTTGCACTTTTCAGCCATGTCAGACGACCAAATCGTGCAAGCTCTCAATCAGCCCGGCAATGACTTTGAGCCCTCATTCGGCGGATTATCATGGGACGACATGGGTAATTTCGATTGGCTTTATTGGCCTGAAGTTGGTATATAGCATATTCATAAATCAAATATTCGCCAAAAATCAACGGAGTGCTTCCTTCTCAGTCGAGCGCACAGTGCCCAGCCAGTCAATCGAAGTAAGAAGACGAAGTTTCTCCATGAACACAAACGTCAAAACAGTATGCGGTCTGCAATGTCAGCTAAATCTCAAATTTGAGTAGGAAACGTACGTTAGTCTCAACCAGGCAGGTGTCCAGCCTCTCATAAGGAATCGTGGGCCTTCCTCTCGAAGACCAGTAGCCAAAACTTGAGACAGGCCCTCTTTTCCGGCGTTGGCTTGCATTCGACTTTTAAGCACATCTGCTGGGGCACAGATTGTGGTTGCCATAGTTCCAGCGGCTAGAGAAGAGATGGAATGTGTTTTTATATCGTCACCAAAACCAATGCCAAGGAGATATTGCTTAGCAGAAGCGTAACTGAACTGTTAGTTGAATCTATCAAAGAGAAGGTCACTTACGTAGCGATCTGCGAAACGTCTATAATTGTTAGCTTTGTTTGATCATAGTAAAGGACACTTACTCATCAAAGCACTCCTCGCAATGTTCGGCGCAAGGCCTTTCCAGAATGCTCTCATTCCTTCTTCACCATACACCCTTGCCAACGCATCAAACGCATGCGAGTATCCGAATTGCTGTGCAGGGGCTTTTGCGCCATCTGCACACATGCGTACAAGAACAACTTCAGCTGGATTGCCCACTAGGCCAGCAACACCACCCGCAACACCTGCGCAGGCGATGTTCTGTGTAACTGATAGCTTCTTGCCAGTGTAACCTCTGAGTTTATCTGAGAAATAGGAATGAAAGCCGAAGCGAGCGGTCGAGTATGTTCCTTGACGGAGAATGGATGCAGATAGGCCGGTCCAGAGTGAGGGGATGCCTGACAATTAGCTGGGTGATGAGGATAGATCTGGATGACCTACCATCTCGTGCAGCAAACCGATATAAAACATTGAGCATAGAAGAGTTGCTTTTCAGCACTTGCATTCGACTGATCTGTTAGCATGGCTTTTCTTGGAGATAATTCACTTACTATTTTGTTTGATCCAAAGGATGTGCTTCACAAGTTAGTAGAGCCCTCATCATCGTTGGAACAACATACTGAAGCAAACAGCCATGCAAGCTGCCGCACCACTATTGACTGTTAGTGATTACCACAATCATGGCAGCAAACGTACCCAAGCCAGAAAGGCTCTTTAATTTTCTTATCTGAACTCATTTTCACATAATTGACCTGATCGAATTCACATCGCTCTCCCTTCCATGTGATTGTTTTGTATACATCCTCCGGTCGTCGGACTTCAAATCTAGCCTCCGATGATCTCGGCCCCGGAAGGTGGAGTCGATCAGCTCGGCCCCAACTCTGACCTCCGTGCATCATCGTCATTATCACAAAACCGCGTGGGTTCCTCGGCTTGAACAATGTCGAGTAACGAGAAATCGCCCGAAATGTCGAAGCTATCCGCGCCGCTGAAAGCTCTCATCAATGCGCCCTTTGCGCGCCCTGGACCTCGCCCTGCGCCGCAGCAGGTTCAGGAGCTGTACGAGGCCATCGCAAATGATGCTGCCATCAGGAACCTCGGTCCAAAGTCTTGGTTGACAGTTTCGGTATGATCACAACCATGAGCTCAATTGAGCAATGCTGACAGTTCAGGCCGCTGCTACGTTTACCCTCAACTCTCCTGACTCTCTTCCCGTTCTTCACCGCGTCGCGTCGTCCAAAGATCCCAATTCCGCCGTCCAAAATGCCGAGTTTATCCGCGAGGTTGGACTCAAATGCATCAGCTTCAACGGCATCCCGCGAACCATCAACTCCCTCAATGCATTTCATGCGTCCCTTCCCGAAGACGTCTCATCTAAGCTTAGCACCAAGGCAAGCCGACAACCGACATCACAAAATATAGACGAAGCATTGGCGCGCGGGCGGGGTCTTTGGGATTCCATCTACAGACCATTCGAAGACAAGCTCTTCGAGAAGCTTGCGCTTGCACACCCCGACCTACCTGTTTATATCCTTAGCAGCCATTACTCCGCACTGCTATCTGATCCTCCCGCTTCCGAGCGCGATACGCTTGCGAACCTCGGACGAGTCCATACTTCCATGATTGCAATTTCTTGTCTACGAGCGCAAACCGGTGTCGGTCCCCAGGTGCTGTCACATGTGTTTGGTCTGCGCAAGGCGCTCGAGGATGGGTCATATAAGAGCGACGAGAATGGCGAGACTGAGGAGTCTGTCAAGTATTTGGCCAGCGATGAGGGTGGTCACTGGCTTTTGAACACGGTGGACAAGATTGTAGAGGCAATCGGCGGAAGCAGCTTTGCGCCGAACAGAGAGTCTAAGCTGTAATTAATGTTAGAGCCTATAGAATACAGCAATCAATTTAGCCCAATCGATGTATAGTTGTGGTGACTGGAAGTCTTGAAGTTCTGTACAGTGGCAGTGTATGAGGTCTCCCCCACTGCAACTCTATTGTCGTGACTATAAATATGTACAAGAAGCGGCTTAAGTCTGCCCCTGGTAAAGAGCAGGACCCTTGCCATCAAAGAAGGTCTCGTCCAAGAGAGAAAGTAGCACCTTCTGGCCGGCCCATTGTTCCTCAATATTGGGGCGGATCTGCTCAGGAGGAAGAACGAAGCCATTCTCACCGGTATCGCGCAGTTCGATTGTGTATGAGAACTTGGCACCGCCAACGCTGTAGACGTGGTCGGGAGCTGCACCGGTGGTAACATACAAGACGGCTCCACTGGGTCCAAAGGTGTAGGTCGTCTGGTCCTTGGAGGATTCGCGAATAGCCTCACTAACGAGCGCAGCGGCCTTGGTCCATTTTCCGAGCTCGGGGGCATACAGATCTTCCTTGTAACCGAAGGGAGACAGAATGTATTGGCCGTACTGTGGATGTTAGCATGATCCAAGGGCATGATAAGGGAATGGTTACTCACACTATGGAAGTCGATGTATAGAACAATACCAACAGTATCGCGCAGCTGGCGCACAAACTTGTCAAGCCCCTGGTTCTCGGGACTATCAGATGGCTTCTCGCCACGATACGTCTGAGAACAAGGATCGGTAGAAGCACCACGCTTGTTCGAGTCCCAGCCAAACTCCCAGTTACGGTTGATGTCGCGGCCAATGCATGCCTGGTTCGCAGCAGATGCAGGTGGGGGTTGACGGTTCTTTCGCCAGAGTCTGTCGGCAGTGGTAGAGTAGACCTAACAATTAGCTGGGAAATACAGACAATACAACTGCACTTACAAAGCCGTCTGGGTTTACAAATGGGAAGATGTAAAAGTCGTACTTGTTAAGGAATGACTGGACATCCTTGTCACCGCCCTTGAAACCCTTGACAAGCTGGAGCGTGATGTATTCGAGGGTCTAATGGTCAGCGATGTACAGTTATATTGGTGTTCCACTTACAGGACCAGCAATCCATTCTCGAGCGTGGACACTTCCATGGTACAGCACAGCTGGCTTTCCAGGACCATCATCACCCCAGAGGTGAAGACCGTAGATGTTACGCTTCTGGTACGATTTTCCCGAGGACACAAGCTTAGAGTTGTTGGGAAACTGCGACTGCAAGTCCCGGAAGTAGTCGATGTGATCCTCGTAGTTGTGGAACTCGTCGAACCAAGAATCGTCATCGGCCTGACGCTTCCACTTTTTACGGGAGACACTCTCTCCAGTGATGGAAGTGCCCAGATCCTCGTGAAGAGTGGTGTAGTCAAGCTTGAGGCTCTCAAAGGCATCCACATCGTTGGGTGCAACGACAATGTCGACGTGCTGGTAGCCGTGCTCCCATTCATCAAAGGTAACAGCAGATAGCTTTTCGGTGACGTCGGATTTGCCGTGAGTGTTTACACGGAAGACTTTGTAGCCATTATAAGACTTGATATCGGCCTTGGGAACCGCAATGGCTCCCAGAGCGAGAGTGAGCAGGGAAACGATAGAGTACCTCATGGCGATGAGTTGAGCTGCAACCCAACAATCAACTCAAAGTGCAGCCTACTATATATACTGTTATTGCTTGGCTTTTTCTCGGCTGGAACTTTTGACACCGTTTTGATGATCACTACTCATCATACCGTGCCTAGCCTTGAGATCGTCGACCTTCCTCATCGGCATTGGTGTATATTGCACCATCAACCACGTTTAATCGCGCCCAACGGTCCAACGCCCTGCCGATCGGGCCATACCTTAATTAAGGCGTAACTCTATCTCAACCCCCACTGCGGGTACAACTCTAACCAGTAGGTACCTGGCAATCACACCAGGGTTCAATGGCGAATTCATGTAGCAAAAGTTCTTCAATCACAAAAGTTCTATTGGTATCATTCCATCTGCTTCAACTCGTCTGCTTCTACAAAGTCTGCATCCGTCTTGCTTCTAACCTCTTCGACAGTCACACCCGGCGCAAGTTCCGTCAGCGTCAGTGTTCCCTGCTCTCTGTCGACCTCAAATACACACTACATTGTTAGCGTTGTCGCCGGCAAGGGACAGAAGACTTACAAGATCGGTAATGATGGTGCTCACGACACGTGCACCTGTTAGAGGCAGCGTGCATTGCTGTTTGATCTTGGATGAGCCGTCCTTGGCGCAGTGGTCGGTCGCTACCACAATCTTGGTGTTGTCGGGATTGGCTACCAGATCCATTGCGCCGCCCATGCCCTTGAACACCTTGCCTGGGATCATGTAGTTGGCTAAATCGCCGACGGCGCTGACTTGAAGGGCCTGTAATTGTCAGCAATGAAATTACGAGAGATCGCGCAACTTACACCAAGGATTGAAACATCGACGTGGCCACCACGGATCATGCCGAAAGATTCGGCCGAGTCGAAGACTGATGCGCCAGGAACAAGAGTTACCGTTTCTTTTCCAGCGTTGATAATGTCACTGGTCTGTTAGCGGATTCACAAAGGAGGACAAATGACATACGCATCAACCTCATCCTTTGTAGGATAAGCACCCATTCCAAGGATACCATTCTCAGACTGGATATGCACAGTCGAATCGGGAGGCAGGAAAGAAACAGCCAGCGTCGGAATTCCAACACCCAAGTTCACATAATATCCCGGCTTCAGCTCTTTGGAAGCTCGTCTTGCGATACGGTTCCGTCGCTCTTGAGCTTCATTCGTAGCCTTGGGCGGGCCATCCTTTCCATCGTCTCTCAGTTTGAGAACCTCGATATTCTTCTCCGCGGTAGAGGGAACGATTCGATCGACGAAAATTCCAGGAAGGTCGACATCGTTGGGGTCGATTTCCCCAGCCTCGACAATGTTTTCGGCTTCGACGATGGTGAGCTTGGCAGCCTTTGCCATGAGCGGGCCGAAAGCTTTTGTCGCATATCTAACCTGTCAGCGAAGAATTCAATTGAAGCATCCTACTTACCTGAAAACACAATTACCCTCCTTATCGACCTTCCAAGCTCTTATAATCGCAACGTCACCTTCGAGAGCTGTCTCCATGAGGAACGTTCGGCCGTTGAATTCGCGAGTTTCTCTCTTTCGGCCTTTTTCCACAACGGCGCCTGATTCGTCTAATCGTACGGGAATTTCGCCATCTTGTAGAAGTGTGTCTGTCTTATTAGCTTCGTTCGGTAAATTGGCGGGTGACATACGAGCTGCAGTTGGTGTGAAGAATGCGGGAATGCCAGCGCCGGCGGCTCGAATGCGCTCAGCGAGAGTGCCTTGGGGGCAGAGCTCAATTGCCACTTCGCCTGTCAGATACTTCTTCTCCAACACTTTATTGTTTCCGAGGTATGACAAGATCAAGCGATCGACCTGGCCTGCGCTCGTGAGTACTGCCAATCCACCCTTGCCTTCGACTCCAGCGTTGTTCGACACAGCAGTGAGTGAGTTAAGAGAATCGCGACCTCGTCGGTTCAGAGCCCCAATTAGAGTATCAGCGACACCGCAAAGACCAAATCCAGAGCTCAAAAGTGTTGAGCCACTCTTGATATCCGCGACCGCAGCATCAGCATCCTTGAAGAGCTTGGATTGTCCTCGAACTGCCAAAGCTGCCCTCGTTGTGCTGAATTGGCGCGGCGCTCGAACTGTGAAGCTACTCCCCCAGGTTACGGGCCTCGCCCTTTGGATTCTTAGTATCTTCGACATGATTACTGTGTATGTGGTTTGATACAGCTAGAATTGACGGCTCGTTATAGTTTAAAGAGATATTCGGGGGCAATAGTGGCTCCGAGTGTGCGACGCTCGGCCACAAAAGTAGGTCCGCAATAACGTCATTTTCGGTGGGAGAACTGGCACCGACCCGCTTGGTCTTTGGCCGAGGAAGCTGCAGCTGTAGGGCGGAGATGTAAGTGGATGATATTCTCCGCGGTTGAAGTGCTGATGATTGATCTTGTGATTATGACAATGCCAGTTAAGAAGGGTGAGCGGACTATGGTTAATCCTGTGTCCTGGGACAAAAATAGGCAGTCGGGATGAGAACAATTCTGAAACATGCCATCACAGAACTAGAGCACTGCAAAGACTCCCATCAATGGCTATCACGACACTGTTTAGTCATAAACCTTGTCACATTCCACGATGCATCCACGGCTATCTGTGGACCATGCAGATCGAATGTAAACTAATGCAGGAAACTCAATCGTCGATAAGCACAATGTATTGGGTATTATCTATAGTCTAAACGACGCTGAACCAGAAAACAAACATCAACTAATTAATAGGCTCGCGACGGAAGCGGTTTGACTCCCATCCGTCAATCTCATCGACATGAATCTCGCGAACAAGCTTGTAGCCACCAATCTTGGGAAGGACGACAGCCCAAATGAGCCAGTAGAAGGCACCAGCCACCAAAATACCAATACCAACAACACAGTGGATATAGTAAGGCATGCTCTTGTACTGGTTCTGGCTGGGATCATCAGGAGCGATAAAAGGAGCAATCACCAGATACATGTTGCTGAGCATGAAGAAGACAGCGACAGGGAGACTGGCCTTGATCGGAGGGTTCCAGTTGTACTTGGAGCGGTGAAGGTACAAGTGGACAAGACCACCAGCAACAAAGGTGTTGACGATGGCAAGAGGGTAAGAGATGAGGTTGAGGATGAAGTTGTAGGCATCACCGGGAGGAGGAGCCAGGATGACAATGACACAGATAACCCAGTGCTCAAAGAGACCGGCAAGAGGGGCGTTGAAGGGTCGGTTGCTGGCCCACAGACGTGAGAAAGGTAGGATACCTTCACGACCAAGCTCCTGAACAAGACGACCCTGGGAGAAGATGACACTCAGGACGTTACCGAAGGCAGACAGAGCGACAAAGACAGACATAGCGCGCTCAGCAGCAGGGCCCATAACGTTGCGGAACAGAGAGGCAGCGACGAGACGCTCAGAAGCGATGATCTCAGCCTTGGGTACGGCAGCAAAGTAGGCAATGTTGACAAGGATGTAGATGACCGAGACAGAGATGATGGCAGTGGGAGCAGCAATCTTGAGGGTTCGCACAGGGTTGCGGGTCTCGCTGAGGGCGTAGTTGGCGTTGCTGTAACCGACGAAACTCCAGATGACGTTGTACAGAGCGGTGACAACACCGTAGGCGCTGCCAGTGGTGCCCTCAAAGGCGTTGCGCAGGTTGTCAGGCTTCTCATCAATCTTGAGGTGTCCACCAAGGGCGACGAAACCGCAGATGATCATGATGAAGACAATGATCAGCTTGATGAATCCGAGAGCGTTCTGCAGACGAAGACCCCACTTGAGAGCGCATCCGTGGATGAGGAACGCAGTGGTGATACAGGCCAGACCAATAGCTCGCTGGTTCCAACGATCGACTTCCTTGTTGGCAGCGTGGAGGATGTACTCGCCAAAGACGACAGAGTTACCCGACGCCCAACCCATCAGGAGAACATACGAAGCGTACATGCCGGTGACGAGGAATCTGGGCTTACGGTAGATGAACTCAAGGTAGTTCTTCTCACCACCGTTCTTGGGAATACCGGTTCCCCATTCGAGGTAGACGGCAGTACCAGCAGCGGCAATGATGGCTCCGACAACCCAGATAATGAGTGCCAGACCGGGACTTCCAAGAAGAGCGAGGATAGAGCCAGGGGTGGCAAAGATGCCGGTTCCAATGACACGGTTGAAGATGAGCATAGAGGCGCTCAGAACGCCAATCTGACGCTTAGCATCGGCGGCATGTTGAAGACGACCTGGTCAAGTTAGCGATTGTCTGACTATCCAATGCTGTGAACATACCCTCTTCAGTGTCCGAACCGATATAGTGGGTTTTATTGGTCTTGGGGTCAAGACCCTTGAGATCGTCGTTACTCATGATGACTGTAAAGGTGGCAGTGACTACAGAACAGAACCCGAACTCGACTGAAGAACCACAAAGAAGGGGGGGATCCTCTCCTTTAATAAGAGGATCCCACAACTCAATCCCCATTCCATCCCATCCCCATGGGAAGGCAAAATGAAAAAACTGGTCGTATCCACTGGGCAGCGGAGCCTCTTACAAGCTTGGGGATCCGCGAAAGTCTAGAAACAATCGAAGAGCCCTGGGAGCGCGGTGTTATCAGCAACGGCTCGGGCCCTGAATCGTGCCATGCTAGGTTAACCGCGGTGACCAGCGAATAGGCTTCGTTCCACTGGGAATACTTTATTTGGGGGTGAGCAGCTAATGTGTCATGAAAATCTTGCCTTGCGGCTCAAGCCCTTTTTTGGGGCGATTTAAAGTGACTGGGACGATGACGCGATCTGAGGTGATCGCACACTTATTTCCCTAGGACCAATGGCGTGTGTCAGAAATGCAAATTTTACCCACCCTGGACTTTTCGAGGGAATGGATGTTAGAAGTCTCCCCGGGCATGGGCCGGCAGCATAACCCGACCTTGTGGGACAAAGCAACTTCATTGTGTTTTTAGCTTATGAAGCCCTTGTTTTAACTATTTCTCAATTTCAAGTGTGGGTTCCAGACGTTGCATCTTCACCGATTGTCTCCTGTTGACCCTCTGCTTCAAGTTTATGAGATGGTGGATCTGGACCGCGCTATTGGGACAATACTTCAGATAGATGCTTACGATCGTGACAATTACATCCCACGTTGAACTTTGGTATTACCCGAGCCATGACTATAATTAAAGTTATTGATTGGATCGCCAAATAATCCCCCATGGCGTGATAAAGTAAGATTCGCTCTCTACCAACTCCCCGTCCCCTTTCGTTGCGTGATGAGCATTGTCTTATGCTCAAAACATCAAGAGGACACCCAATGAGGAAGTTACTCCTGTCGTAAGGCCGTACTCCCCGAACATCCTTGTTTATGTTTATATTGCCACACAGCACCTGCAAAAGATGGATGTGTCGAAATATCACCATACTCGACTCAGAACACGTCAATAATCACCAGTCACTTGATAACCTCACCTGCCTCTTCACGTCTAGTGACAAACAAAAGTTCAAAAGGCCGTCTAGATCTCCTTGGCTTTGGGGGTTCTCAAGCTGATGTTCTGCTTATTGAGGCTAACTTGTTGTTGGATGCAAGCCGATGACGTGCCAGGCCAAGGGTGTATACAGATCCTGTCGCTTGGCTTGTGAATTTAACTCGCTTTGAGACGGTTTACCTCGGCGATGTACAGGATGCTGGTTTTATTGATACTTGTTCTAGATCGGGCTGTGAATATCGCTTGCCTAGGGCTCAGATCATGGGGTGAATATTTCGCCATTCAGTCACTAGATGAAGCCACTCCAAAAATCTAGAATAACACTGGTCTCGATTTCGATCTTTCGATCCGTTGTCAATCATCAGCAGTATAATTGACTTATGAAGACTCTTTTACAGCGTGAGCAGTTAAACCCTATGATCCTCGCCGCTACTGTACTGTTGACAAGTGTGGCGTTAGCTTTACTGGCGCCTCTTTAAACTAACATGATCTACCGGCTGCTTAAATCAATGGCGTCTAAGGCGTGATTTACTAATAAAAGAATTTTCATTTCTAGTCTTTATTATTTTAAGGATCAAATAGACTACCGATTGTTTCGAATTACTAACAGTAATGATTGAATAGAAAATTAGATTTATATTAATTGATGACTTATGATAAGTTATTCATGATATCCTTACAATACGGGGACTGATTGGAAAATTGCTTGTACTACTCTGGTGGTCTGCGAGAGATATCGCAATTATGCCTTTGTTCAACTGCACTGCAACATTGAATTGGGTTACCATGATGAGGATTACCTTCACATAAGTTTGTATAGGTGCTTAGCATTGCTTGATTCACTGGGATGCAACTCTTTTTAAGCTTGAGTTGTCTACCGGGTATCTCTATTGAGCGTCGCTACGTATTTACAGCTCAAGGTCTAGGGTGGTGACGTTGTCTACAATTCAACCATTGACATTAGCAGCACCCCTATAAATACATTCTAGACTATACAACATAAACATGTTACATCAACAGTATTGGATGTCCAACGGTGGCGATATTTCCTTTACTCGACATGAGCTTGGAGCAAGATTTCGATGTCCTGGACGTGCCGTTCTTTGTGGCTCAAGCTTATGGCCATCATGGTACCATCAATCAGTCACCGCCTCAACAATGCCATAATAACTTGAGATTGTGTCAGTATTGTGGATTGAATGCTCCCTTCCATATGTTTAGATTTTAACTAGATGCATGTCCGCCCATCGAAAGACAACCTCTGCAGAAGAATTCAAGTTAGCTTGGCATCATGATATTGCAGTATGGTCGTATTTCTGCAGGGTTGAGGGATCTCAAGAACTCTCCCCCTCTATTTAAATCATTGACATCATTTTCCATTCAAGTGTTGCTTTCTTATATGAAATACGAAGCTGAGATTTACCACATTGTCATGGTCTAATAGATCTGCGTCCGTCATGAGAGCGTGATCAGACTCATGGGTACCAGATACCTCTTCCTCCCAGGTACGTTCGATCTACAGCCTGGAAGAAACCTGTCCGAGGCGTTTCTAGCTGGTGGACCTCTTCCGAGACCATATTCAGATGCGTCGCTGGCTGACCATCATGACACGGACATCAAAGATTTCGGAATTCATAACTCGACAGTGAGCCGTACCACTCATATGCAGCTTCATATTGGCAACCCTATATCTTCTTACTCAACGTTAGTATAGGGCATGGGCACGGGAGCTTGAAGCTGAGAAAAAATATGTCACTGTCGCCTTGACTTGATCGTCAAGTCATGTGGTGAATACCACCAGTCATCAAACACATAGAACCTTTAACAGGAAGATATTTTAGAACATTGAAAGGTAAACAGCGAGTTTAGTGTATATATTCTATATCTTGTTGGCATCAAAGTCATGACTTCGTGCTTGGCAGCTAGTCGTTGAGTAATCGACACCTTGATTGAGGTTATCGAATACCGCTAAACTACCTGCATCTACTTCCATACTGAACCGATCAATGCTTTTGCATTAGCGATCCGTATGATGCAGGATGAACGTGCCAGTGTAGGCACACGCAGAAAGTTGACATCATATCATGCGACCTGTGACTGAATCACACTGGTTACCGAGAGACAGTGAACGAGCTTTGAAGAGACCAGAGAATTTAAATTAAATGCTACACAGCGTTAGCAAATAAGGAAAACGAGCAATCAACAGCACAATCGCAAAACACAACAATCCTTACCTCGCTCCTGCGTCCTTCACAGTCAGCAGTGGCTGATTGTGGCGCCACAGCCCCATATCAACGCGTTGCAGGTCGACGCGCCTGCCTTCAACTCGCGACCAGCACCAGCAGTGACGCAATAAGTGCTACCACTGAAACCAAGCTCAACTCGCAGAATAACGACAAAGTCAATCGCGACCATCGTGGCTTTGGCTTCATCGTCATGGTATCGCCAAACAAAGGTAATTTGATCCCTTATCGCACATGTCGCATGTGCTGACTGTTCAGATCCTTACGACTTTCCAGTTTCGCCATTAAAATCCCGAGACGCCATGACAGCCGGAACTCCTTCAAAGGAAGATGGCCTAGTTCATCGCGAAAAGCCTGATACTACCAAGGGCTCTCCGGTGGTGCGATCTGGCACTCCTCTTGCTGGCACGCCACGCGCCGGAACTCCTCGTACCGGAACTCCTCGTGCGACACCTCGCACTGGTACTCCTAAAGACAGTCTCAGAGTCAGCACACCAAAGACAGGCACTCCCGTTGAGAAGCGCGTTATTGCGTCAGCTCCTGATGAGCCTGAAGCGCCCGAAAGCCCCGAGTCCAAGAGCCCCGAACCCAAAAGCCCCGAACCCAGAAGCCCCGAGCAAAACGGCGAAAGATCGCAGCCTCAGTTGAACGGAGACTCCCCCGAAAAAGTCAATCCCGGATTTAAGGAAGACGTCGCGATTGAGGAATTCGTTGATCATCGAGTCGACGCCGACAACTCGACTGTCGACATTCAGGTCAAGTGGGAAGGCGGCGAAACAACTTGGGAACCAGAATGGAGTCTGCAAGAGCAGGTTCCCGCACTTGTTTTCAAGTACTGGGACAAGCTCGGCGGTCGCGAGGCTGCCACCAACCTCGACATCTACCATGCGTTCAAGGTTCTCAAGCGCACCGTGCGTCCCGGTAAGGCCAAGGGCGACAAGTATATGTACCAGGTGCAATGGGTTGGATACCGCGCCACCGATTCAACTTGGGAGCAGGAGTCCAAGATGCGCACAATTGCCCCTGGAGAGCTGGAGAAATTTGAGGCTAAGCTTGTGGCCAGCGGTGCTTCGACCGATAAGCGCAAGACAGCGCGTGGACCTGGACGACCTCGCAAGAAGCCCCGAGTGGAGGATTAGGTGTTTTACGGATAGCGTGCATGTAGAGCGGGTGTACGAACGAACACGATCGATATTGGTATTTGCTTTATTTGACTTGACAATAAACTCATCTAATCAGCTCTTGCGTGCTCCTCTTTGGCCTTGGTCAATGGCCAGTGACCGTGATCCTCCTTGTATGTCATGGCGGAAAATTGCGCAATGACGAATACCCAGTACAAGTTATAGGCAAGGACAGAACCATACGTAGCAGAGTTGTTCCATCCAACCACAGCATTCAAGATAGCCCATCCTCCTCCGCCATTAAGCTGGGGGTTACAGCACTGTCTTGTCAGTAGGTCTTGCTTCATGCGGATGGGTAACTTACGTTAACGTGCCAGATACTCCGGTCAATATCGTACGATCCAGGACCATCTCCGAGTTCCGCGGCATCACCACCGACAACCTTGTTCCACTGCTGCTGCTCAAAGAGCCAGATGGCGCGAGAGAAGAGACCTGCGGCAACAAGGTAAAGAAGGCAAGTTGATGCGACGAGAAAATATTGTAGCTTTGCCGATGAACCGCCCCTACAACAGTTAGATGGCCGTCGATTCACGGGTCCGCGCAGTGACTTACCGGTATAGAGCGTATCCAACAAGTCCGCCCAGCGTCAGTCCCATGATAACAGGTAGAGGGACGGCAGAAGCAGGCGCAGAAAAAGACACACCAGCCACAAAAACAATACCCTCGATGCCCTCACGAAGCACGGTGATAAAAGGTAGAGCAAACATGGCATATTTCTCAAAGAAATTGACAAGCCACGCCCGCTTTCCATGAGCTGTCACTGGGGTTTCAATTGCTTTGGCCAACTTCGCCCTCCACTTATCCTCCATTTTTCCCACGCGCAATAAAGCACCACCCATGATGGTGATGATGATGGCCGAAATGAGCGAGAATACCCCTTCATAGTAATACTCATGATCCGCCCAAGTGTCATTCCCGAGGATGTAGAAGATGCCGATAATCACACCAGAGCCAATAATACAGAGAGCGAATCCAGAGGCAGTTCCAAGCCAGACCTGACAATTAGCTTCATTCGACACAAAAACAAGAAACTCACCTGTGTGCGCAGGGTTTTATATACAGCATCGTGCTGGGATCCATCGAGGGTCTGTTTCAGAAACGCCAACAGAACAGACACGATAATAGCGGTCTCGAGAGTCTCTCGAAAGACGACAACAAATACGGGGACGGAGAACAGATCGAGCATTTTGACGATGATGATAGATTGAACAAGATCAGATAACGCACGCGAATTTGAGTGTATTCCGACAACCGCACGCCAAGCATTTGTCTCAAAATTGCCTCGGCCGGGTTTGGACTAAGGTCACACAATGCCCACTTGGTTCACCAAAATACCGAATCACGAGCTGTCAAGACATGGATCACCTGTCGCTTGGGAAAATTCTGCCTGGACGATGAAGCCCTTGATGGATTTTAGGGGTAGTTAAAGGCCAATAACCGCGCATAATGCACGCCAACATTCCCGACGTCGGATTATCTGATTGATAAGATCCTTGTCCCCACGCACGCTTTATCCGACCTTTGCTCCGTCAACAACATGCGATTTGGATTGGCTACGCTTTTGATGCCAGCGGCTTTGGCTGCTACGGTGTCTTATGATTTCACTATTGAATGGGTCAGAGCGAATCCTGATGGCGCCTTTGAGAGGTCTACGATTGGCATCAATGGACAGTGGCCGATTCCCAGGATCGAGGCGGCTGTGGGTGATACAATTTTGGTGAATGCGAGGAATAACCTGGGGAATCAGTCCACGTCGCTGCATTTTCACGGTCTGTTTATGAAAGGTTCGAACCATATGGATGGGCCGTCGCAAGTTACGCAGTGTCCAATTCAGCCGGGCGAGTCGTTCCTCTATAACTTCACGGTATGTATAATCAGTCATTGGAAGATCATGCTAACAGTGTAGATCACCCAACCTGGCACATACTGGTACCATTCACATACCGAAAGCCAGTATCCAGATGGTCTTCGAGGTCCTCTCATCATTCACGACCCCAAGTCACCTTTCAAAGGACAATACGATGAGGAAATCATCATGACCCTCTCAGATTGGTATCACGATCAGATGCAGACTTTGATTCCAGAGTTTATGAGAAAAGGCAACCCAACTGGTGCAGAGCCCGTTCCCCAAGCTGCTCTTATGAACGAGACCCAAGACCTCAAAGTTGCTGTTCAACCTGGCAAGACGTATTTCTTACGGCTCGCCAATATCGCTGCATTCGCTGGACAGTTCTTCTGGATTGAAGGGCATAATATGACTATAGTTGAAGTGGATGGTGCATACACGAAACCAGCCCAAGCAAATATGATTTATCTGTCTGCCGGTCAACGTTGCAGTGTCTTGATTACCACCAAGGAAGACTCTTCAACCAACTTTCCCATTGTTGCAAGCATGGATACAGTAAGTTGTCTACTCTTTGATTTACACGGCTGACCTTTTAGGATCTTTTTGACGTACTCCCCGATGATCTTAACTACAACGTCACAGGATGGCTTGTATATGATCAAGAAAAGGCTCTTCCCGAGCCATCTGTCGTCTATGAATTCGATCCGTACGACGATATGGATCTTGTGCCGTACGATGAAATGGCCAGACTTCCCGAACCCAGCAAAAATGTTGAATTGGACGTGATCATGGACAATCTACGCGACGGTGCCAACTACGCTTTCTTCAACAACATCACCTACCGTGCTCCCAAGGTTCCAACGCTCTATACTGCTCTCAGCAGCGGAAAGGAGGCGACGAATCCGCATATCTATGGGACGTATACGCATAGCTTCGTCTTGAAGAAGGATGAGATTGTGCAAGTGGTGGTTAACAACAGAGATGACGGCCGACACCCGTTTCATCTGCATGGTCATCACTTTCAAGTGTTGCACCGCAGTGAAGACGATGTAGGCGACTTCAAAGGGACAGAGACCTTTTCCGACACGCCAATGCGACGAGATACTGTCGTTGTGAGAGGAAACGGAAATGCAGTCCTTCGATTCAAGGCAGATAACCCAGGTATGTGTCTCGTATGAGTATGGTACGCGGCTAATTGTCAGGTGTCTGGTTATTCCACTGTCACATCGAATGGCACGTCACGTCTGGATTGATCGCGACATTTGTTGAAGATCCTCTCGCGCTACAGGCTTCATTGGAGCTCCCCCAGAACCACCTAGATGCATGCAAAGCTGGCGATATCCCCACCGTCGGCAATGCCGCAGGAAACACAGATCTTCTCGACCTTTCTGGCGAGAATGTTCCTCCGCCGCGTCTTCCTGAAGGGTATGTTCGCACCCGACTATGTGACCTTGACTAACATCAACAGATTCACCTTCAAAGGTATTGTCGCATTCGCATTCAGCACATTCATGGGTATTTTTGGCATCTATACAATCGCAGCATACGGAATGAAGAAGGACAAAAAGACGACTCCTGAGAGAGCACCTCTCCTCGCTGAAGATGAACAGCAGGGGTAATAGAATAGACAATATTATCGCTCGTACCAACGCCTTACTCCTAATGCACCCTATTACTGCGGGGGAGCGGCAGGATACTTGGAAACCTCCCTCAAATGGTCAGGCGTGCCCAGACCCTCCATTTGTCCTCCCCGTTCCTTGAATGCGACCTTGCGACCGCAATGCTTGCAGAAATGGCTAATGTTTGGAGCGCAATGGCATGCGTATGGGAAAATGACACCGAAAAAAGTCGTGAAGAAAAGGGCAGTGGCGTAGATGCTGCAAGAATTAGAAAAGCTCGACACACTACAGGGAGAACCTACTGTGTCATGGAAGAAGCAGACTTCTTGACCTTTGTTTCGGTTTGGCGCTGGCAGAACGGACAATCCACGGAATCGGCTTGATCAGCTAGTAAATGCAGCGGTGTAACAGTAGGCCCCGTGGGCCGTTGTGGTGTTTGTTGCATCGGAATACCCATCGATTCGTGTCCAGAGTATTGCTGCTGCGCAAGAGCAGGATGTTGCAGAATTGGCGGCGATTGCGTTCCATCCCAATTTGTTATACTCGTCGGCGCAGGCGAAACAGCAGATGTGGTATTATACTCGCTCACAGGCGGAGGGCTCGTATGCGTTGGCTGATGCATTGTTTCGGTTACAACTTCGGGGAGGTTATCGTCGTTGATGTGTCGCTGTCTACAACAAAGTCAGCGGCGTCGCGCGAATGCACGGAGAATACATACTCAACAGCGATCTTCTCGTCGGTGCGCACTGCAGTGTCGGCTGTGTACGACGGAGGCGCAATGGCGTCCACGGGAGTCAAGGAGCTGGCTTCTGGCGATACGGGCGACATTTTGGGCGATGCGTGAGGAGAAAATGAGGCTGTGAAAGGGTAGACTTCATTTATTTAGACTATTGAGCTCGCATTGCAAGTCCGAGCAAGGCAGATTAAAACAAAAATATGTAAGCTAGGACCCCTTGTTATGATGATCCTTACGAGGCGCTGCAGTTTCAGCGGTTGACATCTGGCGTGAAAAATTGGGTCTAGTGGTTGCCAGTAATTAAAACGTTTTAGCACTGCACTGCCACTGAAAGGATCAATTCTGGCTGGTAATTGATAGCTCCTGTTTTTTGTGATTGACGGATTCAATGCCTTGCCAAGGAACCTTGTTTGGGGGCTTAGCGCTTACCCGCAGGGATCGATGCCGTATCCGTGCGAGATGAGTCTGTTATCGATAAGCTTAGTTTGGAGCTCTGAATCCAGTCAACAGGATGTGCGGCGTATGGTTCGTGTTGAGAATCGTCGTCGTCTCTGATGAGTATCGCTGTAAGCTCGAGGTTTGTCGTCCGTTATGTGCTTGATGTAGGGGTGTCCTGTCGCGTGAAACTTTGGGATGCTGTATGCGTGGTGTATGGCCTCTCCAAGCTTTATGAGGGCGACGTCGTTAGCGTTAATGCCGCAGGGGATAAAAAAAAGAATCCAGACTTCTCGAGACCGGATATGGTCCTCTGGGAGCTTGAACAAAATAAAAAATGCCTTCCGGGCGTCCAGGGGTCAGTGGTTGACCAAGCTACTACCAATTGTTGAGTATCTCTAAGCTAGTGCCAGGAGTACGGTGGTGGCACCGGTCACGTGCCTACGGCACCTGACATGAAGTATCAGCAGGCGCTGCATGTGCAGTCCCGTAAGGACATAAGAATTAGAAAACTTTATACATACTCTTAGGATGAGATTATGTAATATTATATAAATTAAAAATAGCTTATTATAGTTTTTACTATATTATATGAAATACAGAAAAGAAGAAATTGTTAGATCTGTAGCACGCTCACCGTATCTATGCAGCACGGGGAAAACTTTTGCTTATTTTTATGTTTTGTATTCTTTGCTATGACTATTGCCGTTTGAAGAGCGTGATTGCAACACAATCTTGAAGGATCATTTAGGTAACGACACTTAGACACGACTTGATACAAAATGTGCTAAGATATATACTCTGCAACATTCAAATTCCTGACGAATCATGCCAAGGTTCAAAAATATTCTTTTAATCTTTCATAAGATCATATAGAACCCAGTTTTGGAATTGCAACGAAGTGTGTCGATCACCACAAAGGCCTTTCCTGGCGGCAACAGCTGATGTATAAACCATCGTAATACTCTAGAACTAAGCATAAGCTCTCATACCGCAATTCAGGGCTACCTAACTCCGTTGTCAAAGGGATTCTTCCAATGTCCTGTTCAGGGTAGACGTCGCAGATCCGAACCTTGACATCCTTCATCCCTTTTGAGCGATCGGAACCACTCATAGCACTTCCGTCCTGCGATGCATGGACAAATGGAGAGTCCCTTGTGGGATCGGCGACACGATCCAGGAAATCGAGTGCCTTTATGCGTTGACGAACGTCAACGTTGGCAACGGTGCATATAAGCAACATCACCGCCGAAAAGACGGTTGCCCCGTACCATGGCGTGCTGAGTTTATAAGTTCTGACGCTGTATTCGGTCCAATTTGCGTTGGTTTTCTCCCATATACCTCCAAGTAGTTCGTTGATGGGTACGTCGTCACCGCCAGTCAGGTCCGTTGACCTGTGACTTGCCATGATGCCAGTGTTGAGTGCAGTGGCAAGTCTCCTCTCAAAAATGTCTGTTGGGGGAAAGAAGTTACATCCAGTCCTGTTTGCGATATGATCATAGTGGTGGCGAAAAGCTGTTGGGGGGTTTCTCAGGTACTTCTCTAAGCTGGCCTCTGATACATGATGACTGGCGCCCATAAATGGTAGACTATCTAGAATACCTTCAGCCATCCTGTCTGCTGACAATGCTGTTGCGTTGCCTTCTGTTGGGAATGGTGGTGCGTGTCGAGCACACTTGGCATGACATAATAGATCAGTAACGGCTGTTTCTCTGGTGCACTGTGCCTCAATCTCGATATAGGAAACGACAATAGCTCAGAATTGTATCAATTCTACGTGAGTATAACTTGTTCCAGCATTCAATTGCTATTGCTGAGTTATGTAGTGCGATCGCAACTGAAACAACGACTTCTTGGGCGGCCAAAACCGAAAACGAAACAAATACGACCGACAACACGATTACAGTAAGGATGACGTCAACTAAGGAGACTACCGTTTCTGTGACTGTATCTGGCGAGCCTACAGGTGACGATGCGGGTACGAATAGGACTGCAGACTCTGACCATAATTTGAGGCGAATCCTCCCTGTAGTTCCAGCTCCGACAAATACACTCGAGAGAGTTCAGCTCCAAGGTCGTTCGGTAGCTAAGACTCAGAGGCTCAGCAATATACGGTCAGCCTTAAGCTTGTATGCGTCTGCCAAAGCTCTGGCACGCCGCGGTCTACAGGGAACCCAAAGAAACAGCAAATCCCAGCCCAGATTCTATAAAATCAGTCTCTGATGGGACTATAGTCATACTCTATACAACAAGTAAACACTAGGCTTGTGCATTTTTATAACATTTATTGTAAAGTATTAGTAGATTTATCAAATTTATGATTAATTTAGATCATATCTGGACTTAAACTATCACAATTATTAGCATAATAAACAATCTTCTGAATAACATTAATGCACTTACATATCTTTGTGGAAGGATTGAAAATGCCTGTGTCTAAGGAGCTTATACAGGCCGACGAGTTTTCCATTAAATTTTGAAAAAGACGACTCTGTGGCCAATGGTTGAAACCGTATGAGGATGTTGATATAGACATAAATTAACTGGTCTTTTCAGCTGGCTAAAGACATTTGCTTTGCGTTATCTGGGCTTCTGGCTAGCTCAAACAAAGTCCTTCCTGAATTCACACGCAATGTCGATAATGCCATGGGCAAAGAGTCATCCAAGTTATGAATCAACGGGCCATGATCGATGTCACGCATCGCCTGGACCAAGTGATAGACTTTGGTATTAGTGTCAGTATTACTAAAGTAAGTATAATGAAAAATTGGTACCGTAGTCCTCGATTCTATCGACATTCTATCTAAACACGAAACGTAGGCTTGGTTCATCCTGCAACCTCAGACGCACAAAATTCATCTAATATGTTGTACATTATGTTATTATCTAACTTTTGTCTATACCTGTCCCATGATACCCGCTTAATCACTCTTTGAAGGCCACTTTATCCTCCTCTCAGCCCTCACATATAGATTATTCGGGCGAATCAGCTGGAACATGGGATCATACTCCACAGGCCCATCTTGAGCCAGACTGAACTTGTATCGGTACACCAGCTTGGGCAAAAACACCTTGACCTCCTGCAGAGCAAAGTTGAAACCAACACACATGCGAGGACCAGTGGCGAAAGGAATGTAAGAGTCCTTGGGACGGTTCTTGACGCGGTCGGTGTCCCAGCGATCAGGGTCGAATAGAGCAGGGTTGTCCCAAATCTTGGTGTTATTGTGGATGTGGTGGAGGGCGGGAATGACGATGGAGTCCTTGGGGAGCTTGTAACCACCGGGGAGGATCATATCAACTGCTGATGTTCGTGCAGGCTGGTATGAGGGGTTGTGTCGTCGTTGTGTCTCTTTGACGTAGTGGTCAAGGAATGTAAGCTTGTTGGTCAACTCGGCAGTAATCTGAGTGTTCTCATCAAAACCGTTGTCAACCATCTCCTGCAGAAGTCTCTCCTGCATACCGGGGTACGCAACGAGACCGTACAGCAGCCATGAGAGAAGCGAACTGGTTGTGGTGAAACCGGCACCAGTTGCAACAACAAGAGGCTCCATGATTCGCTCACGGGGTAGCTTGTTGCCCTTGCTGTCACTAGCACGGAGGACGTAGTCAACCATGTTTTCGGCCTGGACAGCGGCATCTTGAAGCTCCAAATCACCAACACCCTTGGAAGCATTTTCCACCGATTCCGTCATCATAGCCTCCATGTGAGCACGAGCGTCGCGCAGACGCTGAGGGTCGCCGAATGGAAGGTTCTTGTACCAGCTGCCCATAGATGTAATCTTCTTGTTGAGTTCCAGAGACTGCGCAATTCTCAACACCATGGCGTGCGGTCGTGCATCAGGAGAGGTAAAGTGCTGGAAATCCATACCGAGCACCAGCTTTCCAACAGCCTGTGCTCCAAGCTTGAGCATATAAGGGTATACATTCCAAGCCTCGTCGCGCTCATCAAGTTCGTCAAAAACCTTGAAAGCATCCTCGACTGTCTTTTGCATGGTGGGAGCGTAATGGCGCACAGCCTTGGGTCCAAGAGCAGGGGGCAAAAACTTGTGCACTTCTCTCCACTCCTCGGTATCAGTATCACCAAGGAACACACCGGCTTCCTTGTTCTTGATAGGATACAGAGGATGGCCGTCGATAATTCTCTTGGAGAAGAAATCTGTCTCGCCAAAGACAATAGTGGCTAGCTGGGGGTCGTTTGTGTGGTAGATGGTGCTGCCCATGTTTGTTGTTCTGAACAAGGGACCATACTTCTCGAATAACCGTTGGTGGTTACCGAGATGGTCGGGGTAGACTTCAAAGTAGTTGCCTACAAGAGGCAATCCCTTGGGGCCTGGGACCTCACGAACAGCCTTTCCATCGATGGTGATGGCAATGTTGTCAGCACCGAGGACATCAGCGACTGTTGTGAGCGCCTCTGAGTCCGTAACAAAGCCGATGCCTGAAACGTTAGTGGCTATCATGAGTCAATTGACGATAACATACCATTGGGATCAACAATTGCAAAATGCGATGCAATTAGATGTTGCAGACTCTGCTCGTCTAACGATGAAGGCAACTCAATTTCTTGGGCGGTTGAAGGGTCCTCGCCCATAAGATGAAAACGTTTAGTAGCCATGATGAACTTGTGATGAGGTGATGAGCAACTAACAGCAGGCAAATGAATGGCTTCAAATTTCTGATTACTAGCTGGTCTATATAAAGCGACTGACAGAACAAGCCGAGGCACAGAGCCGCCGACGTATTGTGGATCGGGTGAACCTTGCAATCTGCCGGTACATAGGGGCATCTAGGGCATGAAGAATTTGACAAGACGGCCCAGTTAGACACGGCATTACGACGTGGCGTTTGAACCCACCTGTAATTCTCCGCAGAGCCTCGCTAGTGAGTACGAATATTCATGCGTAATTGGTGCTAATGCAGGGTGCGTTATCATTCATTTTAACTAACGGAAATATCACTACTTTGGTTCATCAGGCCATGACTAGCCATAGATAACAAACGGCGACGGTGAATAACTATGAAACCGAACTCCGTGCCTCGGTCAATGGCTCCATCCTGGTCCATAAATTGCTCTGATCGACGGATTTGTAACCATTCAAAGGCCGTGGACGTGGCACTCGGGGCACGCACGGAGACCCGGCGGCTCCGGACCCACCATCGGCCGAGAAAAGCCCCTGAGCCTCGGCTTGACCAAATTGGGAAATGGATTGGCCAATCCTTGCGTCGGTATTTGATTGCGATTGATATAATGAGCTGTGTCCGCTTTGGTTTGGTCGGTGACTTTTGTATTGCGATCAGTATTTCAAAATGGCTTCATTTACTGCGAAAGAAGTGGCGGCTCACAACACCCGCGGTGATTGTTGGACAATAATCAAGGGGCAGGGTACGTCTCGCGTTCTGATTTGAATGAAAGTTGCTGACCGTTTAGTTTACGATGTTACAAAATACGTTGAGGACCACCCTGGTGGTGCAGATGTCCTTATTGAGGTCGCTGGCAAAGACTCAACGGTAGAGTTTGACAGTGCTGGCCACTCTGAGGATGCTTTCGAGATCATGGAGGAGTATCACATTGGAGAATACAAGGGTGCGCCAGTGCGAGGTGCCCCTAAGGCGGTCACCCTAAAAAAAGCAGCTCCCAAGGCTGTCACTTCAAACAGCTTCACTTCAACTGCTCTCACAGCCACCGCGGCCATCTCAGTTGGTGCTGTTGCACTTCACCAAGCATACCGACTGAACCCCGAGATTTTGAACTCCTTACCCAAGATTAAGACTTCTGGCTCAGGTCCCGGCTTCCTTGAGGGTTTCCTCATCGCCTCAGCAATTTTCACCATCGCTGGTACCGTCACTGCGAAGAAGCTTTCCAAGCACCTCCACTTCGAGGAGGGCGGTTTCATGAGTTATGCTCCTCACAAGAAGATGCCCAAGGTGACAAAGGTCAACCCTCTTGTTCAGCGAGGCTGGCTCGATCCCGCAGCATACCATGCTCTTCCTCTGACCGAGAAGGAGATGATTGCCCCCAATGTCTACCGTCTGGTCTTCAGCCTGCCTACTCCCACAACTGTTCTTGGTCTACCGACAGGCCAACATCTTGCCATCAAGGCAGAAATCGATGGAAAGACAGTCAACCGCTCATACACACCCATCTCAAATAACAACGACCTCGGAAAACTGGAACTCGTCATCAAGTGCTATCCCGACGGCCTCCTCACTGGAAAGTACCTCGCCAACCTCGAACTCGGCGACGAAGTCCAGTTCCGTGGACCCAAAGGAGCTATGCGATACCAGCGCGGTTTGTGCAAGAGAATAGGCATGCTCGCTGGCGGAACCGGCATCACCCCCATGTTCCAAATCATCCGAGCCATCTGCGAAGACGACCGCGACCTTACACAAGTCAGCCTCGTTTACGCCAACCGCTCAGAACAGGACATTCTCCTGCGAAACGAGCTTGAGACATTTGCACGCCGATACCCTCAAAACTTCAGACTCTATTACTTAGTCGAGAACGCCCCCGCGGGTTGGAAATACGGAACGGGATATGCCACACAGGCGCTCATGGAGGAAAAGTTCCCAGCCCCCGGGCCCGACTCCAAGATCATGCTTTGCGGGCCTCCAGGCATGATTAAGGCGGCAAAGACATCCCTGGGTAATCTTGGATTCGAGCAGCCTGGCGCTTCTGCCAAGATGAGCGATCACATCTTTTGTTTCTAGATTAGATTTAATGACACTATTATTACCTTTATCACACCCCATAACTTAGCCTATAAACCCTAGTCGCAAGGATCATCACCCGCGTAACCTTACTCCAATGCTTATGCTTAAATTGTGGTCAGAAGACGCCCGCTCCGGCTCACGACCTTCCCATTGGGGCAACCGGGCTGCGATCTGCGTATCTTGGCGATACCATTCAGCAAGGATTCGATGTCGACATCTGGAGACGATATTATTTGAGGAATCTTGCAGCAATGTAACTTTTCTGCCTTTATATACAGGCTGTGTGCCGTGAGTTTCTGCATCAACAATGGCGGACTCCAAGAAAAACCCGGCCTTTGATGGCTTGAGGGGTCAGCCCTACGAAGACTTCAACAGCGATGAAAGAATTGACCAGAGTCCCGACAATGCGAGCACTATTGATGCTCAGAACTTTGCTTACACCGAAGATCGCAAGATTGGTGTCACCGGCGCTGTCTTTTTGATTCTGAATAAGATGATTGGAACTGGAAGTAAGTTGTCGATGATGTCATATTGTCAGACCAAACTGACCATTAGTCTTCTCAACTCCATCAAGCATCTTTGCAGCGACAGGGTCCGTCGGTATATGTCTCATGCTATGGGTCATTGGCGGATTCCTCACCTTCTGCGGTCTTAGCGTCTTCCTTGAGTTTGGACTCGCCATTCCTCGATCTGGTGGTGAGAAGAACTACCTGGAACGAGTCTATCGTCATCCCAAGTACTTGGCAACATGTGTCTTGGCGTCACAGATGATCCTTCTTGGTTTCTCATCTGGCAACTCTCTTGCATTCGGTCGATACATCCTCTACGCTTCCGGGCGAGAGACTCCCGACGGCTGGGAAGCTCGTGGAATCGCTGTCGCGTGCGTGACATTCTCAGTTTTGCTGCACAGCACTCTTCCGAAATGGGGTGTTCGATTATTCAACGTCCTGGGAGTTTTCAAAGTCGTGATCCTGTTGTTCATTGTCTTTTCCGGATTCGCCGCTCTGGCAGGCCATCGTCGTGTGCCAGACCCTCACAATTTTGACCACGCTTTTAGAATCGAAGAGGGAGACGGCTACGGAGGCGGTGGAGCGTACGCCTACTCGAATGCACTTCTCAACATCATCTACAGTTACAAAGGATGGGAAAACGCCAACTACGTCCTCGGCGAATTGAAGAACCCTAAGAAGACTCTTTCAGTTGCGGCACCGCTCGCTGTCGGAGGTGTCACCATTCTCTACGTCCTCGCCAACGTGGCCTACTTCTCCGCGATTCCAAAGTCAGACCTTGCCAAGTCAGAGGCCATCGTGGCGGGTCTTTTCTTCAAGAACATCTTTGGCGAGAGTGCAGCTGCCCGAAGTCTTCCGGCGTTTGTCGCTCTGAGCAATCTTGGAAACGTCTTGGCTGTTTCGTTTGCACATGCGAGAGTGAACCAAGAGCTTGCCAAGGAGGGAATGCTGCCTTTTAGTCGCTTCTGGGCATCAAACAAGCCTTTCAATGCACCTAGCCCAGCTGTGAGTTTGCATCCTCCTTTGACCCCATACTTTTTGCTCAACTAACAATGTAGCTCTTCCTCCATTGGGCTGTTACCGTTATCGTCCTGCTTGCACCGCCTGCAGGCCCTGCCTACAACTTCATAGTCAACCTGTATGTTACTGTTCTCCTTGATTGCTTTATACTGACAATTTAGGTACACCTACCCCGGATCATGGATCAACGGATTCGTTACGGCTGGTCTCATCTACCTCCACTACAGCAAATCGGAGAACTGGACCTCACCCTGGCACACGTACCTCCCAATAGCCGTCATTTATCTGCTCGCCAATATCTTCCTCGCTTTCGTACCGTTTATACCACCGGATGGTGACTGGAATGCCGATGGGTATCCGTACTACGTGTTCCCTGTTGTTGGTGTCGGTGTTTTGCTGCTTGGAGTTGTCTACTGGTGCTTTTGGACAAAGGTCTTTCCACGGATCGGAGGTTACAAGGTTGTGGCTGAAAGGACTTTCAATGACAGTGGAGTTGAGACTGTACAGTACCGCAAGGTTCCTGTCAAGAAAGACTAGCCTGGTTTGAGAGACATCGGGTTGAGGTCGATCAACTAGGATGGGGGCTTGAGAAATCTCTTCATTAATATCGTCATATGATGGTACATGATGAAGTGCTGAGATTCAATCTACTATGAGAAGCAAATTCCTTCTAAAACAACATGAGCTTCATCTGTCTCCATATTTCTAGCATCAATCTATAACAGCCCGCCCTATGTTCTGAGGTTGACTCTTGCTTGCCAATCGGTGCCGCTCACTAGCGACCAGCAAGCCTGTGAGCATCAACAATCATCTGATGATTCTTACGAGATGAAGTCTTCATAAACACCTTCAGCTGACTTCTGTCGCGCGGTTCATGGTCGTCGAGGTGCATTCGGGATTTGTACATGTCGAAGTAGCTCTGTACACTAAACGAGAGGTCACTCTTTGGACTGTTGAAAATACTGACAGTGTCGATAGCCTTTCGAATATTCTGAAGATCAATCATAGAGACGCTGTAAACGTCAAACCCCTTGTAGATGGTGACGTTGGGACCAGAGGCGTCCGTCGAACTCCCCTCGCGGGCGATGCAACTGAGGTGACTCATCAAAGCCGGCAGGGTTTTGCAGCTCCATTCATACGGAGGGCCTTCAGGGAGGTGGCCAGAGTTGGCTTCGTTGGAGCGACCAGGGAGGCCTTTGACCGGGAGATTGTTGAGCATGTCGGGTATCGAAACGGGAAGAGGATTCTCTGAAGTAGCGATAGCTTTACGCAATCGTCGTAGGGCTTTGACACCATGGGTGACTGGCGGATTCCAGCGTCGACGATCGTCGGTGCGGCAGATGACAGCGAAATGCAAGAGAAGAGCAAGACGTTGAGAATTTCCAGCAATAGCGCCGTGCGTGATGAGTCGGCACAGCTCCAAAGAAAAGGCATGGCCGTAGTAAATGAGGGATGTGTCGGCATGAAGACCACGGAGAGGAGAAAAGAGCGAGTAAGGGTCGATACCGAGAATGTGAAGGCAGATCTTCCAGAGGAGAGCAAAATAGGAGCGCGTATCGAAGATTTCGGTGAGGGAGTCTGGGACCAAAAGGGACGGATGCACGATAGTATCGACGGTCGCCCCTTCGGGGATCTGGCCTTGAAGAGATGACGCCATAATGGCAATAATATGCTATGAAGAATGAAAACGGGATGCGGGAAGAAGAACGGGAGGACTCTGTTTGGAAGAGATTGAAGGACTGGATGTATTGATTTGTGGAGCACAAAACAATCACCAAGATACCCGTGGCATGCCCACAGCGCTTCTAGGAGTAACCAAACACACATCATGCTTTACCATTGAAAGTTACAAACAATACTGTTGCTTCTGATGCTTTCCAAATGAGCCTGAGTGAAAGCCATGTTTGTGTGAGAGATGAGGTGATGGTGATTTCGTTTGCCAAGCTTAGCCTAAGTTAAAAGAACAGCAAGGAGGTGATCAAAGAACAAAGCCAACCTGTTGCTTGAGCTGTGCACAATTTCAGGACAAAAATGAGAACATCAATATCAAAGGCATCAGAGTGAATAAAGCCTCTGGGTGTATAAAATGAACCAGGGCGCGCAAGAAAAGAAGATATATTTCCGATAATTTACTCACTTCTTAATTTATATAATCTTATATAAACTATAACAACCTCTTCTTAATTTATATAACTTTATATAACTTTATCTAAGATTATATAAAAATTCTTCTAACATCATTGACAAGCAAATGGTACGGTCAGTCATTCACTGCAGTTTCCTCTCACTGTATCCACTTCTATGTGATTCACATAGCCCTACTCTATACATTCAGCAATGAAATAAAAATAAACAACAAATTCCTTCTTTCCTCCTGCACACATTCTCATTATTCTCAAGTCATCATGGACCAGTTCGTACACAGCAAAGACCTGCGCGACAAGCTCGACTTGAATGAGGATTCCTTCGAGCTGAAGAGGACGCTGCAGATGTACCTCCCTCCTGTTGCTACGGCCAAAACGAGAGGTATTGACTGCATGATCGCGTTGATCAGATGCATCTACTCTCATATGACTCCGAAATACTGGGAGAGAAACGCCGAGAACATCGAACGCGAAAAGAAGAATCCTCTGTTGGCCCTCGCTTGGTTAGACGTTGATTACGAGCATCTGGCTAGTATTGCGGAGTGGGGTCAGGCCAGACAAGAAGTCGCTGCTCTCTTTGGACTATCAGAGAGTACGGACAGTCTTTCTTTCGAAACGATACTCGAATCAGACTTGATGGCAGAAACTCTATGGAAAGAACCCGAGTTTGTCCTCTGGACAGCTATGATGATGACCAAACCAGGCAAAGACAAAAGATCTGTGGCGTGCGATCAATCTGGAATCCCACGTCTTATTGTTGATCGAAATCGAAATCCGAATCTCACATTCCGAGACTTCGTACGAAAACCATTTTCGTACAAGCTGAAACATGGAACAACATACGTCCGGATGTCTGCAGAGCCACGCTTCATTCGGGTCGATTACAGCACAAAACCAGGCCTGGCCGCTCTTCCTTTCTCCACGATCAAGAATATTAAAATTCCGATCGTTGAGCTGAATGACTCCGCGAAGGAGTGCTGGTACACCCTGTTTGCTGTAGTCTCACTCCAGGAGACTCGATCAGGACCTACTCGTTTATGGGCGAGAGACAGAACCTGACTTGGGATTCGCCGAGTTTTCTCGGATACCCCGATATGATCCAGGTTTCAAGATAGCAGAAGATGCACTAGCATCGGTTATGAAGAAGGATGGTTTCAAACCCGTGAATGGATCCAACTACATGTAGTTGTAGGATGTCGTGATGGTTTGTGTATTACCAGGGGAGGCCATCGAGATGATCGCCGCACTAGAAGGTACCTTGGGAATTATTGGACTATGAGATTTAATCAAACTCGCGTCGAATAGTGGTGTTACATACTAAGTCTCAATATTAACACATAATCACAACACTTTATACCATGAGGTTATTTCTTTTGCTCAGTGAATTACATTGTGATAACGCAGTGATCTGACACTGCTTGACTGAATAACAATCTGTGTCACTCCGTAAAAGTCGTTAGTGAAAATTCGTCCGATGTGATAACCATGCACAGACCTTCCACATCACTCAACTTCATCCTTCCACATCATCACAAAATGTCTCGACGAAACCTTCGATCTACCAGAGCACAGCGCGCACCTCGAGAAGAGGTCAACGAGGCCGATTTTGACTACGAAGAAGAAGACGATCAAAACGAATCCGAAGAGCTCGAAGAGCAGAATTCCCGACCAGGAAGACGTACGGGTAGGCCAGCGCCGAAGAAGAAGAAGGCTGAGGACCGCGAGTCCTTGGAGAGACATCGTGATGAGTATAATTATAATAAATAACTATAAATTAAATGTATTAAAAAGCTTATGTTAATAAATAACTTTAATATCTTCTTACCTCCTTCTTAGGCGGGGAGGTTAATAAAAGGAACTCCTATAGTAATTATATTTTATATTATATGATAATATATTCTAATAATTAGCTGCAAGAGGTAGTAATAATAGTATTTAGGTCTATAGCTTGGTATTAGTATTATAATATATGACTAGTTAAAACGATGTAGGATTCTGAGAACTCCTTTCCACTTATCTGAGTAGTGTCTACTATTGCAAGACGAGTGTTCAAGGTATTAAACGACAACTAGGCCTTGCCTGATTTCACTTCTACATGGAGCGCAGTCATAGCACAATAACAATTTATAGCTCTAGAGCAAGGGAAACAAGGACGATGATTAATTGATTTATGTATAATCTTTTGCTATATTCATATATATTTCATACACATGAGTGGAAAGAAGTAGGTGAGGAATAATAGATATCTAGGTTGCATATGAGTAGCCACACAAGCTAGATAACTTGATCTAAGCACCAGGATATTGAATAAGTTTGTGTTCCAAAATTAGTAGATAGTTCAGCTCAGCGACACCACTTCTGCCATAGGCAGCCCATCCTAACGGCATAACAGTGTGGACATCCTGTACCTCTTGTGCAATGATGAACAGTTCCACAGAATTGATAACAGCGAGAGCGGCGCTTCTCAAGCGTGGACAGTCTCTCAAACACCTCAGTATGTTCATCCCGCCTACAAATCGCCGCGCGTTCCGTCAGCCCCTCATTTTCTGTTGCCTCGAGCGCATCCGCCTGTTCTTTCTCCTGTTGGAAGTATTGATCCGCTTTCGAGCTTGGTTTAAAGTGGGCAGACTGGACGCGGTCGTTTGATGGGTACTCGTAGATGTCAATCTTGACAGCTGCGTTCTCCATGTACATATCGAGGAATTGGCTACCAGATACTGCATTCATGAATTCTTCATAGCGCTCAAGGTCGTCCACATGGATTGCATCTTGGGGCGAAAGGGCCATTACTCCAATTGCACAGAGGATGGCTACCTTAAGAATAAGGGAAAAAGGTGACATGGGGTTCAAAGGTTAGTTTTGGTGTTGTAACAAATGCAGCTGCCGATTCTGTTGGTTAGGTTTACTTGAGGGGTCAATCAGGAGCTTTATAGATCATGGGAAGAATGGCTTTCATCCTGACATGTGAGTTTATGCGCGATTTTGTTACTGCACATGCAATTAGATCATCTTCTGGACAGTCATATGAGGCATAACCAACGTCAGTCCTCAGAGATTTTGCTCCTTTTCGGAAAGGCGGCAACGACATACGAAGATGGGCCGGGTGTGATTGGACCACTATGTGACTGTTGGTTGTGCTGCGCAGCTTCAAAAGGACCATCGTCTGTGCCGAATCCCGACTAATGCAAGACTTTGGAAACCGTGCCAGATCAAGCATAATCATACGAGTGTGCACAACAATAGCCCGAGCTGCTCATTGCATTACATACTAAACGGAACGTGTTATCCGACTCGAGAGGTGTACTCCAATCAGCAGTTCAGAGAATGACTTTCCCTCGCCGCTTGGACTTTAATCATTTCTTCCAAGTCTTTGTACAGCAATATTCCAGCGCCGATCGCGGGCACATCTAAACGTTCATAGCCATCAAGTGCTGAAGTAGAGTGACATTCCTGAGCTGAATAATCAAAACGACCCAACCGCAGACGAGTTCCCATATTTTCAGAAGATCTTGTCGACTATCATGACCTCTGCCCATCATTACCCTGTTCAAGGTGACAACGACCCTCCGATTTGTTGCGTTGATCTGGATCTTGACTCCTGATGGAATGACATAGTTGATCGTATCCAGGTCCTTTATGATGTATGTCTCTATCGGAGTGAACCATGGCAATTCGGCTTCGAATGGCCCTGCGGCATTTGCTTGTGTGTATTCCTTCCCAAATCGGTCCTCCCATAGTATCATTCGTTCGTTGAAGTCATTAGTATCGGATGGTAGACCACTGAGCGTGTTGTCGCAGAGTATAGCCTTTGATTGCACAATATATTCGGCGTTCGGGCCAGTGACGGAGTTAGTTGCAGCAAACGAGTCGACTTTTGCCTTGAGGGCGGCCAGTTCGAGATCAGTGTCGGTTCGTTCTTCACAGTACTTTGCGAATAGGGAACTCGCGTTCTCGCCTTGAGTCAGTTCGATGGGGAAAATGGGATTCCAAGGCCACTTCGGACCAGCAAAGCCTAAAGATTGAACTGTCCAAGTCAGTATGAGGGCTGATATCACGAATATCCTAAACACTCACACCACAGCATCCACATGACACGATCGACCGTGTACTCGAAATACCTTACAGGGATAACTCGTTTACCCCGATCATAAAGCTGTTGGCAAGTCATCCTGGTAGCCCTTTTTCCATATTCTTTCATCAGGTGATGGACCTCTGGACGCATGAAACCGAAGTAGGCGGCGAGGTGTTCACGGCGTTCTTTCGTATCGCTCACGTTCACTGTCTTCTTGGGAGGAGAGAACTTTGTGCCTGGGGTGTTTCGGGGCGAGAAGTCGAGGTATCCATTCGTGCGCTCCATTTGGTATGTGTTTATATGTTGATGCTCAAGGAAGCCATCAGTTTCTGTAGTGTTTGAGTTCGATAGGATTAAAAGGCCATATTTTACCTTGGATCATCCTTGTGCTTCAGTGACAAAGATAAGTTCTTTTGATCATGTTGCCATGAGTTGTCGATTAGAATGTGTAGGAGGCAGGAGATATGGAAACTGTCCTCCTGTTCAGTTGTAGTGATTTGTGAGAGTATGTTCGGCGGTGGTGTCGCAGTGCAGCGAACAATCACTTCACCTGAAGGGTGAATCATAGAGCCCACCTTCTCCTTCATTCACCTCGTCTTTCTTCATCCTTGCTTGCAACAGCTTCCGAGGCATTTTCCGTTATTCGAAATCTCCTTTAATTTACGCCCAACATGTCTTCTTCGGCCGGGAGTTCCAGCACTGACGCTGACACACCCAGAAACAACTTCCTCGTCTTCACGCCTCCTCCCCGTATCTATTCTCACACTCCTATCTCCACTCAGCAGCTCTCAGCCACGTTGGCTCCAATTCTACAATCCAAACCCGTATCTTTTGCACATCATGTCTCCGCCGCACCATATCCAGTCTCTGATCTGAGGCCTGCCGGTATCGTCAACCAATCCGGCGTCCTGCTGGGTCTATGTCTTGAAAGCCCTTCGGGAGAAGTCATAAATGTAGTCGTTGATTCAACCGGCTTTCCTGGAAACATCTTATACCGGGGATCTTACCGTGGCATAAACCAAGCTGCGGAAACTGCTACCTTGATGGGTTACCCGGGCACCCTCTGCTGGATGACGAACCCTGCGACCAGCTTTGATATGATGGTTGCGAACTTGCCACCAGGATACCGCAAGGTAGACTTACAAATCCGCTATATCGACACTGCTCCCCGAGAAGACAGACCACTTGCAGAACTTGGGGAGTCTCAGGATGAGTGGATGATGATCGTGTTCCCACGCGATCGCCCTAATGTCATCCGACATGTTCAAACAGGCTTCGATCCTGTGGAGCAGCCTCCGCTCATATTTGAAGAAGTTGTTCAGGATTCATTTTTGGGCACGATGCATCGTATCGGACAGTTTTGGTAGGACTAAGACTGACTGCCACTAAAAGGGAACGAGAGTCAATCCTAGATTGTTCTTGGTTAGCCAAGACTCAGCGCGTTGACGAGGATCGAGGAGGATGGTTGATATAATGCAATGTGGGACAACTGTATATACAGTGAATCATAAAGAAGCTTTGAAGCTATGGCTCTTAGTAAAATACAAACTTCTTGTAATCTCCGTTCCGCAAACGGACTGGCAAGCGTATGAGAATGACTATACTTCAATCCACATTTCTTTCACTTTGAAACTTTCACAGTAACACATATTTGACTGCAAGTAGAGTAGAGTATCGTAGGTCTATGCTATTCATTTTCACATACTATTCTAAAGACCCGTTATCCAGATATCCGTGGTTCCCAAACATAATTCAAATGTCTCATAATCGTGTCGTCTATCAATCTATGCCGTATACGTCTTCGCCCGAAAAGTCAACCAGAGTGGCTTCGGTTGCGCCAAACTCCGGTTCCCAAGTCGGTTTCTCTGAGTGTTTTCTTTCCAGGCCTCGTTTTGAAACTGGGAGTCGTTCCCGGGGCGAATCATGCTGTGTAGTGTCGTTGGGGTCCTCTTTACTGTAGGCTGGCTCTCCTTTCGTGTCTCTCGTGTATGTCGAGTTCCCTTTCGTATATGCTGGTGATGGATCTGAGGGCGATGCCTCTGGATCGTCCAGAGTCTTGGCGGGCGGAAATCTGTCCGCTTTTGATGGGGTGATGGTCGCATCTGGGACACGTTCACTGCAAAATATTAGCAAGAGGTTGTCAAGTTGGTTTGAAAATGACTCACCTGTTCACTCTCCAATACGGTGAGGCTTGTAACAGTTCCAAGTCCACTATGCCTTCGGCATCCAGAATCTTTGAAATTACATGTTCGCGGCCATTTGACACGTTCAGAATACTTCTGATGAGGCTCACAGCCTGTTCAGGCACTGTTGCAGGGGTATTTGTGTCGGGATTGGTCATCATCCATTCAAGCAGACGGTGCGGGAGGGTGGTCTGTTTCAAAATCTCCCAGTTCTCGTCATCGGCGTAGACGACAAGTCCGACGGTGTCTTTAATGTCGAGTCCGCCCATGGGATTTACAGCAGTTATTTCAGCGCTGCCGGAACGGTAGACGAGTTGTGACTGGAAACCAGATGCAAGGCGGACTTCGGAGTGTTCCAAGGTTTCCCGCAACCACGATGTGGCTTTTGGTGTGGTTGTTCTGGGACTTCGGAAGTGAACAGCGATACTACAGGGGTTAGAAAGGTTTCGAGTCTGAAGGGAAATCTCTTACCGTAGGAGGTGCTCAGCCTTGGATGAAAGCTCGTCTGGTAGCTCAATTGATTTGAAATTCTCGTCGGCGGGACCTTGGTCTTCCACATGGCGAGATAGATAGCGTTGGTCAAGGCCAGCCCAAACAAGTAAATTGTCGAGCATCCATATCGTCTTCGGGTCGAAATCTAGAAGGTTGAGCTTTCCAGTGAAAGCCTCTTTCAAATTTTGACGGTCCGCTATTGAAAACTCCATACTTGAAGCACACAGCAAAACACCATCTGCAGTCGACACAGGAAAGACGTTACTGTGGGCAAATCTCTCCTTGTCAAAGATGTGACCGTAATCTGGTATCCGTTGGCTGACTGCGACCAGAAGACCTCTGGCTGTGTCGTCGCGCGAGCAATCGGGGCTCAGAGATGATACGTTCATTAGCGTGTCGAAGATTAGGCCTGAATCGTTCTGTTCCACATCGAGAAAATTGACAAAGAATTCGTGTAACTCAGTGTAGTGTTTGCTCAGGTCGTTGATATCTGGGCTTTCGAGTTTGGGGGACCAGGAACACTGGCTCGAGTTGACCCAGGCCACTGTTTCACCAGGAGCCACGGCGAGAATGGCTTTCTCGGCGAAGCAAGACCTTTGACTGTTAGCAGAATAGGCGCCATCAGAATAATCCGACTTACTTGAGATCAGCAGCCTCCTCGGGTGTGAGCTCGTGCCTCATCTTATCCAAAGCTCGGTACAGCTCATCTGTTAGCCAGAGGTCTGCTGGGTCGAGTTCTGCATCAAAGTCGCGCTTGTCCAGCACGTCCACGATTGTTCTGTAACTGGCATTCTCAAGGTGTAATGTCTGTGTGTAGAATTCTCTGAGTGATACAAGCTCTGACTTGCTGGCGTCCCAATCTGACGGGACCGGAAAGACAGGTGACTTCGAGAGTGTGCTCGCTATCTCGCACATGTCGTCCAATAAGCATTCACTCAGAGGTCTCCATATTGGATGGACATACACCAACTGCTCCTTCTCGAATACGTGCCTGGTTATGTCAGCATCATGATGTTGCAGTGGAAAAATGTTCGTACCTGACTTTCTGCTGGCTCGCCTGCGGATCCTTGGAGTCTTCACACTCGGCTTGGATTCGCAGATACAACTCCAGGATTCGCCGGGGAAACTCGACAGTTGATGCTTTTGATCGTCGAACTCGTATCAACATTTCGAGGAAAAAGTCCAGATCATCATGATACTTGGCGAAGGCCCTGAGACACCGCCACTGTCCGAAACCTCCTTCAGATCGAATAGGCGGGTCGAGTCTGAGAAACGGAAAAGGTTCGCCTTCCAGCATATATCGATTCCGGAGGTAATGCAGCTTGGGCAGCGGGATATACGAGTTCCCCAAAGGCCTGTACTTTCCATCCTGGCAGAGGACTCTGATGGCCTTGATATCGAACATGGAGTCTGGGTTCTCCTTTGCGTAGATCTTGTCGCGTTTCCATGCCTGCTGGAGGTAGTTGAGGAACTCTTCGGGATGCTGCTTGGACATCTCGATACATTTTGGCGCTACAGAACGACCCCGCTCACTGAACTCGAAGAGCCGGGGCTCTGAAGGCCCAAAGCCTCCATAGCTCCTGGAAGAAGTGCTGCTGGTATCTCCACGATCGCCACGCAGTAATTGCATCGGAATGGTGTTTTTGTGAATCCCCAGATGAGATCTGGGTCGGGTTGCAAGACTCACGACTCACCGACAGGAGCCTTTGACGTGGCCATAGTGGAGCCACCACAGCAGGGGGTTGGCGGAAAAAGTGCCCTCCGATGTCCAACCACCAATCACGCGCCTCGTTTTCTCAATTTTGATTGTCTTATCGTGACATTTGTCTCCGCAGAAGCACATGTCGTTTTATTTCTGCCAAATCGCTCAGACGCGGAGGTGGAACGTGAGGTCAGGGGTTAGCTACGTCATTTGGTGGTGCCTTGCTACCCAATGCCATACCCTATGCATGTTAAGAATGTGATTTCTATCAAGAGTCCCAGACTGTGTCCTCGTGTCTTGACTTCTTCCAGAAACGAATTTCTTGAGACAAATGAGCAGGGATATTTAGCGCAAAAACTAAAAAAGATCTTCCACATCGACACTAAGCCATAAACAAAGTGTCAATGAAAGGCTGAGTGAACTATCTGAAGCTAACAACGGGTGCAAACGGTTCTCAGCTGGTTTTTGAAAATGGTTCTTCCAATACGCAACAATTGGCCTAGGACGTATATTCTACCATGATGAATACAGGCAAGGCGAGAGGCTGGCGGTCACGCAGACGGGCTCATACACGCAAAAGCGGCCACAAACTTCCCCGGATATAACGCAAACTGCTGCAACATTGACAAGCATCTTCGCCGGCGTTCAGCCAGCCCGGCCCGGGTCCCGAGATCGCCAGATGATATTAGCTGGGAGTATTACCACATTTGGATGTTCTCAAGACATACAGTGCTAGAGAGGCCAGTCTAAACCCGGATATTGGGTTATAGTAGCACTGTTAACCTATTTTTTAAACTGTATTGCCATGCACAAGGGCGTGTTAGCCTGTTTGCTGACATGCTGATCACCCGCCAAGCTCCCGATTATTTCCCGATCCAAGGATCACGGCGATGAATAAATACACGACCAGCGCCCCTCGCAACTTGAACCTTTCAAAACGCTCTAAGGTAGCAAGAATGGTGACAACTACTCAGACTGAGTCAAGACAAGCCGATGTCTTTGAGCTTCGCAATCTGGAAAGCCCAACATATAACTCGGCCAACAACACGGAGCCTGTGCACTCGTCCGACAAGCCAACCAAGGCTGAGTTATTCAAGATCTTCAGTGTTGGATTCTCATTCTTTGTCGCTGGAGTTAACGATGGAAGCATAGGAGCTTTGATTCCCCATATCATCCGAGACTATGATGTCACGACGGCTATTGTCTCATCAGTGTGAGTGACACCTATCTCCATAGAACCACGCTAACAAGAACAGCTACGGTGCAAACTTCATGGGATGGTTCTCCGGTGCCTTGTCTAATACCCATCTTTGTCAGATCTTCGACCTCGGCTCAATGCTGGCAATTGGAGCCGTTCTCCAGGTTATCGCTCACGCTCTTCGGTCATGGAAGCCACCTTTCGGGCTCTTTGCTGTGACCTTTTGGCTGGTTAGTTTGGGTCAGGCGTACCAAGATACCCATGGAAATACGTTTGTCGCTGGAGTAAAAGGTTCCCACAGATGGCTTGCATTCATCCACGCTATGTACATGGCTGGGTGTCTGGTCGGGCCTTTCGTCGCAACGGGTGTTGCTTCTGCTGGAAGTACATCGAGATGGTATCTATTCTACACGTTTCCACTCGGTATCGGTATTATAAACATGGCACTTGTTGTTTATGCATTCTGGGACACTCTTGGGCTGAAAAGAAAGCAACAGCCTACCGAGCGAACACTGGAGGCTGACCAGTCGCCTGCCTCAAGGAACGAGGACGCTTTCGCGTTGATGAAAGAAACTCTCAAGAACAAGAATGTTTGGCTCATCAGTATATTCTTTTTCTTCTTCCTCGGCGCCACTCTAACTGCGAGTGGATGGGTGGTCGAATATTTGGTTGATGTTCGCAACGGTGACATCAATCAGATGGGATTTGTGCCGGCCGGGTTCAGCGGAGGATCGTTGCTTGGAAGGTTATTTCTCGCTGAACCAACGCATCGCTTCGGAGTTCGTAGGATGATTTTTGGTTTCACCATCATCAGTATTGGTTTGCAACTTTTATTCTGGCTGTGAGTAAACTTTCCTCCTGCTCCTCCATCGCTAACCGGCACAGGGTCCCGAATATAATCGCTGCTTCAATCGCCATTAGTCTCCTTGGTTTCTTCATGGGGCCATACTTTGCTAGTGTATGTAAACTGCAATCTTTGATGACTTGGCTAACAGAACAGGGCATATCCGTCGGGTCCAAGCTGTTCAGCCCCCGTATTCAGTCCACGGCTTTGGCGTTTGTGTTTGTGTTCGCTCAGCTTGGAGGCTGTTTATTTCCCATCATTACTGGTCTGGTAGCGGCGAGTGCTGGTGTGAAGGTTCTGCAACCTGTTCTTTGTGCCCTTCTGGTAGCCACAGCCGTTTCTTGGTTGTTCGTACCTATGCCCAAAGAAAGCGATAACCCCACACTGCATCGAGAGTAGTTGATAGTTCAAGATCTTGAGCTCTTGAGTAAAATATGAGAAGGTACTATGTAAAAAGGAAGTTTTGTATTGATGGGCCGTCTTGGAAGTTGCCATTTAGGAGTCGTAGCAATTAGAAGACTCCCTATAAACTTACGATAAGATTATATAAGATTACATAAGTTCAAAAGAGTTTCTCATAATTTATATAATATTATGTGGAAAACTAAAGAGGAAATTGTGGAACTTCAGCACGCCCACTGTATCTGCTCTATTTCCACGTTCACAATGACAGCAAATTGATTGGCATGTATGCTTGCCGAAGATGTCGCCGTCTGTTGCTTTGCGATGAACCATTCATCTCTTGATAACTGAATGACCTTATTTGAAAACTCAGTGAGATGAGTTAAGTTCGTGTAGATAACAATTCATATGTCCTTTCTCCGTGTCAGGATACGACACTAAACATTGGCTCTCTCAACATCTGATGATTGGTTCACGACATCTTATTCATGAGCGTATGTTGCATTCGATTGCTTGGTGGAAAGGCTTTTCTCTCGAGATACAAATATGATAAACTATAGTTATAGAATAGGGGCTACCTCGGCCTTCTTTTCTTTGGACTGTTGTTCTTCTCGTTGTTTCCACGTCCTTTCTTTATCAATGTGACTATTACTTTTCGCTGCCTCCCTGTCTGCCCGTCAGGTCACCAGGATGTTAAAAGCTATCTCACGTTACCCGATTCGAACCTGGTTAATGCGGTTCGCCAATTTCTTCGCAGCTTTCACTCCATCTTCCTTCTCCAGATTGACTCGGTACCCAACAAGTTCGAGCTTCTTCACGACCCTATCGCTTCCCTTGCCAGACTCAGTAAACACAAAATGATCATGAGACAAGAGCTGGTACACGATACGATCTAACGACGCCCAAGTATTGCAGGTTGCATCGGGCCAAGCGAACATTGCATTGTCTGCTTCGTTCTTCTCGGCCGAACCGATGAGGTACATCATACGCCAGGATGTTTCTGTGTAGCTTTCAAGGCCGGTGGGATAAAGACGGAAGCGAACCTCGCCTGGGGGAGTCGGGAAAACGGGAGGCAGGCCAAAGCTCAGGTACGTGCTGGCGATATCAACTCCTCTGACGGTCCAGTTGGTGATACTGAAACCAGGCTCATCATCCACAGAGAGGGTCAAAGTACTGTTAGTTTTGGCATCTGAGTATGTACCCGCGTACATCTTCTCGGCTTCGTCTTTGCCAGCTTCTTCAATGGCAGGCAGCAATTCTTTAACAATGTTTGAGAACAGTAGTTGCAAAACACCACCACTTGTCTCTTCCATCGGGCCACCGGTAAGAAGACTGATAGTCAGGTTATAGTCGGGAATCAGGACCAGAAGCGAATGGTAGGTAGTAATATCGCCGGCCTTGGTGTAGAATTCGACAACTCGGTTATCTTTTGTGACGTTGGTCGAGCGAAAGATCTCCCAAGGCTCGCCAACAAAGATTCCTGTTGATGAAGTCCCGGTAGACGGCTTCAACCACTTTCGTGTCTGCACAGCACTGAGTTGTTCATTCTTCAGGACAGAATCTCCAAAGGCCATTATGTCATTCAAGGAGGTATAGTAAACACCGGCACTGTAATTGGTAAGCTCAGCACGCTGAATCGGGGTTGTAACTCACGGATCACCATAACCAAGGGTTGCATTCCACCACACATCGTTTAAAGCCACAAACCCAAGAGAACTATCAGGTTCCTCGAAGAATGTGTGATCCATTCCGGTGGGGTCCCAGATGTGCTTCTTGATGAACTCCCCAGAGGGCATGCCACTGACCTTCTCGATAACCCATCCCATGATAGCCCAGCCAGCGTTTGAGTAAACAATGTTTGCTGCGTATGGTGCATAAACTGGGGGTCTCTCTCCAAAGCGTCTAAAAAAGTCTACAAGTGTTAGATCCGGCTCATAATGAAAGCAACGGAGACTTACCTGACTTGGTGCATTCTGGGATACCTAGAATTCCAGAACAGTTGAGACTTTTGGATGGATCAGCAGGGGGAAAGCCAAGTTTTGTCCAGTCACCATAAGGTTCTATATCAGTGGCCACTAGAATAATTAGCAAGTCTTCACCTAGAGCATGATTGCAACTTACGATCGGCTGGAATACCACCAAGATGAGATGTCAAGGCACGGACGGTAACAAGATCCCAGTCAACCGCCCAGACCGGGTCCTGCTTTCGGGCTTGTCTACTCAAACGTCGCAGCTCAGGTACATATTTCGTAACGGGAGCATCAAAGTCGACATTGTGTAGCTTCAACAAGGCAAGGACAGGGAACACCTTGGATAAACTGGCCATGCGAAAGACAGTGTCTGAATCCACCTTGTGCACTCCTCGAGGGTCAAACTTTGGTGGAGTATTGGCGAACTCAACCATGTAGTCATCCTCATTGGTCGACTTTACTGCAACGGCGACCGATGATTCATTCCAGTCAGCGGTAGTTTCTTCCAGTAACTTTTGGATGACCTTCACTGCAGACTTGACTGAGGGATGGGAATTGGGGTGCAGAGGCGCAGGAAGGACAGGTCCAAGAGGTGGACAATGACCCCCACGGGCTGCAAGCGATGTCCCAACAAAGAGTGAGACATAGAGATATTGTTGAAGGGCTTTCATCTTGGTTGATGGTGTGGATACTAAATAATCAGACAACTTTATCAACATACTAGGGGACATACCTATTTTATATCCTTCCGGTGGTTTGTGTCCGACGGGGTTAACGTTCGTCCGCTAGAACGGCTGAATACATATCTGAATCACGATGATTCAGTTTATTGCTTACCTTCCCCAAAGTTCCCGGCACGAGATGGTGTTGGTAAGCTTACGGCTTGGGGTTGACTGATTACGCATCTGATTATCGAAGCGGACGGCCAGATCGGGAACAGATGATGCACTGGAGTAGAATGTCTCGTTCATCAGGATTTACGCCTAGATGCGAGAGCCAAGATACCACAGCTCAATCATCAGCATGAGTAAGCTTGTGATCCGTCTTGGCGACATAGCGTCAGCTTTAGGGATTGATTGGTTAGCTGACTGCTTGGGGCGGACATTCTGAGACATACTTTTGTCTGTATCAAGACAGGCTGCCGGGTATTTTACATAATGCAACGGTCATTTATAAACAAGCAGAAGGTTGAAACAAGTCACTATTGGAAGTTCCTTGCAGAAAGAAGAATTATTGCGGAGAAACGGGATGGTATCACGCGGATATGCGGGAAGGGATGTTTCCTTCCATTCGATTATATAGGATATTTCATGTATCTTGTACAAGCAAATATTCGTTAGATTAGACTCTACGCTTTAGTGCATAATACAGGGTAGTTCGGAGAATAAGCACGCGTAACGTGGAGTGGCTGTTTCGATCTTGCCTACCATATCCCCAGAAAGAAGATCTTTGATTGCCATGCGATCATAAACTAACGAACAATGCTCTGAACAGACCGTTTACTTCTAGTATTGGCCGTATTAACTTTATTAGCGATTTTGCTTTTATTTCCCCTAGCCCAATGATTGATTAACCTTATTCATTATCCGACCGAAATACATTAAGGTTGGTGGGTGGAGGCAAACAATGTTCCCTTCGAATCACGCCGCACACATTACCCTCAGAAAGCTTTCTCCTCATAAACAAACGGTAACCCATATTATACTTTTGAATTGAATGGATACAAAATACAAGCAAGTCTCCCTGTAAAGCCTCTGCTTGTTCATCGTTCGTTTCCAAATCACGTGTGCGTCATGCAAGCTACGTCAGCTGAAAACTCCAGGCATCCACAATCTAGAGAACCACACTTTACTTGTCAACTCCATATCATTATAATATCGCTAATTACCTCGGAAACAATGGATGACGCTTCAACAATCCCCAAGTTCGTCGTCGATCTCTCCCTACCACCCGAAATCCGCTACAACCACATCATTCCGCACTTCCAAGACTCTGTGGCGGCCTGTAACCTCCCTTCTCTCTTCGATGAACTCCTCGAAACTGTCGTGGGGCCTCGTTATGGCAAGGTTCTCGCTACCGTTGCACGATATACTCTCCGACGCGTCCACTCTGCGGAAGAGACGGCTGAACTGACCGGCATCTCGCAAGCAATCGGCATTCCAATGCACATCCTCGTAGCTTTCAACGTTTTACTCGACCTTTTACTAGGATGCACCAGCGGTGGTGTACGCACATTGGACCCTCAGTCTTCTAAACAGGCGACTCGTATGTTGCACTTTCGCACACTTGACTGGGGAATGGAACAACTGCGGCAGATTATCGTTGAGCTGGACTTTGTACGCTTCACTGGAGGACCCGTCATTGCTACAACCATCACCTATCTCGGTTATGTCGGGGTACTGACGGGCGTGAGAAAAGGACTGAGCATGAGTTTGAACTTTCGCCCACATCATGCACAAGAAACATCTTGGCAAGAATTCTCGTTTCGCTGGAATCAAGCGATGGTTGTGCTTGGGTACAGGCAGTCCATCTCGAGCACCCTAAGAAACATCCTGTTGGATGCATCTCCAGATCCAGACCAGCAGCCTAGAAAGTCTCAAGAGACAAATATCATCAGCTCCGACTCAAAGGTCTCTGATCAATACGTACAAAACGTCTTGACAAAGCTTTCGACATCCAATTCAACAGCCGCGTATCTCATATTCTGCCAGCCAAACCGCACATATATCGTCGAGAAAGACCACAGGAGTGCAAATATTCGCGAGTCCGACACTTTTCTTACGGCCTACAACCATGACGTCAAAGACGAAGAGGACCCTTCCCGCTTGCAGGAAGCGGTAGCCACCCTGGCCGACGGAGAAGATGTAACCGGCATGGCGGATCTCGTGGGGCTGTCCCTGAGCAGGCAGCATCATCTCCAAGGACATTGGCGGAAACGGGTTAGCGCGTGTCGTAGGAGATACAAACAACGGAGTGATGTTGTAACGATGTCCGACGTTATTGGGTTCCTAGAACATGATGAGATTGGTAACCTCGAAACGCACTATGCAGTCATCATGGATCCAGAAGAGGGAAAGGTGTTATGGCGGAGACAATATGAGGTTGAGAGTGATTCGGATAGCGAGGATTCGCCATAACTTGTAGGGAAGTGTGAACCTATCAGATGTACGACGCCGAGACTGTTGTATTTTAAACAATAGAATTATATGGGAAACACCATCAATGTAACCGTGAGTACAGCTTTAAAATTCTCATATAGACGCAACACGCAGGTTAGACCGTCCAGCTTTTAATATGTTTATACATACATATTGGATATGGGTGCTTTAAATGCAAAAAGAAATAATAAAAGAATGAGTTACAACAGCAACTGTACCACTAATTTAATGAACTGCTCGTGTCTGTACTGCCCTACGTAGCACACGCCAGAACTTGATTAATCATTATTGTTTTCTAAGTCTTAGAGCAACGCGGACTTCAAGAGTCAAACTAGGATTTCAGTGTATGATGAAACATCAATATGCTTTCTAAAATAACGTCCGAGGCACGATTACAAAGAACATATCATGACTTTCCGGGATCTCAACTCCATTATATCCTTCCAGCACATCGGAATAAAGTGAACAACGTAATTATGCACTAAGGCGACTTTCTTGAACCCCTGCAGTAGCAAATGCCCATAACGTAATGTAAACATGCTTTCCTTCAGCATTGACACTAAATATCTTACAAGCATGTCAACCACTATGAAGCCTTTCACCCCAAACACAACAAGATGACACAATCTTTGGGTATCCAAATTTGACACAATGATCACCTATGTTGTGCAATTGATACGTATTCAAATCGATGCTAATCTAATTATGTTAATATAGTGATCCAAACCCTCAAGAGACTATGAACCGATGAAGTGTACAGTGGTCGCAACAGAACATATCTAAACAGCCATGGCGGCGATGATGCCAGCAATTCCAGCAACTCCGAGAATATCGGCACCCATAGTAGGAGCAGCGCCCTTGGAGGTCTTGGTAGAACCGGTCTGGCTAGCTATGGCGGTGTGGGTGGATGTCTTAGTGATGGTAGAGTGGCTCTCGGTCCTATCTTCTGTCAGTATGGAATTACTCTTTCAGGAGGTATAAGAACATACTTGGTAGAGGTATGAGTCTCGGTGGTGCTGCTGGAAGCGGCCAGGACAGGGGCGGCAACGAGGGCAGCGGCGAGGAGGAAGTTCAGCTTCATGGTGAAGGATGGTATTGGAAATTGGAAAGTTGTGTTAAAGAGTGAATTTATTGCGAGTGAATGAGTGGTTGATGATTTCGAAGCAGAGGTTCCTGAAGGGCCTTTTTGTACTGGAACTCATCGTGAATGTTTGTGCGGTTTCTATTGCAGGACAGAGTTATACGACGCTAGTGTGCTCATAATTGGCTAATGCGTATTCCGGCATCTCATTGCCGTATCTTCCCACACCAGTGGATAGTGGTCCTCACTAGCCTATCATCACGGCCCGAGCAACGACATTAACAGCTGTGGCTTGAACGAGAAGCCACCGACCGAGGCAAAAAATACGAGATTACGCCTTTGTGATTTAATCAGACCACGAGAGCTGACGCGGCAATATCATGACTTGGATATCCTGAAGCTCACTGCGCCTCGCCACGCGTTGGTTCACTGGCCACTATTCATGCCGTATTATCCAGTCGGTCAGCATTGTTCTCCCTTCTGGAAATCGCCGCGGTCTCGAACCTGCTTGTCAAAGTTGAGGTCCAATTGCGATTGGCTTGTAATGATGCTAGTCCATACCTAGCCACGATCTTTCGGCAGGTTGTAACCGAGTCGAAGATCCTTTGAATCCCAGGACCAGCCAATTGGCCAGTGCGTAGCTGACCCCAGACAACAACTAATGTGCTAAGCTAGCTTCATTGAAATCATGCAGGTACATGATGTCATGTTACCCTGGATGGAAGAACCGGATAGCTTCAGGGTAGTTTTGTTGATGTGAGTGAGATCAAGCTTGAAAATACGCTTCACAGACTGCCTCATGCGAGGTCTCGTGGAGGTCGTGCCAAAGAAGCTCAATTGAAGCTTACAGCTATGCTTAAAGCATTTGGAATGCGAGAGATCCAAGGCTCATGGAGTTGTGAAGCTTAACCACTGTTGACTATTTGCGTAGTGGTAAATCCTTATTTCAGCTGAGAGTCGAGCGCATCGTTCAATGGACCCCAACATTTACTTTATTTCCAACCTGTATAGGTACGAAGCTCGAGTTTCCGAGCTCGGAAATTTTAAGACGCTTTCCTGCATGGCGTTGCCATGGTCATAGTGTTGAGTGGTGGCTATGGTTGTAAGTTCAACTACTACGATGAGCACATTATCAATACAAATGCAACCACTCATTATGAGTCTGCCACTACGAAGACGGATTGTGCAAAACGCCACGATGATTAGTGCATGATGTCTAGATCAAGATTACAATTGAGATACACGCCGTCATATTTATTCCTCGACTGGCGTGGATGAATTTAAACGCCGCAGAAACAGATTGAAGATATTCGTAAACAAGCAAGAAGGTGCAACGCGGACTAGACAGGAATATTTTACAAGTTGCCATTGATGCGGGGAGTCCAATTGAAACCCGGTATGGATGGAATAGGTTTTCACCGTACACGCACAAAACTCTGTTCCCGCCTGACGTCTGACTTGCTCAGATGAATCTTTAAGTTCGGTAACGCCCAATGGGCCACGTCACAGGACGCGTTATACTTGATTTTGTGTAAGCCACATGTTATAACCCAGCTAAAGTAATGGGCAGATGGAGTTGTTTTGAACTGCTCATTAATAGCCTATTTCCGCAAAGGACCATAGCGCAATCGCCTAGCCTGACTAACTGTAATCATCTGCAGAAAAGTAAAAATAACTTTGAGACATTTGATACTACCTTGGTAGCTTGCTTCCCGCCGGCAACACGCAGCATCTCATTGCCGCTGGGAAGAACACTCGGAGTTTATTGGACGCCTTCCTTTATTAGGCCTTCGCCGAAAGCGGTATCGCTAATTCGAGTATAACTCTCATAGTCTCGAATTTACTGACTATTTGTTACCATTTCTCATACATTGTCTTATACAAAGCATCGCAGAAAAGCGTTATAGCTCTTGAGCCAGCCTCAAGCACCGCATCCATAGCTATGAAAGGATGCGGTTGACCCTTCATGACATTAAGCTCTGCTTTAACCCCTGCATCCTCCAACTTCTTTGCAAATTGCTCACCCTCCGTCCGAAGCACATCCAACTCTCCAACAACAAAACACGCAGGAGGTAATTTTGAGAAGTCTCCCTTCCAGAACAGCGGGCTGGCTTCCGGGTGACCCCAATCCTCTTTGTTGGGAAGATAGTGGTTGCGGTACCATAGCATCTTAGGCGCGGGGAGGGCTGGAGTGTTTTGGTTCTCGTTCCATGAGGTGTTGTTGGTTATGTCGGCCGTGTTGTCCATGACAGGTACGGAGAGAAGCTGGAGCGAGAACATGGGAGATTCTCTGTCAGCAGCTCTTTGACACATGATCGCCGCTAGATTAGCGCCAGCAGAAGAGCCGCCTTATTCCTTCGGTTAGCCTTTTTTTCATACTACGGTCATCACCTATGCGGTGATGACGCTAAGGTGCGAGTGAATGTCGCTCAAGTCTCAACATACCCGTTGCCATTTTTGAAATGTCCAACCCAAGAATCTCTTTGCCTTGATCCATTACCCAGAGAACAGCCTCCCAAGAATCATATACAGCAGCTGGAAACGGATCCTCTGGCGCCAATCTATAATCAACAGCCACAACCACGCATTTGCCTCGAGCACACAAATGAGACGCGATTACGTTCTCAGTAGCGATCGTGCCTAGAACCCAGCCGCCTCCATGGTAGTAAATACACACAGGCCACCCATTCGTCGGTTTATCGCCCTCTGGCGTAAAGCAGCGCACGTTTACGTCCGGACCCTCGCTTTCCTTTCGTTTGATGTCATAGTCTACCGTGCTGGCGACGGGCTGCAATGGACCACTTCCTGGGATGAGGACTCCGCTGGTACGCGAAGCTTCAACTGGTTGTAGATGAACCTGCTGTTTGTCTATGATATGCTTGTTGTAGAAGGCAGCATACTCGGGGTCTATGCGGTTGACCACCGATTCGTGGAGCGGATATGGAGGCTGGTTGCTCATCTTGCTGATGTCCTTGTCTCAAGTTCAGAATTGGAAATGACACCTTGTTAAGTTGACCGATAGAATGATAGACAGATAGACAGATAGACAGGGCCGAGATTAGTTGGACTTTTAGTAGCACTACTATCTTGGTGGAGTATCGCCGGATGCTGATGTAGTTCCCGTCGTTCTTATCGGGCTGCCGAAACCGGGCATCCGGTGGAGACTGAGGAGTTGCGGGATGATTAGCAACGTCATGCGGAGTACTCCGGACAATGGGTAAGATCGCCGGTTTGTGCAAGTCCGTGTGCCGGCTTAATCATACTGTACTTATATCTTGTTACAGTAAAATGAGAGCTTATCATGGCACCGTAGCATGAGCATTGGCGAATGCAAGGGTTCATCTCACTATCTCGACACTGAGCGATAGGTGTTTGATGAACGCCGAGGTCTCACTGATTCAGTTCTTGGAATATGTAACCCCGGAATCTTATCAACAATCAAGGAGGCGACCACAATGTCACCCCCCCGCATATCGCCTTCAAGGTTGGTGTTCTTAGTGCAAAAGCACAAAGGATATAGATATGATACTAGGACCTTAAGCTTATTTCTTACACTCTCACAACGACACCAAAGTAGACCTTGGGTTTAATTCTCACAATCCAAAACCAACCAACAACCATGGATCCCAAGGACGTCAAGGACCACAAAGACAATGCTAGCATCGACGATACCTTTGCCGAAGGCACTCAGGAAGAGACAGCACGCGTCGTCGACCACATCGCTGAGCGTCAACTATGCCGCAAATTTGATGTTCGTTTGATGCCTGTCCTGGCCATCATGTGTATGTGGTCACAGAATGATAGACCGAATCACGGATCCAAGTTCTAACAGTCCTCCAGATCTCTTCAACGCGTTGGACAAAGGAAATTTGGGAAATGCACAAACAGCTGGTCTGGGCGACGGTATGAGAACCTGTCTGGAGGCGACAATCAGGACTAACAATATACAGATCTCAATTTCAAGCCCAACCAGTATAACCTTCTGGTCTCAATCTTCTTCGTTCCTTACGTCATATTCGCTCCTCCAGTGGCCATCATGGGCAAGAAGTTCGGCGCTGCTAGAGTCCTACCCATCCTAATGTTCACCTTTGGATCTATGACTCTTCTGGCAGCTTGTGTGCAGAATTTTGGCGGTCTTTTTGCCTTACGATTCTTCCTCGGCATGGCAGAATCTGGCTTCTTTCCGCTGGTCATTTACTATTTGACCACATTTTATCGAAGAGGCGAACTTGCACGGCGCCTTGCTGTTTTCTACGCCGCATCCAACATTGCCAATGCTTTTGTATGTTATCGCTATCTTATCGAACTTACCTGTACTAATAGTAGCAGAGCGGCCTTTTGTCATTTGGCGTTTTCCAGATTGAGTCCAAAATATTTGCGTGGCGATATCTTTTCATCATCGAAGGTTCCGCTTCGGTCCTCTTCTCCGCCTTTGCTTTCTGGTATCTTCCTCGCTCCTCTGCAGAAGCCAAGTTTCTCGGCGAGGAGGAAAAGGCACTGGCATTTCATCGCATGCAAGTCGATTCTTCATCTGTTGTGCAGGAAAAGTTCAATTTGAAAGATTCTCTGAAAATCTTCACGTACCCAACGACATACTGCTTTCTCATGATTGAGATCTGTCTCGGTGTACCGATCCAGTCCGTTGCACTTTTTATGCCCCAGATCATTCAGAGACTAGGGTACGGTACGGTCAAGACTAATCTCTACACTGGTAAGTGGTAGTAAACTATTTTTTGTGGTGTTCACTACTGATACGATGTCACTTTAGTTGCCCCCAACGTTGGAGGAGCCGTCATGCTGCTTATTCTGGCCTTCAGCTCTGACTTCCTACGAATCCGGTTTCCATTCATCATGCTTGGATTCGCTTTTACATTTATCGGCTTCATCATCTATGCTGCCATTTCAGACGTCCAAGCTCAATTACAATTGGCTTATTACGCATGCTTCATGATGGTATGGGGCACTTCGGCGCCATCAGTCCTCCTCTCGACGTGGTATAATAACAACATAGCACACGAGGGTCGTCGCGTAGTACTCACATCAGTAGGAGTTCCACTAGCCAATCTAATGGGTCTGGTATCAAGCAATATCTTCCGCGAGAGCGAAAAGCCCAAATACCCGACAGCTCTTATCACGACAGCCTGCTTCGGAGCTTGTGGATGCCTCATTGCGGGTCTTTTGGGTGGATTCATGGCTTTTGATAACATGCGGAGGAATCGCAAAGCGGGGAAGAAGACCACAGCAGCGGACGTCCCCACTCAGCGTCTACGCGACGGGCCCTCAGTACCTGAATTTCGCTGGTTTTTGTAAGCGTGGAAAAGCTCCGATAAGCAGAGAGGATCGGCACGTCAAACAGCCAAGAAAGCGGGGTGATGAAAATAACGCACTGTGCCATTCTCTACTACGTTACCTTGAGTATCCCGAGTGTCCAAGGTAACGTGGTGAAGCTGTAGATCACCATCAGTGGAATATTTCGGTCGTCAATAGTGGTACCGAAGGTATCCATCTCATATCTACCAATATCATCTATCTCTGACTAAGTTAAATCGTGCGAGGATAAGCTCACGATCGTATCAACAGCTACAAATAACAGCAAGAACACCAAATCATTTGTGAGGCTCAATCTACCAATACCCGGTTGAATCGAAGTCTCTGCCGCCAAAATGTACTCTCCCAAAGTAGGCGATAGCCTCGAGAGTCTCGACACTCCCTCCATGATTGTCGACCTCGATGTGATGGAAGCCAACATCAAGAAGCTGATGGACCGCCTTCTTCCGACTGGTCGAAATATCCGACCCCATCTCAAGACGACCAAAAGCGCCATCATCGCTAAGAAACTTGTTGCTGCCGGCGCAAAGGGTGGTTGCGTGGCAAAGCTCAGTGAGGCCGAAGCTATTACTGCCGCTGGTTTCACAGATTTGCTCATCACCTGCGAGATTGTTGGTCCGGTTAAGGTCAGGAGGCTAGTGGAGCTGTTCAGGAAGCATAGAGGTCTCAGGATAGTTGTGGACAGTGAGGTGGCTGCCACGGCTATTGATGATGCGCTGGAAAAGTCGGGTATCGAGGACCCTATCGCAACATTGATAGATCTGGATGTTGGACTACACCGTACAGGTGTCAAGCCTGAGGGAGCTTTACCTCTGGCTCAGCATATCAAAGACCTGAAGCACCTACATCTCATTGGTATTCAAGGCTACGAGGGTCACCTGCAACATCTTCACGATTTTGAAGACCGCAAAACGCAGTGCCTTGCATCTATGAAGACCCTCACCGATACGGCACAAAACTTGAAGGGCAAGGGATTCAACATCGAGGTCGTTACAACTGGCGGTACTGGCACAGCGGATTTCTGTGCGACAGTTCCAGGAGTAACGGAATTGCAGCCTGGATCGTTCATCTTTATGGACACAGATTACCGAAACGCCATTGGCGCATATTACTCCCACAGTCTGTCTATTCTTGCTACAGTCATAAGCAAGCAAGGCGAGCGACAGGTCACAATTGACACTGGACTCAAGACCTTGACAACAGATAGTGGGTTATCAGAATGCAAGGACAAGAGATATACATACGATCAATTGGGTGATGAGCATGGCTCTCTCAAATGGGAAGAGGGGACACCAGAGCTTAAGATTGGCGACAGGGTTGAGATGATTCCCAGTCATATTGATCCGACCGTGAATCTTCATGACGTCTATTACGCATACCGTAACGGGGTGGTGGAGGAGATCTGGCCTGTTGATTCACGAGGAAAGGTTCAATAATAAGTAGTAGAGTCAGAATGAAAGACTTTGGTGATATCGCAGGAATGAAAGTCCAGTAGCAGTTTTAAAATGATTCTAGTTGCCTCGTATGAATTTGGCAATACCAGCTTTGCAGATGTCGTTTTACACACTAGCACGTCGGAATACTTGTGTAGCTGGTACTCCATACTGAGTCGCTTGGAGACGTGTGTCAAGATGATGCCAAGACTCTAGAACAACGGTTGGGATATTCTACTGAGCAAGGAGCGCCGCCAGCAGAATTCTAGAGGCATTAGCACTCACTATTATGATCTTTATAATGTCAGTTGAGATTATTCATGTTATTCGGTGATCCTGTCTTTTCGAACGGGGCCTGGATGGCAGTGAATCCATAATAGCAGCTCAAGAATTTCTGGACGGCAATAGGCTTCGGGTATTAGCTTTCGTGCACTTGGTGGCTGTGAAAAAGCATCCAATGATAGCTCAGTGGTCCACATTCCTCGGCTACGAAGCTTGCGGAGATTGATCCTCCGGGATGACAACCTCAGCTAGCTCTGGTCCGGAGCTCTGATCTCCGTCAACCCATCCTCCTAAGTACGCAGAGGAGGTTTACCGCTGGCAATTTACCATTCACAAGGGCCCGATACAGCGCTTACAACCGATCTCAGCGTGGCGTCGCTGTCACCTACCGAATACCCTGCAGTAATGGCCTCAAACAATAACGCGGCTACAATCGCGGATAATGGACCTGGGCGGCGACCAAAGTCTTTGGCCAAAGCATGCATATCGTGTCGGACTAAAAAGATCCGATGTGATACCGCACGCCCTCGATGCAGCAATTGTGAAACTGCAAGTCGCGAGTGTGTCTATCGAGAGGAGACACCAAGAAAGCGGCACGTAATCATACCGGTTGAATGAACTGTCCACCTCTAACACTCACCACAGGCCGACGTTTTCACAAATTGTGAAATTGCAGCGTGAGAAAGCTGTACTCAAGAGATTTATCGTAACTCTTAAAAATGGCACACCTCAAGAAAGGGACAGGCTGCTGATCTCGGCTGTCGACGGTGATGGGAATATTAGTCTATTAGACCCAACTGAGGATATATCAGTCGGAGATACTGTAGCCCAACATACCAGCCAAGGCCCTGTTTCCACACCGGATATCTCGTCTGACGATGAACTGGATATCGCACAATTTATTTCTGTGGACGACACTGGTCGAACCAACATTTTTGGCCCTTCATCAGCGCTGCACAACCCAGCAAGATCTGAAACACAGAACCCTTCTGTCCGCCACTCAACCACATTGGAGAATATCAAGAATGGGCTAATTGCCAACGCAGCCTTGCAGCGCCACCTGGAGTACCGTCTTGCCAAACTCTCTACCATCGCTGGAGAACCAACTGAACTTGCGCTGCACTTGTTGAACCTACACTGGGCTCGCCAACATCATACCTTCCTCCTCACGTATCGACCTGCTGTCATGAGGGACCTGGCTTGTTCTGGTCAATACTGTTCAGCTTTCATGCTTAACGCCATATTTGCATGCTGCAGCAAGTTCTCTGCCCGCCCAGAGGTCAGAGACGACCCCAATGACCCATCGAGTGCTGGTCGTCGTTTCTTTGTCCGATGCGATGATCTTCTCACAAAAGATGCCCTTCTGATCCGACCACATATCACTACGATTGTGGGACTTGTTTTACTTGGTTCAACATATAATGCTCGCGGAGAAACGTCCAAAGGTTGGCTGTATACAGGGTATGCAGTGCGAATGGTGTATGACCTGGGCTTACATCTTGATCCTAAAAAGACTACAGAGAACCCTGAGGAAATAGAGATTAGACGCCGGGTGTTCTGGGGGACATTCGTGTGCGATAAGCTGCAAAGTCTGTACATGGGCAGACCGGTGGCGATAAATTTGCGTGACTCCCAGGTATCACGGGAATTCCTTGACTTGTATGAGGAAACGGAACCTTTTCATCCTTCGACGCTGATTACAGGATTATCATGTCCACCATTAATGGTGGAAGATGCCATCCCAATCCATTCAGTGTCGACATTTCAGCAATTATGCCTACTTTCCAAAATCATGACTACTATCGTCAATTGCTTCTACGTAGTAGGTGCTACATTTTCTAATGCCCAAAGCAGCCTTGCCAAGATCGAGCAGGCACTCCAACAGTGGCGCGACATGCTACCTCCAGAGCTCGACTTTCAACCTTGGTTGGCACCGAGTGGAACTGGCCAGCCTCAAACCCCAAACATAATGGTATTGCACAACCTCTACCACTCTCTTATCATTCTGGCCCACCGGCCTTTCATTTCAGACGGCCATATTCGCTCGACTGCCACACCTCGCCGATCATGGGAACAGTGTACAATTGCAGCAAGATGCATCACTGGTATAGCGTCAGTATATAGGTCAACATATGGCCTCAACGGAGCACCGTATGTCCTAGCATACACAGTTTACGTGGCATGCACGATACACGTACGTAATGCGGCTTCGCACCATGAAGCTGGAGATCATATGAGCCTCCTAAAATCAAGCTTGCAATGTTTGGATGAACTATGCACCGCAAATCCCGGCGTGATAAAGCCTGCCAATTCCATCAGGCGTCTGATTGAGGCTAACAAATTGAGTCTGAGGACTGGTATGTAATTCTCCATGCGTTCAACTGCTGTTCAGAATGTTGATATAGGCACAGAAGAAGCGAGCTATACTGAACATGACATTGCGGCCGATCTAGACACTTCCCCTTTCCCAGATTCAATCCCTAATTTGGCTCACCCTGCACCTTTTCCGTCCACGGACTTTCGCATGGATGAAATCGATTTCAGTCTGCCCCTTGATCCGTTGTTTGGTTGGATTAACGTGGCAACCCCATCGCTTTATGAAGAAACAACCTGACGATACAAATTACGCTTGGTTGAGCTCTTGCTTGAACTGAGTAAAAGTTGAAGGGCATTTTACATTTACACATAATTAACATATTCCATCGTATTGGCTTTCAAGACCATTGCTTCTCTCATAGATGTACTTGAGGTGTATGGCAAATCGGTCTTAGCTGCGGCGCGACTCCACCCGGAGACTGACTCTCCGGGTTTATGTGGGGTATGGAGAATGATACTCCGGCCCTACGATGTTATATAACATCCCTCTAGGCACTGATCTTGCGATTCTCACACTCCTATGCATCAGAACAATTCAATCCTCTACATACAAAAACATACCAGTGAAAGTCTATTCCATCTCTTGACTTGCCACCACACATCATCATGAATCTACTCCCCGACGTCGATGTCTTGGTCGTAGGCAGTGGAAATGCCGGTTTTGCTGCCGCTCTCTCTGCCGCCCAAAACGGAGCTAAAAGCGTTCTGGTCATCGATAAGTGCCCCGAGAACTGGGTCGGTGGCAATACCTACTTCACAGCCGGTGCCTATCGAATTGCTCACGGGGGCCTTCAAGATCTCTTGCCAATCGTCAACAACGTTTCTCGAGAACAGGCTGACAGGATTGACCTTGCACCTTACACCGAGCAGGACTTTCAGAATGATTTCGACAGGGTGTGCATGGGACGATCGGACCCCGAATTAGCCAACTCACTCATTCAGAATTCCAATGCTACCATCAAATGGCTTGCTGCGAATGGAATACGCTTCCAGCTGTCTTTCAACAGACAGGCTTACGAGGTTGACGGAAGAATCAAGTTCTGGGGCGGTCTGACTATCAAAACCGAAGATGGAGGTAAAAGTTTAATCGACGATTATCTTGCTGCCATTAAAAGACATAATGTCCAGGTTTCCTGGTCGACTGCACTTACGGGTCTTGAGAGAAACTCCTCTGATAACAGCTATACTGTCAAGGTCTGTCTCGACGGTGTTGACAGCTCGTTGACCGCGAAAACTGTCGTGTTGGCCGCAGGCGGATTTGAGTCCAATGCGCAGAAACGAAGTCAGTTTCTCGGACCCGGCTGGGATATGGCTATGGTTCGTGGAACGCCTTACAACACCGGCGACGCTTTGGACATCGCAATCCATCAACTGGGCGCTCAAGCTGTGGGGAACTGGTCTGGTTGCCATTCTGTGGCCTGGGATGCCAATGCGGACCCTAACACAGGAGACCGAGAAGCTTCGAACGAGTACACAAAATCGGGTTACCCTCTTGGTCTCATGCTCAACGTTGATGGGCATAGATTTGTCGACGAGGGCATTGATCTGAGGAACTACACCTATGCCAAATTCGGTCGAGCTATTCTCCAACAGCCTGAGCAGCTAGCCTTCCAAGTCTGGGATGCTCGAACAAGTGGTTGGCTGCGAATGGAGGAGTACCGCGAAGAGCGGGTTGAGCGTATCACAGCAGAAACTTTGGAGGAGCTGGCCGACAAGTGCGCACAACGCGGACTGAAAAGCAAGACTGATTTTATCGATACCATCCGGGAGTATAATGAAGCAGTCTACGCACATCGTCGGGAGAACCCCGAGGCAAAGTGGGACCCTGCCATTCGAGACGGACTCTCGACACAGTCGTCGACGAAGAAGCTAGCTTTAGGCAAGACGAACTGGGCCCTACCTTTGGACAAGGGACCGTACATAGCCGTCAAGGTGACTTGCGGCGTCACATTTACGTTCGGCGGCATTAAGATTGATCCTCAGACTTCTCAGCTAATCCATGGATCCACGGGTCAATCTATTCCTAACGTATTTTGTGCTGGAGAAATGGTGGGAGGGCTATTCTATTCCAACTACCCTGGTGGCAGTGGACTTACTTCTGGTGCTGTTTTTGGATCAAAGGCTGGCAAGGCGGCTGCGGAGGCTGTTGGCAAATCTACAGATACTAGAGTTTCAAGTAAGCTGTAGGTCAACAATCGACCAAGTTTATAACTTTGGCTTCCTCGCGGCAAATAGATATAAAAAAAGGTACGCTGGAGGAGGCGCAGTCAATATCGGTGTCTATATATACAAAGTTTGGTGGAAGCTTATGATGTATCTTTGGCGATAACAGCCCACATCAAACGATTAGAAATGTTACTTCGGGGTTTCTCAAAATCTCCAACCAGCTGAGTTCCGACTGTGCACTATTCCTTAGCTGCCAGATAATCTGAAGTGTGTCTATAGCAGTATAAAGAAACCCCCAAGGAAAGAGACGCGACTGTCTTTTCATTCTATCTATAATCCAAGATTGCTGTTCCCGATCACGAGTCTGAGCTCCAGCAACAAATGTTGGCCAAAACGATGTTTTGAAATTTGGGTCGTCGTCGGTGATAGCTCGGAGATGAAACATCAGTCCTTGTTCCAGGTCTTGCTCTGTGCTTTCTGGTAAGAAGTTTCTGACTGAAGGAATGGCATACATGATGTATAGACAGCATGCAGTTTGGTGCGTGTAGCCTGTGTGTATCCGGCTCTGGATATCCGTTACCTGTCGACCTTTTGGAACATGTTGGATGTCGTGCGACCACAATTCAACATCAAATGCCATGGTCTCCATTATGAGCTTGACTCCTTTGTTAGTCTTAATAGTGTCATTGTCGTCTTCTGCTGATTCTTGTAGTATCATTGCTGTTGACCATAAGATTTGCAGTATTTCAGCTGGGCAGCAGATGAAGCTATTGCGGGCGGCATAGTGGATCGCGGAGGAGGCAAGTGTGCTGTTTAGAGCGATTGACGATTTGGGTATTGGATCCATAAAGGTCAAAGCAAAGACATAAAATCTAAGTGGTCAGTCACTACCTACGACATCGGATGGTGATGGATAACCTTACATGTAACAATCTGAGATGACAAAGTCCTTGAGCATCTCTCCGACAGTCGTTGCGGGTTGCGCATGGCTCAGTAGCCAGCCGATTCCATCCAGATGCGCCTTTGACCCGTGCTTCCCTGAGTCGATCATATCGGCGGTAACAAGAAGCATGGCCGCCGTGAGTACCATATCACTGTCCTGGGCATGCAAGTTTTGGAACGCGATACGGAGAAGGTAGAGCGCTCTCTGTTTGGCCTCCAATGCGTCCACCATGGCTCTTCTAGATGGGTTCCAGTCGCCCGCGTTGATAATTTGGGGGTTACGGTCGTCAGTACTTGGCCTGAGCACATTGGACATGTGAAGAGCCGCAGCAGTGACCATGGTATACTGGAGTACAGGGCTGCAAGCTCCCATTGGTATCAATCTCGGGAAGGGATTATGGCCAGGCAGGTCTATTGCTACGAGCTGGGGGCACAGTCCCTCTGCAACTAGTGGTCTAATCAGCATAAATTATAGTCAAGTTCAATTGGGACTGGGGATGGCTAACAATAGGATAGATAATAACGATCTTTCAGACTCATATTAGTAAAGAAGGGGTCAGCCAAGCTACCACAAAGATTGAAAGCCCCGAGTTCGAGATAGGCAGAAGATCGAAACGCTGTGAAATTCATTCTTTGGTTCGCCGCCATGACGGCATTCCTCGTTGCATCAGCCTTTGTATGACTGATATGCGATGAACTAGGATTTTCTTCGGACAAGGGAAGCTTTTTTCCGGCTAGCTTCCCCCGACTGGCTATTGAGTCCGTCCATCTCCATAGTGTGCCATATCCAAGACATTGTTTGCCCGTGGATGTACATCGACGGCATGCAGGCCGGGATTCGTCACAGCGAATTCTGCTGTGTCGACAATTATGGCAGCCTTTGGGCGAGGTACGTCTTGACCCCATGCGTGACGCGTGTGGGTATGAGACCTAATCAAACTTATGGTGATAGCTTGGAGAAAGATGGCTGTTGTGCATCCGGAAGAATCGGGACTTGGCCGATGACCCCGATTTTGTGAGTGGATAGGACGACCAATCGGATGGAGTCACTCACTAACTTAAGCCATTGTGGGGTTACAGCTAGACTCCGAAGAGAATATAGTTCGTCTGCCTTGCATCACCTGCGAGCATACTGCGACGTCATTTTGATTGATGTTATAAAAGATCAATTGCATTTTTGCATAAACTATGAGACCGAAGATATGGAACACTTGTAATAGTGAGAGTTGACCTCTAAGATCGTAGTAGCGGGTGACCCGCCATGGATCAAAGTTGGTGTTTCCGAGTCATACCTACAATCAAGGGCTCGAAATAACCTTATGCACTCGACATTTGATTTCAGACTAAAACCAAGCATCCGAATTCATTCTTTCAAACCAAGCTCAAACTCTCTTGGACTCTTCAAATCCCTCCTTAAACTCAGAAAAACTCTTGACATGTCCCCTAGACGGTATGATCTTCTCCATGATAACCTTGTGAAGTTCCCCATCCGAATCCGCACAGGCATCGCTGATAACAGTTGTCGCAAACTCAGCATCCGTCGCAGTAACTGCCGTTCTCAAAACACAACCCGAAGTGCTCAATCCAGTAAGCACAACAGATTTGATCCCCTTCTCCTTCAGAAAATCCAGCAGACCTGGGGACTTTAATGCTGAGATATGTCCTGGGACCCGGTAAAAGGTGGGTTCCTTGTCGTCAGGCCGCAGCTCAGCTGGCTCGGGGTCCGCAGTGGACTTCATGATTTCCAAAAGCCCCTGGAAGCGTTCGACGCCCTTGCAAGCGGGAAAAGGAGTGCCGTTGGAGTCGATGAGGCAGTGGATGATAGTAATGCCTTGGAGTCTGGCCCATTTTCGAAGCTGAACTGCAACGTCCAAGGCCGGGCTGGCGGCTGGGCCAGCAACCTTCTCAACAAAAAGGGAGTACCAGTCCAAGAGAAGAAGGGCGGTCTCTGAAGGCTTATAAGCCTCGTGAGAAGACTTGTCGATAGAAGTAATGGATGTCATGGTGCTTTGGATGGTGGTTGATGGCTTGAAAGCTGGTGGTTTACGTCTGACTTGAAGTATGGTGGTAGACGAGGAACGCCCTTGATTCTTATACCCATGAGCCTTTCAGTTGACTACTCAATTGGTCCACATTGATCGCGTCGAACACATTGATTTCGGTGATAGTCTAATTGAAAATGCTATAGCCAGACACGGAGATAGGTGGTTATCCCCTTTCGGTGCCGAATCGGCAAACACCCACTTTTAGTGTCTACACAGTAATTTGACGAGGGGAATAGACGGAATTCTGTTGTATGGACTTAAACGCTTAACTCAACGGAGTTTACCACCCATGGATGTTCATCTCAATGTCAGAAATATTACCAGAGCCAAATCAAATTCCAGGTGTTTGATCCCGTTCCGTTGTGCTACAATTGCTGGATCCTACATTTTTTACGCTATTACAAGCTTGAGTTTGGCCATCACACATTGGTCTAATCCTAAAACTTGGAGCGTGATGCTGCTGCAGCTAAGTACGCCTTTTCAGTAACTCACGGCACATGTATGGTCGGTACGCGGGAGAGTCTATTCCCAATTTAGTTGATCAAGTTTGTCGGCACTTGGAACCGCGACTCGGGGGCTGCTATGAATGCCAACCATGCTAGCCAGGAACGGCGCGTAATGGCTCGTAGGGATCATGAATTTGGACCACAGGCACAAATACTACAGTGGGCGTGCAAAAGTTCAGATACTTCCTCGATTCTTCTCTAAACTATACGATAATTTACTAAACTTATATAATATTTTTAGGTCTTGTTTAAAATTCTAATAAAGTCTTCTTGACGATTATATATCTTATATTATTTCTATCCTGTTATGATGATTTAGTAAAGCTTAGTATCCTACCCAAGTATCGGGACTTTTGCACAGGACTGTAGCGTCTCCAAATGCCGTACCATCGCCAAAACTTGATCGGACTTCAATTAGGGTGTGTGCAATGCTAGGATTCTGAGGAAGTTTAAGCGAGCGAGCAGCGAGTCGAGCTATCTATTGTAAGCTTGTCTTTAGTGGGAACAAAGTATAGTCCAAGTTCCGTTGTGTTACGGATAGAAGAGAAGGGTTCAATCACAATCGAATTGTGCCGACGACATGCAGTGCAATTTCCGGGATATTCAGCTGTGGCTGGCAACTCTACCTTGTAGCTGATAAAGGCCATCTCTGAATCGCGGCCGTGGTAAAGAGTCATGGAAGAGTCAGGGAAAACTTCCACTTGTTCCAAAACCAAGATACCCCTTTCTTCAAGGTGAAACTACCTGATCAAGGCTTATCTAGCTGCAGTAATACGTCAATGAGGCTGGCTTGCAGTTTCACCGCTGAAGCAAAAAGCATTCAGCTGCCAAACGAGGCTTTTGGTAACCAGTAAAATATAACGACCCACCCACCGTCATAGCCGTTGGTCCAGTTAGCGCAATCAGCCCAACTAACGATAAACCTTAATGTGGCATGTGTCAGGTCATTTGTTGGAGCCAAGAACAAGGCAGCGATAGAGCTTGGCTGATTTGGGGATGGCAGAACCTGGAGAAGGTTGCTCCATCAGCCCTTTGATATGATAGCGAGTCATTTCCTATCGTCTTCCCTACCCTGGTGCATTCAAAATGCAGATCCCGTCTCCCTGCAGAACAATGTCCCCATCATCTTGGTCCTTTTTCTCTGTTGGTTCTTCACTCCTTGCATCACTTTCATTGTTCTCTCTCAATGAGCAATCGCTCCATTGGCGCATGTCCCAATCATGGCTGGACTCCAACCCAACATCTGGGCGGGCGTAGCTATTCCATGGCTTGCAGCTTTGGTTTCCCTCGTGATGCGAGTTTGCGCACGTCGCATGACCAAGATGAGTTGGTGGTTTGACGACTATTTCTCCATGTTGGCCTTTGTATTTGCGACAGGGTACTGTGGTATCATGATCCAATGTTTGTCACCATATCATATTGCCTTCCTATGGCTATACTCACCATTGTGCAGGGACGCTGCATACCTACCTCGGCGTTAAGATCCCCGACTCAATCCCCACTGACGAGCGTGAGGCGATATTGCAACAAGCTCGCTTCCTAAGCTTTCTCAACTCGATATGCTATGCCTCATCAATTGCCTGTTCCAAGATCGCTATCTTATTATTGTACTGGCGGTTATTCAGAATCACATCAATCCGAAGACCGATCTTGATTCTGCTGGTTATGGTGGTGATTTGGATTATTCTTCGAACCTTTATGCTCATATTTCGTTGCGTTCCAGTCCAGTCCATTTGGGATCACACCATCACAGGCAAGGTTTGCAATATCAACAGTGGTCAATTTTTCCTGGGTACCATCACTACTCACTTTCTCATGGATCTTGCCATCCTGGTCCTGCCCATCATTGAGGTGGTGCGACTTACTTTACCCAAGGGTCAGAAGTTGGCCATCGCCGCACTGTTTCTTCTTGGTTCTATGTAAGCCTCATCATTTGATATCTAACTACATTCATCATTTGAGCTGACTAGTAATTCAGTGTTTGCTTTGCGTCTATGTTTGTGCTTGTTGTACTAGTCAATTACGACAACAACACAACACAGATGCCATATGACTATGCAATGTTTTGTATCCTGGGCTCTGTCGAGGTCAACATTGCCGTCGTCTCTGGTTAGTCGTCAACTTTCTACTGTCGATCACCACATGTCACTAACTCTCCTCGAAGCATGTTTCCCTCTTCTACGTCCAATCTTCATTCATATTCTTCCCACCAGCTTTCTCAGTTCCTATGGCAAAAGCAGCCAGCGCATCAGTCGACCAAGTAACGCTATCAAACTCTCAACCATTATACGGACAAACAAGACCAAAGATGAGGATGAAACAAGCTCGATGCATCAATTGGCCGACCTAGAGCATGGACTGAGTCGTAATTCAGATGATATTCGTCGCCCTAAGGGGGTGCACACTGTCATCTTTAGTCGTCAATCTATGTCTAGCCAGGGGAATAATATGCCTGGTATCTATGTGCGGAATGACACAGTGGTGGAAATTGACCAGGTAGAGGCCAAAGCGTTTTCTTGAGTTGATGGGCTATGGTCGACGACGTTCAAGGCTTCATACATACAGTAGCCGGATCAGCAAATTCAATCCGCTAAAGGTTTCTTCGTATTTCATAACAATCGATGATTATACTGAAATTACTAGATTTGACACAAATAATTGGTGGCACAAACAATTTGTATTCAGTGTAACACTCCATGCTAGGGCTTCCAAGATGGCGTAATCTAGCTCCAAAAAAAGTCTTTTCACACTCTATTATGTGTATCCATTCATGCTCGCAGAATGACTAATCAAACGTCTGCATCGTATGTCGTCCTCAGTTATCACGACTTTTGCGAGGGCGAATATAATCAATTAATATGTGTTACCCTGAAGACTTTCCTAGTGCTCCACTATCGACAAGGCAGGGATGCTTATCTGCTGACTGGCCAATTATCAAGTCTCGCTTACTTAGCTTTGTCTGGAGTAGGTACTGTGCGAAGAAGTGATTCGCACAGTCACCTTGACAAACTACTTTCATGACCGGAAGATAGCTGCCAAGGATATAGCGAAACTATTATCTCGCAAGTTTCAATTTGAGTGCTCGAGTCTGAGTTCCGCATCATCCTACCAATTAAATTGCATTCTATCGTGGAAGTGTATTTCTGACCGATCCCCCTTGAGCTTTGATACGTGACGGAGTTCTCGGCTGTGGTACGTGACAGTGAGACAAATCTCCCAAGATCGACGTTGGCTCATTAAACTCTCAGAGTCCGGACCAGCCGAATGCCACGTCGGCAAATACTAACGCAGGTTATCAGAAGAATGTTTGTTTTCTCACCAGTATCCGTACATCAGCAAACATCAGACGTCCAAGCCACAATGGCGAATGTTAAACGCCTTGTTGGACTCGGGGACCAATATGACGCCCCGTGCAACCCTCACATGCTAAAAAGGCTGCAGCTTGCTAACAGCTGAACTGCCGGTTTCCACTCTTTTGCATTGATGTGCACAGGGATCTTGTGACATGCAATATCAAGCCTCGCAAGAAATTAACAAAGAACCCCCGCTCTTGTGCTTATAATTGTTCCTCGGTCTCCCAGTTTCATTGTTCTCTTTCATTCAGTTCACATTCATTCTCACTGCACCTTTAACAATGAAGGTGAACAATCTTTTGGTCCTTGTTACCTGCTTCCAAGGCGCATTTGCCAAGCCTAAACCCGTCAATCACGAGGTCGACGTTGTGATTGTTGGTGGCGGCGCAACTGGCGCTTATGCAGCGGTCAGGCTGAGGGAAGACTACGGGAAAAGCGTTCTGGTGATTGAGAAACAAAACCGGCTTGTGAGTCTCTCGCCACTCGAGGATGATCAAGTGTACTAATTTTCCCAGGGTGGACATGTCCATGCTTATAAGCCAAGCGACAGCGACAGGCCCATCAATTATGGAGTCCAGGCGTACCTCAACCGGAAAACAACGGCAGCCTTCTTCAACCGATTCAATGTCGGCCTAATCGATCCAGATATCGTTAGCTCTGCCGACCTCCTGTTTGCAACCAAGAATATTGACTTCGGCACGGGCAAGAAAGTAGATGTGGACTACGGGGTCATCAATGCGACTGCTGGCCTGGCGGAATACGCTGCGTTGGCAGTCATGTATCAGCCTTGGTTTGAGAATGGCTACTTCCAGAAAGGAAACGTCCCCGATGATCTTCTTCTTCCTTTCGGCGAGTTCCTCAATAAGTACCAGATTGGTAGTTCCCTAGCAATCCTTCGCACTCTGATTTGGTTGTCGGATGCTGTCAATACGCCGACATGGTTCGTCCTAGCTGTGGTCGGACAGCCTCAAATCGCCGCGTTTGGATTTGGTCTCACCGGTCCGTCTTTCAAGTGGCCGGAGACCTTCTCGTCCGAGACTCTGTTTGACCGCGTCTTGGAACTGATAAAGGACGACGTTCTTCTTGAGAGCACCGTCGCCTCGAGTAGTCGTACTGCACAGGGTATTGAACTCGTCGTGCAGACACCTTCCGGGCAGCAGCACGTCAAAGCCAAGAAGCTCTTGTTCGCAGCTACCCCATCTCCAGATAACGTTGGAACTTGGGATCTCGATAAGAATGAGAAATCACTCTTTTCCAAGTTCTCCTGGGAAACTCTGTATGTCGCCGTTGTTGGCAAAACTGGCCTCCCCTCCGACGTTGTTGGCATTCGCAATGCACCAGACAACTCAACCAACTATTACCTTCCTCGTGGCGACTTTGCCGATGCTTACACTCGCGCCGGTAAGAAGGATCTTTGGACAACCCGTGTCATCGGCCGTGCCAATCTTACCGCCAAGAAGGCTCGGTCCATGATCAAGCAGGTTTTTGGGTTAATTGACGAAGCCGGCACTTACGACGTCAACGACCCAAATATCCTCGCCTTTGCGTCACACGGTTTGACCGTACCCAAGGTGTCTCCCAAAGAGCTCAAGGCTGGCTTCTACGAGAAGCTGTATGCGCTCCAGGGTCAGCGCAACACTTTCTGGACTGGACTTACCTGGGCTCCTGACTATACTCCGATTCTTTGGGACTTTACGGAGAAGCTGTTTCCTCAAATACTCGCCGGTATCTAACTTAGCTGACAGTCATGTGGATGGATTTTAAGGCTTTCAATTCTATTTGCTGTCGTCTTTGCATCATTAGAACATGTTCAAGTCGAACAGTGGAGAGTTATTTTCTTTGCTCGATTCCTTCCTCGGCGAAGTCTCGGGCCTTTTTCTTGTCTTTATATGTTGTATTGATTTCATTACTATTTCTGACAGGTCGAAGTAGCATTCGGAAAGCCTCGCAGAAATAAACGTAATATAGTGGTTTCCCCGGTACTTGACTCCAGATGCTTGAATCTTAATTACCTCCCAACGTTATCTTAGTATGTTTTAACGTTGCCCTGATACTGTGCTGTAGCCGTAACAATCGCATCCTCACTGATCACCTTTTCACGTCTAAACGGCACACCATAAACAGTGAAATCGATCGTCTCAATTATACTGATGGGCTAATCTCGGTCTACTGGCCTCCTACATCTAACCTCCCCTATTCCTCTGCTCTAACAAATTTCACCGCATAGACAGGGTTCGTGATGCTAACCACTCTCGAGTCCTCCATATTAAAGACAAACTCATCGACTCCCCCATTAAATCCAACATTCATCCAGGAAAAGGTGTTGTCGAAAAGTCCACCTTTTCCACCATCCACAGCAGCACGCGCAGGCGGGGGGCTCGGAAGTTCAGATACCTGTCGGAAAGCTGCAGAGAATTTGCCTTTGATGTTATACTGAGCGGCCAGGGAGCGGGAGTTGGAGTAAAGACCGGTCGGGTATAGACGTGCTGATGCGACACCGGCCAGTTGATCCTTACCTTTGAAGTAGAAGGATGCCATATTGAGACCAGGCTCCCCTTTTGTGACGTCAAGCGTGATGTTTGTGGTCTCGGAACCTTGTACGACAAAGGTACCGGCGAGATTCTTCTCAGCGCTTTCTGCCGCGGCGTACTCAGCAGCTGTGATGAATACTTCGCCGACCATATCACGGAGTGCCCATCGAGCGTCAGAAGCGCTATCACCAGCAAGCATGAGCGAAAACCCAACACCGTGGTCTGGTGAGAGAGCAAATATGCAGGTATAGTCTCCATTTCCTCCTGCCTTAAGGTAGAGGTCGGAGATGCGCGTGCGATTTGATCCTGGCCCGGTGGGTAGAGTGAGACGCGTGATCTCCCAGGGTGCACCAATAAGTTCCACCAGTGTGCCTGTACCGCTTCGAGGCTTCATCCATTCTCTAATCACAGAGGGAGAAAGCAGTTCAGAGTTCAGAATTGAAAGACCAGCGGTTCGGAGATCTTTGGGAGATGAATAGATGCCGCCGGATCTATCCTGGGTTAGCTTCAATCTTGCGAATGAGAAGATTTCTTACCCAGCAACGATAGGAAGATCCACGCCCCATGAAAGAAGTCCTGTGCGGTCCACAGCGTCGATGCCAGTGCCATTTGGAACAACAGTGGAAGAGGACTCCATCCCAAGGGGCTTGAAGAGCACACTTTTCACTGCATCCTTGTACTCCTCGCCGGTAAGGCGTTCGAGGACTAGCGTCAGAACAGCGAATCCAGCATCGGAATAGAGTGCACTTCGATAGGGCGCGGTTGTCGGCAGTTGATAGTCGCGCATATACTCAAGGAACTCTGGATCTGATCAGTCAAAGCTCAATGGGGATTAAAAGGATGGCTTACCGCGCCTATCATCACCAGTAGTGTTTGGGAATACTGCAAAGTAATCTGAAGAATATTAGTCAGTGTCGGTGAGAAAGCGATAGTCACTGACCACCAGGACCACTTGAGCCAGCCTGTTGTGAAGCAAGTGCTCCGACACTGATCTCACTCCAATCAATTCTCTCAATAGGATTGCTAGATGAGTTTCCGAGAAGTTCTGGGAGAAAGAGAGTGACAGGTTCACTCAGAACCTTGATGCCCGCCTTGGCGATGATGGCATACACCGTGAACATCTTGCTAACACTGCCTATTCGGAAGATAGTGTCATCGGTCAATTTGCCTTTTGTCAACGTATCCTTGTAGGTATCGCCGACGTGGTAATAGTTATAAAGGGAGTCGTTGGTCGCGGCGGAGAAGACGTCGACAGAGAAAATGAGGTCTGTCTTGTTGAGAACATTGGACTCGAAGGCTTTTTTGAGGAGTGATGGAAACTGTTGTTTAGCTTCACCGATGTACTCGCTTTTGGAGATATCAAAGTTAGGAAGAAAAGAAGGGCCAATGAGAGGGACATCATTTGAAGCGATGATGGTGGTTGTTGCAGCAGAGATCAAGGCCGTGCAGGCCAAGTATGAATGAGCACGCATTTCGAGGATATTGAGTTAGATGGTAAAGTGGAATGAGGTGGGTTGTTCTTCTCATATTCTGAGGCTACATTCAACGACTTATATATAGCTCTAGGCCATATTGTCGCTACATAGCTGTGTTATTGACATCATAACTTGTGCCAGGGTGTAAGGCTGATAGCGGTGCGTTAGTACTGTAAGTAGCTTAGCGTGATGCATGGTGAAGAAGCCAAGAATGTAGAGGATTGAGCGACAGGCATCAGACGGCGATGGCGTCTCATTTATCCCAAATAGGCTTTAGTTATCCGTCAAAAGGTCTCCATTTCAATATTTTCTTGTTTGGTTAATTTCCTGCGCCTCTGCAGTGGACTAAGTGGCTTGGAGCATCATATCTGATTTGCTACATGGGAGACAGCGTGCCCGTCAGTTGCGCAGTATTGATTGGACGTCAGGAAGTGGGTGAAGATAGATCTAAAGGCTAGTCAGTCTCTGGTAAAATGAAACGCCGAGTAAGCAAGAATAGGTGTATTGCAATGGCCTGCGGTGAGGGCGGATCCTTGCTTTCAACGCCAGCCACTCGATAGCTATGTCATGCATCCATTCCTCCTTTTCACTTCAGGTTCATTCACTCTTGCTTCCCTTATATCTTCCTCGGCGTCCTCCAATGCAGTGATGTTCTGATTAGGTAATTCATTAACGCTGAAACCGTACTATGCATCCCCTACTGTATGATAGCGTGCCCAAACAGCGTCACAGAACTATTAGTGTCGGGCGACATCGATGTAGATTGAAAGGCTTTAGCTCCTAAGACGCTCGGTTCCCACCTACCCTATTACTCAACGTCTTTATATAAACCACAGGGTTTGAAGTAATAAATGTACAGAATCTGATTTACTAGACTCCAGCACTAACATCAACAAGAATCTTGACGTGGTTGTCTTTGTCGTTGATTAGCGTGTTAAACCCCTGCTCAACAATCTCATCCATCTTGATGACCTTCGTGATCATACCCTCTGGCTGTATATCGCCTTTTGATATGGCCTCGATAACCTCTTCGAAATCTCCCAGACTGTATGTAGCGCTAAATTATTATGTTAGAATCACCTGCAATCTGAGATCAATGGAGGCTCACTTACCATCCAACGTATGATCGCTCCCTGAACACAATCTGATTCATGCTCAGTTGTGCCCTGTTCTCCCAAACAGCAATATTGACAAGCACACCTCTTGCCTTCAAGCAATCAAAAGCTGCGTCAATCGCATGTTGAGAACCAGCAGCATCGAAGCCCACATCAGCTCCAACCCCACCAGTCAATTTCTTAACATGAGCAACGACATCGTCTTTGGTAGGATCAAAAACATAATGAGCACCAAACTTCTTTGCAAACTCGCGTCGCCTTGCGCTAACCTCGCTCAAGATGATGGTCTTGCATCCCTTGCCGACAAGCGCCTGGACAACAGCCAGACCAATGGGACCGCCGCCAACGACGAAAGCAGTGTCGCCTTCTTGGTATGGAGATAGCTTGATTGCGTGCCATCCAACAGCGAGAGGTTCGACAAGGGCGCCGACCTCGAGAGAAACGTTGTCTGGTAATTTCTTAACGCAGTCTTGAGGAACGACAGTTGTTTCGCAAAGACCACCACCCCATCCGCTCAAACCAATGAAGCCGTTCTTGTCGCAGCAGTTAACGAGACCGCGCTTACAAGAGCCACATTCATTATCATAAATGATTGGCTGGACACAGACGCGGTCACCCTTCTTCAGGCGAGTAACTTCACTGCCAACTTCCTCGATAATTCCACTGAACTCGTGGCCCAGAGTCAACGGCGATGTCTCGCCTGTGATGGGGTGCGGGGTGCCGGGCTTGGGAATCAGATTGTTGCCACCGAGGAATTCATGTACATCTGTACCGCAGATTCCACAGAATTTGGGAACAATGCGAACAGACTTGGCTTCAAGGGAGGGGAACGGGATTTCCTCCAGCCTGACGTCTTTTTGGCCGTGGAAGCGGACGGCTTTGATTGTTTGTGCAGTTGAAGCCATCTCTAAATGTATCTAGACTTATGAATGAAGGTGAGATTTGGAGGGAGGATAGAAGGAGGAGGCGTCCAAAGAGATGGGAGCCGAGGGACTGCTTTTAATTCTTTCAAACTGCCAAGGATGGGCCTCAACAGTTACAAGCTTCCCCTCATGTGCTGCCATTATCATTCGACCGGATTTACAAATCGAGGTGTAAGGTATGACGAGCCGTCCGGATTGCCGCCTTCGTATTAGCCCACAGAAAGACACAAGTAGGGGTGAGACCTGAACGAATCATCGAGATCCGTCAAATGCGGGGGCGGATACAAAGAGTACGTACTCCGTACTAACCGGGGATCAATCGATCGCGGACCCGACTTGTCGGGCTTCCCTCATTGAGACCCAGTACGCCAGGTTTGTTCATTCATTTGACGATATGTAGAGCGGTTCTAGCTACAATGAATACATATCGGTTAGCTCGCGAGATTAACTCTTACTCTAAGATACCAATCACTTAAACCAATCCTTTGCTGCTAGAGATGATCACAACAAGCAATTAACTGTTTCTACTCGAGATCCCAGCTTATCATCAGTTTCGTTCATAGGCACATGATTATAGAAGGCGGGTGTGCTTAATCTGAGTAAAGATAGGACGGGAAAAGACCATCCATCTCCTACAATGCACGGCCTGACGATCGAATACTGAATAGAAAAAGGTGGTTGGTTGTAATAAAATCCCTCGTAGTTATCGACAGAGCATTGATATAAAATCCGTCGCCAGGACTTTACTGTTGATGTGTTGAGATTTGAGAACACCTGTCAGCTTGATGTATTGGCCCTTATCCTCAGCGAGTGAAAATTGATATATGAACCCCACTTGGGCATTATGCCAAATCAACTTTGACTCTACCCAACATCGAAGCATCTAACTTGGAGATTGCCTCGGGCAGTTTTAGTCAACCACTCCTACATCAACTATGGAGCCACAACGTCTAGATCCTTTCCCGTATGACCCTCTCCAGTTGGGTGAGATCCGTCTACTCCACGTGCAATCTGGCGTTTCCGACTCGATCTCAATCCAACTCAGAAATGTCAGCTTGGCCACAGAGCCAACATTCTGGGCTTTGTCCTATGTCTGGGGATCATGGGAAAACCCTGCGACGGTTTTGATCAACGAATCGCCATTTAGAATTACGAGGAATCTTTATAACGCACTTGATGAGTATAGGCGCCAATTCCCGGATGACGGAAATACAGTTGGTGCCTTGCTATGGGTCGATGCAATCTGTATCAATCAGAATGACCAACATGAGAAGTCCGTTCAAGTCCCACGCATGTCTGACATCTACGGTAAATGCGAGCGTGTGCTGGCTTGGCTCGGACCAGTCGAGGATGAGGACAGCGACGATGTCCGCCAATTGGCGGAAAAGTTGAAGCAGTTTGAGTCACCGACAGACCCCAGCGCTCAATGCCTTACGGAGGAAGATCGCATCAATTCCTTCAGAGTATCAGCACATTCTGATGAACACGCGGCGGTTGAGGTCGAAAGCGTTCGGCGAGCGTTGAGATCCATCGGTCACCGCCCTTGGTTTAGACGTATATGGATTCTCCAAGAAGCCGTCTTGGCCCAACAGCAGCCACTTCTACTATGTGGACGACATGATCTCGGTTACGAAATATTCTTCAAGACATGGGTCTTGATGCTTGATCCATCCCATGACGGGCAACTTCTACATACCTTTATGGCGGAGAATCCAGTCAGGTTCAAAGCTATAGAGCTGGTTTACAAGAAGATCCTTCATGCGCGACACAAAAGTCAAGGAGAAGCGAAGCGGGATGTTGATCAGCAAAGACAGTGCGCGGTCGAACTTTTGGAGCTGTTGAATGAGACAACTGACTTGGAGGCCACTGTTGCCCACGACCGTCTTTATGCCCTGCTTGGACTTTTGTCTTGCAATCCTTTACCCAACGCACTGCAACCGGATTATACAAAGCCCTTTGCAACCTTGTGTCACGAATTGGTGATGTTCATCCTAGCACAGTCGCAGGATATCCGTGTACTGAATCTGGGTACTTTGGGAAACCTTACTGGGGTACCATCCTGGACTCCGGATCTCCGAAATAGCTGGATGGCGAGGGTGAACATTGCTACATGTCCAGGAAAAAGCTTCCATGTTTCTGAAGATGGCCAAACTCTGACGATGCCTACCATTGTCCTTGGGCGGTGTGTATCTGTTTATGGTCCAGCCCAGCCAGACCCCACAACTGGGCTAGTACCACCTTCAGCTTTCATGGCTTTGGACGAGAGAATCATCCAGGTCGCATCAGCAATAAGAACGGCCACTCGGATGGAGGTCATGGCTGAGTGGCTTAGGTTCCACCTTGCAAATATCTTTACGGAAGAGCGATTAGACCAAGACCCCTCAATAGTGCAAAGAGTCATGATGGCCTATGCGTGTATGGTACATAATCAGCCACTTGAATCGCTGGGTACACGATTCGGAACCAGGGAGCAGCTACAAGGCGCTGATGGGATGGTGAGAAGTCCAACTCTGCAGAAGAGCATGATAGGTCACAGTATCTTTGTTCTTGAAGATGGGACGGCAGGAGAGTTGCTAGGAGACACAGTAGCATGTGTGGGAGATGCGATGTGTGTTTTTCCAGGAATTTCCATTCCGCTTCTCATACGCCCTGATGACAATGGCAAATGCAAGATCATTGGCCAAGTGTCGTTGTGGAAGCATATAGGCGCTGGCATGCCTGCAGAATTACTGGAGAGCTACCGACTTTCTTTTGTTGGCGCACATAATAAGCGAGAGACTAAGCATGAAGTAAGGATGGTGAGCCTCAGTTAGATATATTGTTTGCAGAGCCTCATCAGCAACTCGAACATTTACAGAATGCATGTGATAGACTTTGAACGATGGAACGAGGATGAGCTAATCGATGATCGATAGAAACTGAAGAAACATAAAAAGATTGTGAAGGTCTTGACCTCTGATTATCACGCTCCACTAGCTTTCACGAATGATAGGTCCTCAGCTGGTAAGTGCCGTGAACTATACGTCGGTAGTGGTAGTCAGATGTACACAACTGCAAGCGAAAATGCAATGACTAGTGGCATAAGGGAATTTGGATGTCACAAACATTCGGGACTCCAAAGACATGTTATGATCCAAAGGCCATAATACGAATCCATGGGTTCTCAATACAATTCAGGACAACAGTCATAAATTGAATAAGTACAATTAAAAGGGAAATGATGACTGGCTTCTCCCACTACGACACTCCCCTGTATGCCACTCCCACCTAGTCGGCGCCGATACCAGCGAGAGACCCGGTACATCCACCACCAGAAGCAGCACACTGGAAGGGGTCGAAAGTCGGGTTGGTGCTCTCACAACCTGAGATGAAGAAAGAGTAGAAGTTTCCAGTACCATCCTGCTCAACGTTGATAAAGCGGCCACCGTCCACAGCGCCGTCCTCCCAGAACACGGACCAACCATCACAGTGGTCGAGGGCGCGCTTCTCACCGGCCTTTTCGTGATCAAAGTTCTCCTTGCAGGTCAGGGGGTATTGGTTGGAGCCGCCATCAGGGCAGTTCCCGTCGTCAAGAGAGAAGGAGATCTGGCAGATGGGCGAGCAGCAGATGCTGAGACCGCAAGGGGCGTTGGCGGCTCCATCGATGATGCTGATTTTGGCACCGCTCTGTCGCTTGCCTAGGTTCTTGGCTGGGTCAAGGCCCTTGGGGAGGAGCTTGTTGGGAGAAGGCTTGATGGTCTAAGGTTTGTCTTAGTATTTGACTCGGGAATAGCTATATGGAAAAGTCTTTACCATTGCAGAGGCGGAGCTCAAAGCCATAGCGGCAGCGAAAAGAACGGATCGGAGAGAGAAGGTCATGTTGGCGAGTGAGATTTGAATTAAGCTTGAGTTCTGAAAGTGAGGCGTTGAGTTTTTTGGTCTAAGATGAGGAAGCTGGTGTTTGGAAGATGATGAGACGTTCGCTGGAGGTCGGAGAAGAGCTCTTTTATATCTCGAAGTGACAATTCACAGCCTCATTCCTGGGTCTTAAGATTCGACTTACAACTTTGACAATGTACGTGCCTTCGAACCATTGGTCCATAAACCCTTACCCCATGTTCGTGATCGTCCGTTGTATGTGGAGTTTCGAGCCACCTAGTCGTGGAGCTGAGTCTGTGGGGTTAATGGGACGGAGGACCAAATTGATCCTTCGAAATCCTATTCCAAGGAACAAACAATCGCCTAAGACATTGGACTTGGCTTCAACTGCTTTTCCTGGATTCACAATCCGGAGCTGCATATGTTCGTATTCCTGAAGTCTTGGCAGAGCACGAGGCTCGCTCAGCCTGTCTTTGACGATATGTAACGTAGTAAGCCTATTTGACTTTCTTGCCAGTTCTTCTTACTCCATCAGATTATAAAAGTCTTTTATTATCAAGAGCATATTCCAAGCTATTTGAAACCTTGATTCGGGTGCTATTCTGAAAAGACTTTGTTGAGCCAGTTTGCCCCAGCCACGACGGAATCTTGTCATGGAAATCCTCAGCGTGAGCTTGATATGTATGACGTAGAATATCCATTTCTATATCTCGAAATCTATCGATCTTCAATCCTCAGGCTTGGCCCGACATTTTAATCGTGATGCACCGTGTTATAGAGTCCGCGCTTGAAGTCCGAGCTGAAATCCATTTGAGTCCGAGGTATGGAGTGATCCTTCAGCCTTGGCAGACCCATATCCGTGCATCCACGACAGTCAAATACCATCGTGTATATTTTTCCGACATATTAAAAGTATGGTACTACTAGATAATTTATTGGGGAAACTTGTAGGTCCTTACATTTGTACGGAGTAAGATTTCTAAAGCTGCCTTGCCAAGCAATTACATATGCCAAGTCTCTCATGCCAGACGCGATTCGACCATCCGGCGAAGCGAATGGATCACTTGCATCTAAGCCATCCTTCTAAGATGGAGCATTACTTTTTACAACACAAAAGCATGATTAAACATGTGAACTCACCTGAATATATTTGGAATTTCTGTCCCGAGATGAGCCTACAGCACTTCAACGAAGAAGCGAAAGAGCTTGGACCCTGTTCAAGACAAGTATTCACAACCATATTGGGTCTGTTACATCGCGGATCTATCATCAAGATTTCGACGGCGGGATTAGTTTAGCTGACTATCATGCCAGAGCTCTTGTCGCCGTAGAAAGAAGTATCTATTAAACAGTGAAAGGGAGATTGTAGAAAGCTAGCTCGGAGGTGGCTACCCTATAAAAGTGCACATTGCGTAGGGGCGGATCTAATTCCGTGCAAAAGTTCCGATAGTATGCTAATACGGGATATATAAAGTTCTCCTCTAATATTAATAATAAAGAGATATGAGATTTGTAATTATTAGAAGAGTTTTCATAAAATTATATAACTTATATAGAATTAGAAGAATTTATTATAATTTACTAAAGTTAGATAGGATTTAACAAAGAGGAAATTATCGGAACTTTTGTTTTGCCACTATCGGATAGGTTATCCCATGTTTAACAAGATGTACGAAATATGAAATAGACTCATGTGCTTCAGTCATTAGTCAAAAGGGAATTTACAGGGAATTCCAACGCAGACCACAAGTAATTCTATGCAGAAATTAATAGATTTTGCAGCGTATTGATTATAAATATCAATTTCGAAATCGACTCTCGTAATAAGCAGATGGTTTCACATCATCTGCATCAAATACCATCCTTTTAGCAATAATTCAATGATGAGATTGAGATAGTTTTAAAGTCATTCTAAGCGATATAAGACTTCACCTAATTCTAATTTCTTTCAAAGGAGTATCTTAAAGCCGGATCTGAATACAAGACCTTTGTAAGTCGCGTGGCCACTGTCACGCCACTCCTCATCGTACCATCTTACCAGGATTCGAGAGATCTACGCGTTTCGTCGTGGCTGCTCTCCTTATCTTATCAGTTTTTAAGATCTATAAGAAGCAGTGGAAATCAATTCGTAAAGAAGAGTGTCCGCCAGGAATGATGTGACTTTACTGGATGATGTTTGTACTGTTTCACGGCATGTGCGGGTAAAATAGCCATCCGCTGTTGTGATTAGTTATTTCTTAGAACTATATTGTCCAAGAAGAGGGTGACGACACGGGATATGCTTGTGAGACGAGGCCAAGATCATGTGAGTATCTGAGATACCATGTTTTACTCTTTGGCGAGTGCCTATGATGAGATGGTCAGGTCAATCAGCCCACATTCCAGGAGGTTTAGCGGGGGAACCGTTCGACCATGTCATAAACGGCATGACCTCATGCACAAGACCAACTGTCGGGAACAGCCGAAAGGCAGCAAACAAGATAAAAAGTCGGCTTCAATTTGAAGTGAATGGTACTTATAAATCCTGAATTCCCATACCAAGTCTTTACTCAATCACCAAAGCATCCAATTAAGCAGCAAACACAAGCCTCCAATTCTCATCATGACAGCAATTTCATTCCGCCAAGCCCAGCCCCACTTTGGCTTCCCCAGACCCTCGGCTCCTAAATTTACTGCCCGAGCGGCCCGATTTCTCCCCACTGCAGCGATTGTCACAACGGCAGCTGGTAAGTGCATATGGATCTTATCTGCACCTCAACAATACTGACCAATGACTCAGCCACTTATTACTGTACCTATATTCTGCTACAGCAGCAATACAAGTCGACTGTGATTCAACATAATCAAGCATTACAGAGCTTGAGGGAGTTGGGCGATCGAGAGACCAAGGCGTCAATAGAACATGACGAAAAGACAAGACAGGAGACATTATGGTGGACGGCATTTTGAGTGGTTTTAGAATTTGAGGTTTTGAACAAAGCAGGAGTTATTTGGCGTGCTACAACGGCACTTAATAAAGAGAAATTTACATTATTTGGTTTATCATCAATAATCGGCATTGGTTGGCCAGCCTCGCACCCTTGTTTTCCCCTCACACTTGTTCAGCTATCCAATGACTCACCTGTCGACCCTCCTTGATCACAGCCTCAAATATTCTACACATCCCGTTTCATTGTTCGTTGCATTCAAAGTCCAATCGATTGTTTTACTGAATCATAATCTTCAAATACGCCGATTTCGGGTAAGTATCATCATCAACCATGCATTTATGCTGACTAACTGACAAGGAGAAGCCAGATGGATCCCCCATTTGAGGTTGATGGCTTATCCCTATCAAGGGCCAAGGCTGAAGATATTCCAGCCATTAAGAACATAGTCAACAAAGCATACGCCAAGTATATTGAGCGCATTGGTAAACCCCCAGCGCCAATGACGGCAGACTACACCGAGCTGCTCGTTTCTCACAATGTGTTCGTTTTGACGCTTACATCGACCAAAGAGATCGTGGGGTCGATCGTTATCAAGGAAGACCCCGGCACCGACTCAGTCAAAATCAACAATCTAGTAGTCGATACTGCAGCTCAGGGACGTGGCTTCGGAGGTTTACTGATGCGTTATGCAGAAACTTTCGCCAAGGTGATGGGTTGGCAGGCACTGACGCTATTCACAAACGCCATGATGTATGAGAACTTAGCCTTATACCCAAAGATGGGGTTCAAAGAAGTAGAAAGGAAGAGTGAAGACGGGTACAAGCGGGTATACTACAGAAAGGAGCTGTTGTGAATGTGTTTTGGACTGAGATACGCCTCTACCAATCGGCACTTTTGTTCATAAAATGTTCTCAAATCGGGTTGAGGATCTCCCCGCGCCCGATTGCAACCTATTACAGGTCCAGCCCTATCTAAGCTAGAAAAGAACCCTATAATTTCGAGACACACCCTATTGTCTTAATAGGACTGCCTGCTATGGTCTAATATAAGCCGTATGTGGATAGTACAGTGGGCGTATAAAAGTTCCGACAATTTCCTCTGCTCCAGATTTTGTATAAGATTATGAAAATTATAGTAAGCTCATTTTAATTCATATAATTTTATATAATATTATCTTAGGATTATATATCAAGTCTCCCAGATATAACATATCTTATGTATCTCTTCTATTATATATCCCAGATGACTCGTCGGAACTTTTGCACGGAACTGTATCAATGGCAATGCTGTCAGTTACCGCGTCATCTTGTCCATTCTACAGAACCTTCCTACTGCTTACAGAAACCTGCAGGTATTCTATATACCAAAGACCTGGCAGGTAGTGGGCACACCGTCTGTGATCTCCCGCACTTTTGTAAAGGATCGCGTTGTTCGCTATAGCGTAAGTAGCATGTCCATAACGGTGGGACCCAGCCGAGAACTGGCAAACTGCCAGCCGAACGGTCTACTCAGCCACCTTGAGACTCACATAATGGTGATTTAGGATTAATCACACGGGCCCTGGGAGATTCCGAAGCCTACACTACCAATGTACTAGTACAAGTTTGAGATGAAGGCGTCTCGACTTGACACCTACCGAGTTCTCCTAATTAGTATGAATCCAATACGGTCAAGAGGATGAGAGGTTGACTGGTCCAACGGTGAATTGTAGCCGTGATATTTCCAAAGTACCTTTGGTCCTTTCCCTCCCCTATACGGATATTGAACGAGATGTGACAGCGGCGATCAGTGATTGGGATTACAGCCGCTGCCTAGCGCCATGGCCGCTGATTGCCGCTAAAGCCGAGCTCTTTGATTTACAGTTGATATTTGCTTGGATAAATCGGCATATCACCACTTGGCGGTTGTGGTCGCCGCTTATCTGTAATTTACCGAGTGGAGCACGATGTCCCGATGTCAAGTCCCGTTTGTGGGGGCGGCAGTTTCAGGAGAACCCTTCGAGAAGATCACAAAGTAAGCTACTGTTCACTAGTTTGAGAAACGTTGATAAACATAAAGCTACGGGAACCTTATTGTGGATGTACGGGAAACATGAACAAGATGCAGGCTGCAAAATATTGGTGATTAAGATGTGTGAGTTTGGGCTGTGTAACTATCGTATTTGAGGTCTACGTGAAGTAAATGGTTGTCCACAACTGTTTGGATCGTACAGCTTATTTGCTAATTCGGTGATTGCTATTAATGAACCTTGAACAGCTACAATGTGGTCACCGCTGGACTTGGCGAGCAAGGAACGTGCATAATCATGTTTACTCCTTTCTGGTAATATGGGACTTGCTTCTCGGCTTCCGCGACTCTTAGTTGCTTGGCGTACTACAAGGTGATCTCGACGTATGAGACAAGTGAAATAGTGCCAGGGGCATTAGTGTCTAACAACGACTATAAAGACCTCTCTAGAAGCCCTCTGGAACTCAACATCACTCTCAACATCAACCAAATTCACTCACTCAACGATTCAATCTTTAACACCCATCAAGTATTCACCATGCTTTTCCACAACCTTGTCTTCTCTTCCCTCTTTCTGGCTGTTGCCCAGGCCGGACCCACTGCTCCTGGACAAGCTGTTGCCAAGCGTCAGGATGGCCATCCTCCGCTGTGCGACGATACATCCAAGACCTACGACGGTCCCTATACCGATGGTGAAGGAACCTACGTGACTTCAGACAGAGTCACCCACCCCTACAAGTTCCCCAAAGTTCGCAAATGCTGGTATGATTACTACGTCCTCGAGACCTCAGTGGAGCATACCCCTTGGCAGAAAGCATCCGGCGATATCTATTGCACTGGAACCCAAGTCTGCACCGCCACCAAGCTTGTAGGCAAGGAAGTCTGCCAAGAGAGATCCGACAGCGTCAGCGTTAGCGTCGGTGGCGAGATTGAGGGTTTCAGCCTGGGACTTGACTTCACTACTACCGACACCGAATCCAAGTGCGTACAGGCGCAAGACCTTACAGCTTGCACTTGGGACGACGGGGCTTGCCACACTGTCTGGACCCAGCAGCAGGTCATGAGACAGAAGGGATACCGTCGCCAAAGGTGTAACTGGGGTAACGGAGATGAGACCCAGTGCATGGATAACTGGGAGCAGACCACTCCCTCTGACTTCATCGACTATGGGTGTGGCTCCAAGTGTACTGACACCAACGAGTGTGGCAACACTGATGGCAAGCCCTGCTCCAAGTAAGCTCAAAATAGTCGCTCTGTCGAGAGCTTACACGATGGTGTTATTTTCTTTATCATCTCGATGATACATACTTCTATCTGAGAGGCTATCTTACGGCGCTTTAGGGGCTTATAAAGATGGAGAGGGGGATGGGGAAGGTCTACTTTTGTCAGGTCAGTTTTAACGGGAGAGACTTGGGTATATATTAGGAACTGTATATATCGTTTGTTATCTGTTGGGGGATAGTACAGATTATATAATCCAGAAAAGAAGTTGTTTTCAAGGTTTTCTGTGGATCGTCGAGATATGTGGTATGTGCCACCTAGCATCCATTGGGAGGTATAAGGAAAGTCCACCAGGTTAGACACTGTAGATTTACATCGATTAGCTATCATTTATATATATTAATGAAACCTGCCAGACCATATATTCCACCTTATTCACTATAGGCGTTGATGTTATCCGCTTGTTTGGCTTGGACGGAACAAGACGCGGCCTAGTTATGCCCGTTCTTATTGATTTAACCGAGGAGTAGTTAACTCAGTTCGAATATGTTCGAAGCGCATTCAAGTATAAATATCGTGACATGCTTCGTTCTATACTTTCCTGGTCTTATAGATGTCCCTCCCATCAACGTGCAGTATAACCAGGTCTCTTATCCGCCGAATAACCAATGACCTCAAAAGAGAATATTGCAGTTACTATCTTCTATTCTATCTCTTAGATATCAGGTAGACCATGTTGCAGTTATTGACTGGAGTAGTATTCTGGCACATCAACTGCACGGTGCTTGGCACGGTGAGAATGTTACAGCACAGTATATTAGCTCTTACTCAGCTGATTGTATGAATCCTTCGGACCCTCGGCGGCAGACATAATTCGAGACTTAGATTAGTAAATGTGGGCATCCTACATGATCGTCTCATGGGTCCCTCTTATCCTGACTGTTGGCCCTCCTCCTTCGGCTCATCGCCCACTCGTGTATGTCAAGCTCTGCGACTGATACTGGAAAAGTCGCCTCAGCTTGATGCATAAAACTTGATATACACCTTCTAAAGTAGTGTGATATGATTGTTGTCGTTTGATGAGTTCAAGTTTTAAAATTCATCATTCTATAGACAAGTTCACTGCTTAGTTTGCATGACCTACTTTCTTTGCCATTTGACAGTTTGTTCTGGATATTTATATTTATCACCTCGGAAACAGAAGTGATGTACAATCAGTTACTGACAACGAACCGTAAAAGACTCCGAGCTTACCGCAGGATTGGAAAGTGTCGTCATATCTGACAAAGTTAGTCACAACAACGCGTGGCAAGGAGGCAGTTGGGTAAGGGTAGCCATCAGTCCAATTCTTTGGGCGAATCATAATGACAGCAACTCTAGAAGTCTATCTGAGCTTGTGAACAACTCCACCTGTGCATCATATAGTTACAGACTCAAAGCCTGAGGTTGTATTAGTACGATGCTCGGCAATATTTATTATCTGGTTACTACCGTATTGATCATCTCACGCGCACTATGTAAGACAAGCTAGGTATAAGTTATACAATTGTAAAGATATTCTTCCTTTCTGTTCTCTTATTCATACAATTCGAAGAACAGTCCATACAGCAATATGGCGACAGAGACAGTACATACCCAGCGGCCTGCGCGTTACTTGATCTCATCATCTCCCCGCACCGCATCGAACTTGCTTATCCGAATCCTCAACTTGGAGGGGCAGGGTGCGCACCCCGTACGCCTCAATGGCTACTTCTGGTTGTCATCGCTAGCCCAACGACGTGCAGTACTAGAGAAGCCCATGTCTAAATGGACAGTGGAGGAGAAGCAAAAGCTGGAAGAAGTCGAACAGCAGTGTTTTGACAGGTTATTAAGCTATCTAGACGGCGCTGAGAAGGAGGGACAGTTGGCTCTATTCAAGGAGCATACTTTTCTTCTAAATCACCCGTTCTACGAGTCTGAATTCACCCACGGCAAAGGCACTACCATCGGGGAACCCATGGTACTGAAGAATGACGCGCCAGGCCCACGGTCCCCACTGAACAAGACCGTTCTTTCAGATGAGATGCTCAAGTCATTCAAACCACTTTTTCTCATCCGACATCCAGCCCTGTCATTGCCGTCTTTGTATCGCGCAGCGCGCAGCGAAGAATTTCAACGCGAAAGCAAGGAACCCAACGTCACGGAGAGGTCATCAGTCTGGATCAGGAGCCTCTTCGACTTTTACGAAGCTCATCAGCCTGGAGAACCCCCACTGGTTCTGGATGCTGATGATATGATGACCTCCCCAGAGCTTGTGATCAAGTATGTTAAGCTGGCCGGCCTGAACCCTGATAAGCTTCGATTCTCGTGGGAGAAAGCATCCCCCGAGGTTATCAGCAAGCAGTCGACCATGGCACAAAGAATGCTCAGTTCACTGAATGCCAGCGAGAAGGTTAATCTTGATAAGGTCGGCGGTAATCTTGACATTGATGCAGAGATACAGAAGTGGCGAGCTGAGTTTGGTGATGTTGATGCGAGCAAGCTAGAGAACTGGGTCCGAGCAGCTATGCCGGATTACGAATACATGCGGTCCAGGAGAGTAACTCTATAGTTACAGATATAAAGTTACAATACCAGAAACTACTTTTCAGGATAGCGAACTCAACCATGCTTACTTCAATAGTTACACAGATTGTTGCGAGATGAAATTGCATTTTATACTTCCTTATGCGGAGTGCGCATTTTTGGCTCATTCCCTCATCGTGCGCGCCCAAGAACGCTTGACATAGTCTGTTAGAAACACGCACTTGTGGAAGTCTCCTGCTAGGGAGGTATGTTGAGAAACATAGAGCGGAGCTAAACTCAGTAACGACCAACAGCACCAACAGATTTGCTTATGTTGAATGTTTGAACGTTGCCGGCTAGTGAGTAGAGGTTGAGGATAAGATGACGATGTTTACATGGTTCTTAACTCCTAATTGAGTTGCAGTTCAAACTGAAGGATGGTCTTAACGAAAGACACTTAATTAATAAGGTTTAAAATATACAATGAACTCCATTGATACGTGGATCAGGTGAAACGAATGTAATTAATGTATCATATTCCAAGCTGCCACTTTCTCTTGACGTCGCCTGCTATAGTAAACTTGTCAAGAACGATTCATTCCTGCAGGTTACTGCATCAAAGGCCTTCTTCACAAGGTTAGTATTTGACAATCCTGAGGACTCGTCCATAGGGCAATACCTAGTAAGCTCTAGCAATGGCCAGGCCAACAATAGCAACAACAGCGGCAACGCCCATTCCAGAACTACGAGCACCAGCGTTCTCAGCAGCGTTGGTTGGAGTTGAGGTACTTGAGGCAGTATCCGTGACAGAGCTAGTTGCGGAACCAGTTGTAGATTCGGTGGCCTTCGCAGTCGCAGTACCCGTTGCAGTAGCATCGGCCCAGGCGAAGGATGAACAGAACCCGCTAGCAGGAATCGCAACAGATGACAGCTTGTCCATGACCTCAGGAACATCCTTGCAGGCGTCGTAAACACTGGAGAGGTCATCCTCGACTTCGGACACCCAGCTCTCGAAAGATTTGGCGTAGGAGGTATAGGCAGCGGCCATAGAGCCGGTAACTGCAGGGATAACACATTCGGTGGCCATAGCAGCCCATTGGGTCTCCTTTGCGAAAAAGCTATCGAGGCTCTTGTCTGGAGTGGGCATGGCGCTCAATCCATCGACGAGGGCGCTGGCTGCTGAGGTACATTGGTCGAGATCGCGCTGTTCCAGCTGAGCGCTGGTAACAGAGGCAGCCATAGCGGCAGCGAAGAAGGAGAGACGTAGGTACTGCATTGTGGCGAAGTCTTTTTGGTACAGTAAATGAATGTGTGAAAGCCCCGCTGACGTGAATGAATGAAGGAGAGGATGTATAAACTAAATTACAGCCAGCCGTGGGATTTGAGTCTTTATGTCTGAATGCTTCAGCTGACCGTCACAAGCCCGGGCCGTTGATGGTCCCATGCTGAGTCAAGCTAAAAGCGTCGTGATCCACAAAGGAACTTTTCCTCAGGTTTTGATAGGATAATTCATCAAAAAGGATCGTCGTCAACAGAAGCACAAAGCCGTTATCTCGGCAATTACCGAAGAAGGTCAAGAGCTTTTTGTGAGCTAAAGCTTTATTAACGCACAAGCCAATTAGAAACACCAAATGTTATTAGTAGTCCGCTCGACAGGTATGAATATCGCCACTAATGCAGGGGTAATATTTCACGATTGTTTTTCTTACGTTCGCCTACATGTGAAGGCCTTGGCCTTGAACTCGCTCCATATAATAAAAAACGTGATACGGCTGAAGACGGGACTTGACGGAACCAGGCTTCAATACCATCATAAGGAGGACATGGACTAGAAGTCCGTTACATGAAGAAAGCATGAAACAAATCAACATCATTACTCAACTAGGTCATTTTGTCTAGCTGTACTAGCTTATATATATCCCGGCAGTTCGACTGCTGGGTCATGGCAACTTCCTCGCGACCAAAGGTTCAATTGAGGTCGTCCAGCAGTCTTACGCTCAAAAAGCAGGCTAAAACTACTGAGACACAATTATGGTCTAGTTGCAAGCCCAAGCTCGGGACAGGGCTCTGGCACCACCTTCTCAACTTGGTGCAAACCTCTGGAGTTAAAGAGCCATAAATCGCCCACCACTGGCTTTGTGATGATATTCCGACGACCATGAAAAATATCGTCATGATATCCGTAGGTCGCAGGATCTCAAAATTAAGAGACTCTTCGCTCCACTCGGCATTGTGAACTCAGGTCCTACCGCCGGTGACAGGAGCCATATGAAGGTTGAAACTTGCTTGGTGGGTGACCTTGAAACCCCGGTTACTTATCATCGTTGGTATGAGTGCGAGGTGCGAAATTACCTAGTTAATGATCTAGTTTAGGAGTAGGGCTTTAGTAAAGCATCTTACTATGTCATCATGGCTGATATGGCGCTGCATACTACTGGTGATGTCGAAGGCGCACTACGTAACGTTCGACAACTTCTCAAACCTGGTGGTCGTCTCATCGGTTTCGAGAACATCAACAACGACGCTGTTCACCTCGGCATCGGCATGGGTGGTTTTGCAGCTTGGTGGTCAGGCGCTGAACATGGTTCGTTCTTGGGGACCCATGTTGATGCTGGAACAGTGGGATGACGTCCTCAAGAAGACCAGCTTCACAGGTGTTGATACCCACACCTTTGGCCACAACCACACTCGGCCAATGTGTGTTTGTGTATTCATGGGTCGTAATGACCTGGTAGCTCTCTTGAGGGAACGGCTCACTGTTCTGCCAAAGCTGCAACTGAAGCAGCAGCAGAGCTTGGTCTTCGTTGGTGGTAAGACAATGGCGACAATGGATCTGTTGCAAAAAGCAAGTTCTTTTGTCACTCCGTTCTATCGTAAGATCAGTCATATACGAGCAATCGAGGCATTGAATGATGTCACAGACGAGCAATCCCCAGAAAGTTCGTCAGTCTCTGTATGACGGAACTAGATGAGCCTGTTTTCCGGGTCGGCACTGACCCTAGGCTCGATGGCCTGAAGACTCTCTGTGTACGTGGACGAAATATCCTCTGGGTCACTAATGGAGCAGCATTGAGGTTCCCTACTCTGACATGGTCTTTGCTCTCACACGCTGCGTCCCTCAGTAGTTTCCTGGTATCACGCTATGAACCATTGATCTGGATAATGCTACTGCTGGCGGCAACGCGGATGGATTGTGGGTGCCTGGACTCGTCGTAGCTGCACTTCGCTGTATTGAGCCTCTCGACACGGCGAAGCGTGAGAAAATAACCAACGGCGCTGATAAAAACGATATGCTGCAGTGGACTTTGGAGGTTGAGATACGAGTCGTGAATAAACGCGCACACATGCCCACAAGGCACTAGACCATCGATTCAACTCAATTCTTCATGTTGTTCACGAGGATATCATTCCATACGCCTCTCAGATGTCGATCAGTCTTAACGCTGGCGCCGATGCACCAGCGGCCATACCGATCTTCAGGTCAAATCTCGCCCCTGCGCATCCAGCTGCAGGCCTCGATGCAGCGGGTAAGTCTGCGACTGTCTCACTGAGCAGTCAATTGCAGCGCGTTACAAGCAAAGAGAAAGCTCTAAAAGTCATCACCGAGGTGGTTACTCTGAAGCTGAAGAAAGAGTTGAGCACTCCACCTGACACAGAAGTGCTTGGTCGACCAAGACGTTGACTCGCTTGTTGTCTTTGACTTACGATTGTGTTTCTTGAAGGAACTCAATACTGGTATGCCTGTCCTCAAGATTCTGCGTGGTAACTCAATTCTAGACCTCACCAGCGACGCATTAGAGAAATCCAGACTGCTCATCTAGTCCTGAGTAGTGATGACGATAAAGCAGACAGGACTGTACCGCCGACAGAGGAGAAGGAGGCTGTTTAGGCTATTCTTGCATCAAGCTCCAATGCGTCTGTTCCGGTGACTCCGACGCGGCATCTAAAAGTCCGGCAACCGATGTCTCGACGGACGTGTACCTATGGCAGAGTTCACACGAACAGAAGTCTTAAAGCTTTGGTTAAACCACGCACCATTATTCAACAGCAACCAAAGCCTAGCTATGCCGCACAAGTTCTACTGCCTCGTAGCGATATCACTACAGCGTGCTCCAAGTCCATTGTTATTATACAATCATTAGATCCACGCCTCTAAGTTCAAGCTCCAGGCTCGGGTTAGTGTTGGCCGATTAGCGGTGTTAGCGATCGGCAAAGACAAAATTGGAGACGTTAGAAGGTACTCCACCTCATCAGCGGGTCCTGGTTTTGTTATAAAGACAAGACCGAGTGACCTCTACAAGCCCAACTGCCACTTTCTGTAATTTCATTCTTTATCGCAATCTTAGAATCTCCCATAATGTCGCTGAAAGTAGTCGACGTACGGTTTGAGCATTACCGCCACCCTAATACTTTGGGCGTTCACGAGGAAAAGCCTCGCATTTCCTGGCGTTTCGATAATGCCCCTCCACACTTTGAGCAAGAGGCGTATGAAATACGCGTTGACAAACTTGTTGGGCAACAAAAGAAGCACATCACGACTGCGGAAGTCGAATCCCCACAGTCTTATCTTGTACCTTGGCCTTGCGAAGAGAAGCTCTTTTCTCGTCAGCGATACACTGTTTCTGTCAGAGTGCGGGGCAAGGGACAGAACGACTTTACTGAGTGGAGTGAAGAGGCTTGGCTAGAGGCGGGTCTTCTAAATCGAAATGACTGGGAGAGCAAATTCATCACGGCGCCTTGGTCTGACAAAGATATCGACAAGCCAAAGCCAGAAGATCTCTTCCGCAAAGCCTTTTCACTGAGTGCAGAAGTTCAGTCTGCAAAGCTCTATGTCACCGCACAAGGCGTCTACGAAGCAGAGATCAACGGCAGCCGTGTTGGCGAGTATTTCTTAGCGCCAGGCTGGAGTTGTTACGACGATGAGTTGACGTATCAAACATACGATGTCACTGAACTTCTCAACGGCCAAGACAATTGCCTAGGTATTCGTGTAGCAGAGGGTTGGTTTACTGGCCGACTGAGCTTCGATGGAGGAAGGCGAAACGTGTATGGTTCACGTACAAGCCTTCTTGCACAACTTGAACTGCAGTTCTCAGATAGTTCCAGCCAAGTCATCTCCACAGATGACAGTTGGACAGTGACTCAGGGTCCAATTCGTCAGGCTGAGCTCTACGATGGAGAGAAGTATGACGCCACGGCTGAGATACAAGGGTGGTCTTCTCACGGCCCTGTCACCGGAAAGTGGGAGTCTGCCGTGGAGATACCCTTCATATCTGAAAAGGTCACTTTAACAGCCGGACATGCTGAGCCTGTTCGTCGTATCGAGACAGTCCAGGCTGTCGATAGGATCACTACCCCATCAGGACAAATAGTCCTCGACTTTGGTCAGAATTTGGTTGGGTATGTCCGCATCAAGCAAGTCAAGGGCAATCGTGGCCACAAGGTCACCCTGCGCCATGCGGAAGTTCTCGAGAACGGTGAACTAGGTACCAGGCCTCTTCGCAAATGTGACGCTACGGATTTGTACACTCTCAGAGGCGATACTGGGCCCGAGACATACGAGCCAAGATTTACCTACCACGGCTTCCGATACGTCCAGGTTGAGAATTGGCCGTCAGCAGATCTTGACGTGGCTCATTCACTCGAGGCTGTAGTTTGTCACACTGATATGGAAGAGCAAGGGACCTTTACATGCTCAAACGACAAGCTGAACAAACTATTCAGCAATGTCCGCTGGAGTATGCGGGGCAACTTCTTCTCCATCCCGACCGACTGCCCGCAAAGAGACGAGCGTCTTGGGTGGACTGGCGACCTGGCTTTGTTTGCACCCACGGCTACTTTCCTCTACGGCTGCTATCCGATTCTTCGCGATTGGCTCAAAGGAGTTTGGTACGATCAGCAGCAACAAGGTGGAATTCCGCCGATGGTTTCACCCAACGTCCTAGACAAATGCAGAATATGGGGCCCTGTTTGGCCTTGTGCTATTTGGCATGACGTGGTTGTTTTGGCTCCATGGGCTTTGTATCAAGAGACAGCTGATCCCACTATTCTGGCTGACCAGTTTGAGTCTATGGAAACATGGCTGCGGGTTATTCCCAAGAACAAAGATCGATGCACTCATCTTTGGGATTTTAATGCTGATCAACTTGCGGTATGTAATTTGCTGAAGCAAGAGACTTTTACTAATTGTTTCAGGATTGGCTTGATCCGAACGCACCCCCCGAGGATGCCGCGAAAGCTACGACAGATCCCCCACTAGTCGCGAACGCATTTCTCATACACTGCCTGGATATAATGGCTCAAGTTTGTGATGTCCTTGGAAAGACGGAATCAGCCACTTCTTACAAAACCTGGGCCGAAAACGCACGTACCGAATTTACACAAGAATACGTGTCTCCAAGTGGTCGCTTGATATCCGATACGCAAACCGCATACTCCCTTGCCATATGCTTCAATCTCCTCAACAAGGAGCAGCTATCTCGTGCCGGTTCCCAACTAGCAGACATTGTGCGACGGAATAGCTTCCGCATAGGCACTGGATTTGCCGGAACACCTTATGTCTGTGAAGCTCTTGTGCGAACAGGTCACAGCAATGTTGCCTATGCCATGCTTTTGAATGAGAAATGTCCATCTTGGTTGTATGCTATCTCTATGGGCGGCACCACAACTTGGGAACGATGGGACAGTATGCTACCCGACGGGTCTATTAACCCCGGCGAGATGACCAGCTTTAATCATTATGCTTACGGAGCTGTCGCCAAGTTCATGGTCGAGAGGCTTGCCGGACTGCAGCAGATTGAGGCGGGATGGAAGAAATCTAGGGTACAGCCAGAAGTCGACGGTGATTTTACTTGGGCATCTGCGTCGCACTTGACGCCATATGGCAAGGTTTCTAGCTCGTGGAGGCTTGAGGACAATAGCTCAGGTCAGCAGTTGCATGTGGATGTTGAGGTTCCGCCAAGGACGACAATGGAAGTTGTACTGCCAGGTCGCGATGGTCTTAAGACTGAGGTTGTCGGATCAGGAAAGTGGTCGTTCAAGGTGGATTATGAGAGACAAAGTGAATGGCCTGTGAAGGAGATCAAGTTTATCCTTGCGAGTATTATTGAGCAATTTGAGAAGGAGGCAGACAGCCAAGGTTGGATTTTAGATTAGAGCTAGAATAGCAAAGCACAGATGATGCCATAATTGAGCTCCTGGGCCTTATTACTTGCTGGCAGGTACTTGTTGCGTATGCTTCTCGATCTAGTTGCCACCTCATGATCAACCATTGTACCGCCCTTCTTTATTTCAAAGCCATAACGCCATATCGAGTCTTTTACCTCATAGTCAGTTGATAACTCGGATTGAGATGACCCTACCCTCGGCGCATTAAATCGCGAGAGATGTCTTGGGTATTCTTCCCCTACCAGGTGTGAAGTATGGGATGCATCAATGAGCTTCTGGGCCGACGCCTCTTGATTCCGCCGTATCCTGAGTTGAACAATCTCAACACCCATGATCAATCACTTGCAACGCCTCAATGCCACCAGGAACTCCATTTCGGCGCATCAAGACCCGAGTAGTTGGTAAATTTGAGGGGATCACACGATTTCGGAGTTCAGCTGCATGAGGAGGTTCTCGACCGAACTTAGGGTTACCAATTATATGAGGTCAAAGCCGGTGCTATTTTTTCTAGCCCCGGCTTTGAACAATTCCAATTGGCTCACTACTAGCTTGATATCCCTGCGCGCAGTTTGACCTGAGCACCCTGCTTGACTTGAAGATTTTCTCCATCCGGGGCCCCGCACTTTGAATCTGGAGTAACTTTAATGACCGGGGGACATTGGGTGATACCCTTTTTACAGACATGATCGTCATTATATATACCTCGGGTTTTGTCCCTCCATGATAGTTCAATCTCATCATCAGAACATTACTCAACTCCTTCTTCATTACATCTTCTATCTCAAACATCTTCGTCTCCCCCTATTAAACATGGAGAAGCCCGAATCGGCCGCCCACGTCGAGCGATCCTACTCCAAGGCCATCGACCTATCACCCGACCAAACCCGCGGTCATGCTATCCAACAGCAAGAACACAATCGAACATACCTCCAAACCCTCCGCAAAGACCCATGGCTTCTCCTTTGGATCGGGGTCATGCTTTGGACCCTGATCGTCCGAGGCTTCGAAAACCAATCCTCAGGATCTGTTATTAGTATTCCTGTGTTCAAACAGCGATTCGGCAAGCAACTCGACGACGGTTCATACTTTATCGAAACAAGCTGGCAGTCTGCCCTCAGTGGTGGCTCCAATGGTGCTGCCATTGTCGGTGCCTGGGCTTCCTCATACTTTGCTGATATCATTGGCTTCAAACCTGTTATTCTGATCGCTGCAGCTATCAACATTGGCTCTGTTGGTGTGGAGTTCGCTTCTACATCCATTGAGATGTTCTTTGCTGGAAAGATGATCAACTTCATCGCCATTGGAGCCTTTCAGAATCTATGCACAGCCTACGTCGCAGATGTCTCGCCATTGGCTATTCGATCGACTACAATTGGCTTCTGCAACCTCGCTCAATGCATCGGTCCTTTCATCTCTGCTATCCTATCCAACTTCAGCTCTCAGTGGGAGAGCAACTGGTCCTGGCAGTCGCTGATTGTTGCTCAGTGGGGTTTTGCGGGAGTCGCCTTGGTCGGACAGCTTCTGATGCCAGAGTCTCCAGTCTACCTTGTGCGCAAGGGCAAGATGGAAAAGGCTCGCAAGGCGCTTGGACGCATGTACACAAGCCCTGAGGATGCTGATGGGCACTTGGAACGTATCAAGTTGACTCTGGAAGAGGCGGAATCGAAGAACCTCGGATCCTTCATGGACTGCTTTAGAGGCACCAATCTACGACGATCTCTTATCGCCATCATGGTTTTCCTCTCCGAGCCCATGTCCGGCCTGGGTTTTGTCTCCAACTATGGTGCACTCATGTACCAGTACCTCGGAATTAGTGACAAGAAATCTTTCGAGATCCAGATCGGCGCTCAGATCCTTTCCATGTCCGGTGCAACCATCGCGTTCCTTGTTGGAGACTTTTACGGTCGACGACCTATGTATATCATTGGATGTGTCGCCCTATCTTGTCTCCTGATTTGCATGGGTATCTCGGGATCAGTCAACACTACCGCTGCCGTCACTGCCTCAGTTGGATTCTACACCATGTACAACTTTTTCTACAACGTCGGTGTTGGATCGACTGTGTATACCATCGCAGGCGAAATTCCTACCTCGGTTTTGCGCACCAAGACACTTGCCATCTCCATTTCCATCTCTTCCGCCGTCAACACCATGTGGTCATTTGTTGCCCCTTACATCTTCAATCCCGGTTATGGTAATCTCAAGGCAAAGATTGGCTTTGTATACGGCGCTTTCATGATCATCTTTGCCATTTTGGCGTTCCTCTTTGTTCCCGAGACTCGCATGAGGAGTTACGAGGAGCTGGACGAGCTTTTCATCAACAAAGTCCCGACTCGCCAATTCCGCAAATATGTTACTGTCGCTGAAAGACGTGCGGAGGAGGCGTATGCTATTGAGAACGCTGTCAAGGATAAGCAGGGTGTCTAGAAACGTTATGTCGACGTAGTGGATGTTTACTGGTGTTTCGGGGTGCAATCGGGTGTCTATAACATTATCTTGACTCAATCTTCGCAATAAATTGTTTTACTTTTACTTCAAGTGTCTGAGAGCAGTGCGTACCATGTTGCTAGGTCAATCACAATTAATTCATGTCCTTCTTTGTTTGAACCTTTGACCATCTCGATACCAACCTCAAGTTGACGGATAGAGCGATTGCGGGTCTCTTTGCCCTCAACTTAGCCACTAAAGATTGTACCTGGCCAGAGGCGTCATGAGTTCTTTTGATCATACCAAGTGACCTGTTGGCACCGTCCAGTACTTGTGTCCTCGATTCAGGCATGGATGGCACACCTTTCAACTAGAGACTTTTTCGGACAGTGATGGCGCGAGGGATCAATCGTTGTCTGAATGTCACTTTTTGGGTATCAGTAATGTGGTCGGGCTTTATTGACGATAATTGACGAATGTTCGGGAACTCAATTCGACAGTTCTGAAGCCCACATGATGAGGAGAAATCCGTTAGTGCCGGCTTTGAACAAGGCCGATTGGTTACTGGACGCCGGCTTTGCAATGATTTGATTGGCCAATGCTGACCTCCGCGTCCCGCTTGACGCCAGCTCTTAAGGTCGGGGAAGTTTGCTAAAACGACCCCCCTCAGCAACTCACGATTTTGAGTTCGATACCCTATACCTTTTTGTGTCTTCTGGAGTATTGGAAGGAAATGGTACACTGGTGTTCTCAGGTGGTATTTGACTACTCTCATTTGAGAATTGACAATGGTAATTATGAATCAAATAAAGAGCCTCGTACATCGCTTCCATGGGAGCATATCTCTTGTACTAATCATTTAACCAAGGGTCGACTAGTTTGTGCAAACAGCAAAACTCTTTCTGAAAATGTAGAACTGAGCAGTAATACTACAAAATACTGGCCAAGCGCGTTTCTATCCAGATTGTGTTCAGCCTTCTCCCTCAGCACCATAGTTCTGAATATCCATGATCATGGCCTGAGTGATACGGCCACGTTCTAGATGCACATCTCCACCCGTTGAACCAACGTGAGACCCATCCCAACTATCGTCAACCTTGTCTTCGAGCTCCAGGGCGTGAGCGATCAGAAACTTGACCATCCATTTGTCAAATCGGTATGACTCTGTGTTCATCGATCTCATACAATGCTTCTGAAATACCACCAGTCGACCAATCTGTAAAGCATCAGCAGGTACTCCACGCATCGGTACCAAAGACTCACCATCCTCTCAACACTGGGCCAATAACTTCGTAGCTGTACCAGCGACTCGAGGTTCGATCCAAGTCGTTCTCGAGAATCCTCCAGTTCATACGACTCTCCAAAGAGGTAAGTATGGAGCAGTACAGACGACGATACGATGGTGACATGTCCAACAATGTTATACAATGCTTCAGCGCCGGGAACCTCTCGGGAAGCCCTCAGAATATCGCAAATAGTGGAAGCATGTGATTTGCACGAGTCTGCATATTTCTTTCCGTTTCTCGTAGGCGGTCTTCGATGGTCCAGATAATGGTAGAACAATAGTGTGTAGTAGTGGTGGTAGCCAAGGTGGAAGGCCACGAACACACGACCCAAGCCACGACCAACAAATGCTTCCAGGTTCTCCCTCGTGAACATCAGTCCTGGGCCAACAGTCTCTTCGAAAGCCCCAAGCTCAGCCTCAAGACGCTGGACCGTTTCCTCTACCCAAGATTCATCCCAGTCAACTGTGTCCGCAAGATCTTGATGGAGATGTTGTATCTGGGTGTATATCTCGACCAGCTTGACCATGTAAGCCCATAGACCAGGCTTCCATTCGGAGTCATCAATGTCAGTGTCTCCTTTCTTCATGTTGAAAAAGACATATTCGTCCATCGGCGCTCGTGGTTGGTTCGCTTGCCACTTAAACTGTCGTGACAGGTTGGAGCCTCCACTGGCCCATGTGTCAATTATGAAGCACGTCCAGAATATTCGTCTTTTGACTTCTCGTGTAACTCCGTCGTCTGTCTCATCGTAGGATCCGAGATTTAGAATCTGAGTCATTCGACTAGCTAATCCTGAAAGAGAAGTGAGACGGTTGCCATACCCAGTTCGAAATGATTTGATCTAAGCGCTTACCGAAGTACAATGATTCAGCATCTGCGTTGCCATCTCCGAAGAAGTTGTTCCCAACCAGTATGCAGGCTTGCACATTCTCGATACATATGTTCTCAAGGTCATCCTTTAGTGTTGCACATGCCTTTTTACGATACATGGCGCCACGCGCAACAATGTCTGGTTGTGTGGCAAACCTATACCTGCTATTAGAATGCGGCCTCGGCTTTCACCAAGCAAGATGTGGGTGATATGATACCTTGCTGACATTCCCATCATAGCGAGGAGAACGGGCTGAGAGACAGTCCCTTCAGCAACGCTTGCCTTGAACGTGGGTTCATGAAACAGCGTGTGCGGTTTATCATGCAGGAAGGTAAAATAAAGGTCTACCAAGTAGATGTGCTCATTTGATGTATGAGGCGAAAGAATGGGAGGAAGAGACCTCTTGATTGACAGTGGCCCAGACGGTTGTTTGGGAGCGGCAGCGGCTGAACACCGTATGTTTCGAGAGATGCATTGAGAACACGCAGAGTCACCCACTCGATCGCATCTGCGCTTTCCATTTCTACATTCCAAACATGCTGTTGTCGGTCGCATGATCTCGAGTACCGCAAGAACGGGCGGATATTTTCTGAAGAACTGCACCACGTTTCGGAGGTTTCTTGGACTAGAAGTTAGGGTGATAGAAGGGACTAAAAGTCAACTGGGACAGGATATAAACTCGTGGCTCACTAGTCCTAATTCGGAAATACTCCATGGCATGGCCGACACTGGGCAATAGGTTACTCTTGGGATGTTGCGAAATATTAAGATGCGGAAGGCAAATTTTACAAATAGAACAATAAGCAGGGCAGAGAAATATAAGAACTAGTTTTAAACAGTCAACATCTGATCGACGAATGTGACGGCAAGATCAAAGAAATGGAGGCTCACATAGCTGAACTACAAGCCTGGAGGAGAGATTGCGAGACAGTTAATATCAATGTCGATCAGCGACTTGAGGAGTTGAACAAGTTGTTAGGTTAGTGTCACGTCACTATGAAATCGCAAGCTGAGCAGATCACCAATCTGAAGAAAGATAACGAGGCTGTCCGTGAGGATTTCGCAAGCAACCAAGTCTTTCACAAGGGCGTAAAATCCGAGCTCAGTGCTTATAAGGTGTCCTTCGACAGCGATATTACAAGGATACTGTCCAAGGATGGCATAAACCACGAGACCCGAGGCGGAGGAAAGCGTTGATGTACCTCGGAAACAGACCAGCCTACCAACGACACTCGCAGTGTGACTCAGATTAATGAGTAAAAAGCTTATCTGTTGGCTTTGACTTGAAGGGACAAAGGCTTCGCCTAACGGCAATCATCTCCTTTCAATGCAACATCCTCCTCGGTAGATAGACTTTAACCGCTTAGTGCTAGGGAAAAGTAACGTGATTTTAATAGTAGCTGCTATTTCGCTTTCTACCAGAGTATAGAATCAGGCTCAACCTCTGAATAATCATACTACTCTTAACCCTAGAAGTTCTAATAATTTCCTATATTTTACTTTCTATATGCGATTATGTAAATTAGGATAAATTCTCTTTAACTTGCATGAGTTTATATGAGTTATCCTATGGTAATATATGACGTCTTCTATTTACATATTTATTGTATTATATATATCCCTTCCACGGAACTATAGACTACAAAGTCGATATCCAGCACCAAGCAGAAACCAAGGTGCTCGACTACTAGAAGTCTACCAGAATTGGCCGTGGACGCGCTTGTGGGTATGATGACACCCACGCAGTCATCTTCCGAATCCATCGTCAGCGGATGCGCCTTGGATTCCCCGAATACTACGTCCAGTTCGTCGGATACCCAAGCTCGCATCACTCGAACCAATGGATGAATGAGCGAAATGTGCGACGCGCGAATGCTGATGAGCATGATCGCTGCTGTCATCCAGTTGCCTAGAGTAAATGGAGTGCTCATAAAATAAGTCTGCGTTGTATGCGCAAGTTAAGCGCCCTTGGGGGTATATTTCTTTAAACGTGTTGCAAAAGACTTTTGATGGGGTATGACACATGCCTCTTTTCTCGCCGATTTTGTGTAACGTCCTTTCCATCACCATTCATCGCTCTTGGTGATTGTCTGGCATCCGATGCCTCCAATGAAATCTCTTGCTGCCGTCTCTGTTTCCACGATCTTTAATTTATTTCCCGCGCGGTCGGTGTTGATCGTCAAAACCCCTGAAGGGTCGATGATAACCACAGGCCTTCCATCCATCAGCAAGCGGGTAACGTCCGATTGGATTATTTGCTGGGCGACAGCATTGAAGGAGAACACATCGCGGAAGGAAAAGACGACAGCGCATGCATTTCGAGCACTGCCAGAGCCGGGATCTTCTGGGTTAGGGTCGCCAAGCTCTCGTGTGATGGCGCGAGTAAGTCGCTCTGATCCTGCGAAACGGACAACACCTCGTAGGCTGAATATTATCACCTCCTTGTTGCAGTTCTTGTGATGAGGATCGTTTTCGCCCGGCACAATGGTTGCTAAGGATGTGCGCACAGTCGCCTGGGCAATCTGGCTGACATCCATCATGTGCAAACCCATGTCCCTTGAAAGCTGCTCGCATATCGCGACTCCTCGAACACTGTTGCCCCGTGAGTCGAGCTTGGGAGACAGAACAGCAATGCCCATCTGACCAGGCAAAGCGCCGATGATACCGCCAGCAACACCACTCTTTGCTGGTATACCAATTCTTGACATCCAGTCACCTGCAGCGTCGTACATGCCGCAAGTTGCCATGACAGAAAGAATTTGACGAACACTGTCTTGGGCGATTATTCTTTCTCCAGTCTCAGGATGGATACCTGCGTTACAGAGAGTCGCTGCCATCATTGCCAAGTCGCGAACATTAACATTGATGGCGCACTGGCGAATGTAGCCTTGCACAATCTGCTGCGTATCACCAGTGATAATACCAGCCGCCTTGAGCATGTAGCCAATTCCCATGTTGCGGTCAGCGCCTCTCAGCTCAGCATGGTACACCTCTTCACAGACATGTAGCTTTCGACCTGCCAATTTAGACAAAGCTTCAAGGATGCGCTCTGTTCTTTGATCGGCAGTCCAGTCAGGACCTCCAATGAGAGAGTGCGCCGTGATGGCTCCCGCGTTGATCATCGGGTTCATTGGTCTGTTCGTTCCACGTTCTAGACTAAGAGAATTGAAGGCATCTCCCGATGGTTCCACGCCGATCTTCTCCAAGACCTTGTCTAGTCCTGCATCCTCAATCGCGAGCGCGTAGACAAAGGCCTTTGAGATGGATTGAATGGAAAACTCAACATCGTCATCTCCGGTTGAGTAGATTTGGCCATCTACCATGGCTAGAGCCACCGCTATTTTGGAGGTGTCGGCTTTGGCCAGGGTCTCAATGTAGCTAGCCGGCTTGCCTGTCTCGATAGGGCGGGCATTTTCCAGCACCCGATTGAGATAATCGGGGATAGGGGACTTCATTGCGCGTTTCGATCGCGAATTGTCGTTGTTGGTGAGAAAATATAAATTTTTCACAGCTGGAGACATTGTGCGGGAGGATAATGTCGTAAGCCAAGACGCTCGTCCAATGATGATGAAGCTTGACAAAGGGAATCTGATTTTGAGAGACTAGTCACGACCCACACGATCTTTTATATGACATGGTGATTGAGGATAAGGTAGGATGTGCTGTCAACTATTTATAAGAGAATGGAATTATGTTTTGGTTTGTCAAGAAGCCCTAATATTACGAAATCTTACTTTGTGTTTTGGTATGGTCCGGTGACTTGATATCAGAATGCAACCTTTGCATTCGACTTTACGTACAATTAATTCTCATCCTTGAGGTTTGTTCTAGCTGTGATGTTAGATATCGTGATGCTTAACCCAACAGCAGCAATTAACACGGCAGTGTCGCATTTAGCGTGCGTAAATACTCAGAGTAACAAAGGGGGTAGATAGATCAAGCAGACGTCAGACTAATCATAGACCTCAACCTCTTGCTTCCTGTGCCTCGAATGAAATTTCTGCTTGGCTTCTAGAAAGTCTACGTGCAAACTCAACTGGTCAACGTGACGCTCGCCTTCGAACTCTATCCCCGCGTGAAACCTCCATGAAACTGGTGACACTAAACCGAAAATAATCTTGTTCACATGACGCCCAAGGTTTGTTGAGATGGGTCGTTTACGCGATAGTTTTTAACAGTGGACAAAATACCCTGGGCAGAGGATGATGATTTGGGGCGGTTATTTCTGTCGGACGCGACCTTGTTTTTTATGATCTCATTTTAGACACTAGTCCCGTTCTTTCTTGGTACCATTCCACCGCTTGTGGGTTTGTGTCTCCTTGGGTAAGCCTTGGCGAATATGCCGAAATTTGATAGCTTATGGCAGTGACTCACTGGAAGCTACTTATTCGACGAAGCATCTCTCCCGAATATCATCACAAAACCGCTGCTTTTCCAGGCTGAAAGTTCATGTCCAGGTCGCGGTAAATGACACTAGCTTGACATCCCTGCTTCAAAAACAAGCTTTCCTTAAAGTTTCGATCCTTGCCAGAGCCCCTGTCAAATGTCTCACTAACGCGAGATTATTGGATGTCCTGCGCCACCGCCAACACCGGAATCAGGTTTATTATGAACCAGATCCATTCAACCTCTTTTTAAACCTTCTGCCAACTCATCTTTAAACTCTCCCCGCGTACATCTGCTCTGGCAACTTGTCCTCTTCGTACTGTTAAACACCATGGCAAGCCATACTCACGGAGATCACGGCCACAGCCACGGCCATGGTGACGGTCATAGAGATGAATCAACCCCGCTTCTACCGCAGATTTCTAGTCACATAGCACACGAAGGCGAGAGTGGACGGAGCGGATTCCATCCGCGTCACTTTCTGACTGTCCTCTGGCGAAGCTCATGCACCGCCTCAAAATGGGTCAACCTTTTGTGGCCTTTCGTCCCCGTGGCCATAATCCTCCAGTTCTTCCCTGGCATGCATCTATGGAAGTTCGCGACCTCTTATATCGCGGTTATTCCGACAGCCAATCTCCTGGGTTTTAGTGGACAAGAATTTGCTCGAAAGATGCCCAAGGTGGCTGGTATCCTCATTGAGACGACATTTGGATCAATCATCGAAATTATCCTCTTCATTGTGCTGCTCGTCAAGCATAAATCACAATCTCCTGAGGACAATGGAGACGAGGGCAATCTCATTCCCATCATCCAAGCCGCGATCCTTGGTAGCATCTTGACCAACTTGTTGCTTTGTCTCGGACTGTGTTTCTTCGTTGGCGGACTCAAGCAGGCCAGCCAGAAATTCCACGCCATCGTTTCAGAGGTTGGAACTGGACTTTTACTGGTTGCTGCTTTTGGTCTCCTCATTCCCAGTGCATTCTACTCTGCTCTAAAAGCCGAGGTCGTACCGGACTTCCCAGGCTTTAAGGTGCTCCACGAGAAGTTCACCGAAGGCAAACTCCAGGACGATGTTCTTCGCATCAGCCAAGCGACGTCCGTTGCACTAATCATCGCATACGTCTTTTTTGTGTTCTATCAAGCCAAATCCCAGCACAGTATCTTCGATGAAGTGATTGAGATGGACGAGCATCGAGATGCTGATCGTGAGGAGGATATGGAGAAGCCAAAGTTCACCATGACCGAGACAATTGTGGCCCTTCTCATTGCTTTGGGATTTGTGACTGCTCTTCTCATCTTCCTTGTTGAGAAGATCGAACATGTCGTCGAGGCTGGAGTACCGGATCAGTTCTTGGGTCTCATTCTGTTGCCCTTCGTTGAGAAGGCCGCGGAACATTTGACGGCTATCGATGAAGCATGGGGTAAGTATTCATCCACCACTTCTTCTCGGTGTAAAAACTAACATAGCTTCCAGACGGAGTCATCAATGTTGCTTTATATCACTGCTTGGGCCCGTCCATCCAGACAGCGCTCTTCAACGCCCCTCTGGTTGTCCTTGTCGGTTTGGCCATGGGAAAGCCCATGGACTTGAACTTTGAGATCTTCATGATTGTTCTGCTTGTTCTGTCTATCTTGGTCGTAGGCAACTTTCTCCGTGATGGTGAATCTAATTGGCTCGAAGGAGCACTGCTTGTGGTATGTAAAACAATCGGCATGTAGTTTGAATGAAACTAACAGCAATAGATCATCTACGCAATCATTGCCATCGCCTGTTGGTACTACCCCAACCCTGATGTGGCCACCTCCAACGGTCTCGAAGGCTCGGAAATGGTCAATGTCACTATGAGTGTTGATACACTTCGCGAGTTGCAGAAGCTGTTGAGTGCGACCCTGCCTCAGTAGTTTATGGAATCGAAGGGTTTTTAGGAAGGACCAAAGCCTGTGGTGCACAGAATGCGTCATCTTCACCAAGTCAAGATACTCTATGCACCTAGTTGCCTTGATGAGTAGTTTAAGCGTGGTTTTGCTGTTCGTGGGGGGTCTGGTGGGAGTCATAAGGAATCCGGAATCCATAGCTTTCGACTCTTCATGGACTGGAGGGAGGGACACACGATATAAGGTTTGTAGATCTTATGATGTCTTGGATGAGTGTTTGTTAATAGCTGTAACTCGGAAACGATTTGCACGAGTTCTATCTCGAGAATATAGGCTTAAATGTGTTTGTTTTAATATTCTTATCTACTGACTATCAACTTGTCTTCACTTATTGCTTTTCGAGCATCAAAACCTGACTATCGTAGTCACCCTCAAATCGCAACTGAATACCAAGGTTCATCAGTGTCGAGCCAGAGACAGTCTGATTCTTATCGACAACATATTTGGCACTTGCATCCAAGCCCTGCAGACGGAACCAAGGCCAAGAGTTGTTGATCGTCGCCCGAGTCTGGAACGCAAACAACACAACCTTCTTACCATCTTCGGAAATAAACTGCCCAGCGGGATATCGAGTCTCTTCAGGGAGGGCCAGTCGATAGAAGTCTCCCGTTACCACGATGGGGTTGATCTTTTCGGAAAGTGCAACGAGGCCAGGTATCTGCTCCCTCTCTTCAGGTTCCAGATCACTTGGGTCGAGCTCAACACCGAAGGAGCCGCCCATCATAGCAACATGACCTCTGAACTTTACCGATGTCATCCTTTGGGTGTTTCCGTTAGGGACATGGGATAGATGGGCTCCCATAGCGGATGGGGGATACACGAGCGAGGTGCCGAATTGAATCGCAATACGCTCAACTGCGTCTGTATCGTCGGAGGTCCAGATCTGAGGGAACCACTGAAGAACTCCAGGGTCAAACCGGCCACCGCCTGATGCACAACCTTCCCAAAGAACATCAGGGAACCGACTGGTCAGGACTTCGAAGACATGGTAGATGCCTAACATGTACTTGTAGTTGAGGGTAGAATCTGGAGTCTCGTGAATACCACGGTTGTTGTCCCACTTGACGTACGAAATGGGAGATTCGCGAAGAATCTTGGAAACAGAGTCAATAACATATTCCTGGACTTCTGGCAAAGCAAGATTGAGAACTAGCTGCTGACGAATTTGGGTACGGGGATAAGAGCCCGAGTGAAGTGCCCAGTCCGGGTGTTTGTCGTACAGATCCGACTCAGGGTTCACCATCTCAGGCTCAACCCAGATTCCAAACTTGAGCTTTTCAGATGAATTGGCCACCTTGAGGTTAGTAACGTCCTCAACCAGTGGTGTCAGCCCATCTGGAAACCGCTCCCTATTAGGCTGCCAATCGCCTAGACCAGCTGTATCTGCAATGCGAGGATGCTTATTGCCAAACCAGCCGTCATCCATAACGAACAATTTGATGCCAAGATCAGCAGACTGTTTGGCAATCTTGTAGATCGATGTTTCATTAATGTCAAACGCTAGACCTTCCCAGCTGTTGAGAAGCGCAGGGCGGGTTTCTTCGGCGAATTTGCTCTTCATCAGGTGCTTCTTGTACAGGCGATGGTACTGTCTGGACATACCACCGACGCCCTTATTCGAAAAGACTGAGACCACCTCGGGAGTGGTAAAAGTCTGACCGGGCTTGAGTGGCCATGCAAAATCAATGGGGTTGAGACCTAGAATGGCACGAGTGATGCCTTGAGAGCTCTTCTCAACGTCGACAGCAAAAGAGCCGGTATACACCAAAGAGAATCCCCAAGCTTCGCCCTGCGTCTCGGTAGTGTCTGACGAAACCAGAGCAAGGAATGGGTTATGCAGATGAGAGGAGTAGCCAGTTGAGCTCTGGAATCTGACCGGATTGTCAGTATAGCGTTCCATGAATGGATGGAGAATACTCACCCTTGTGTACCAAAATCGACTTTGCGGCGTACACGCATACCTTCGCGGGCCCAATCGCCCTTGATCTCGATCATGTCGAGATTATCCTGTTGAAGGTCGAGGCTCCAACTGGAAGCCTTCTTGAGGTTGATTGTCGTATTGCCCTTGTTGGTGATGTTCACGCTTCGCACGATGGCATCATATTTTGGGAATACAGAATACGTCAAGTCGGCGGCAATGGAGCTGTAGTTGTCGTACATGTGCACAACGAGCGTCGACACATCATCGGCATCTCCAAAGGTGGAGGGCAGACCGTGTAAACTAGGCTTGCCCTCTACGAGCTCGTGTGACTTGTATCTGAAGTCCGTGACGGTGGTACCACTGGCTTGTTGAATCTGGAAGGCTGGTAGTCGGAAGTCCCCTCTCCCATGGTCAGGAAATTCTCGCCGGACTCTACCAAGTAAGCCGACCCAGCCTTGGACAGGGCCAATCTCAGCTGTGATAGTATCCTCGGCGACAGGCCCACCGTAATGATCGTTGATTAGATCGCCGGTTGTGTTGTCGACGTGGAAGCGATATGAGACATTGTCTCCGTTGAGGGCGAAAGAAGTGCCGTCAATATGAATTGCTGTGAATGTGAGCTTCGTTCCAATATCGCAGGGCGAAAGACTTACGACTAGAGGTCTTAGCGAAAGCTGACAGAGACTGGCTCAGCACCACGGCTGCCGTTGCAATGCGCCTAGATGTGATAAGAACCATCTTGAATCTTGCACCAGATTTTGCAATAGACTCAAAGGCGCCGGGTGATCTGAGGGGCAGCGAGGTCTTTTTTAATGCCGTCTGATCTCCCCAAGTCCAAGAAAACCAGCCGAGGGATCTGCAACTGGCCACATCGGAGCTTAAACGACCCTAATACGTAGCATCTCATGATGATCCCATCTTAACGTTGTATCGGACCGACCGTTATTTGGAGAAAACTGGGCACTTGCGGGGAAGCGATGAATTTTGTGAAAGTAGACTCCCGAATGAAACTCCATTGAGTAGAGATCAACGTCGTTCGTGCGGGGGATCAGCCTAAAACTGCCGGCTTTCAGTAGGTGAGAGGCCCAGAAACTTGTTTATGACGATGTCTCCAGGCGCGCAAATGAAAACCTTCCTAGAACTCATCCAACATGTCATGAATATTCTAAAATTCACTGCATAAGCTCCGAGAGTCTACATTTATGGTATCAGCATGTCAAAATCATACGGTTTTGTTATACAATTGGGCCAATTGAAAGACCATTCGCAAACAAGCTGGGGGTTGAGGGAATGGTGTAGAAACGGATAATTATTCACCCTACTGTGGCTCTTGATTCAATGACATAATTGACCGACAGTGGAGACAAAAGGGATCAATGACACCTCGTGCACGATTGCTGAACTTCGATCTTATCGACTCATACAATGCCAACCACTGTGCAATAAGCCAAAATGAATCTCACAAACACAATTCTCCCTCTCCAGGACTCCTCGAAACAATGGGATATTCATATACAAGATGGAGTGGTAGTCTCCATGAAGCCATTCAACAACTCGTCGACTTCACACCCAAGCATACTGCTACCTTCTCTCTGCCATCCGCATGTCCATCTGGATAAGCCATATCTTTTGACTTGCAACCACTCATTGTCTCCAAATCACCCGGACTATTCCGATCTTGTCCCAAAGACCGGCAGCTTCGACGAAGCTTTGACTAATACATCAGAAGCAAAGAAACGATACACACCAGAGGACTTGTACTTGCGAGGATCTCAACTCCTAGCTACGAGTTATACGCAAGGTGTCACCTGTATGAGAGCCTTTGTTGAACTGGACCATGTCACCAGGCTGCAGCCATTGAAGACAGCTATCCAACTCAAGAAGGAGTTTGCGGGATTTGTGGATCTACAAATTTGCGCTTTCGCACAAGACCCGATACTCTCAACTGAGCATGGAGAGAAGAATCGGTCTATTATGGAAGAAGCCCTCAAGGACTATGGGTCCTCGATTGAAGTTATTGGGACAACACCATACGTGGAGTCAGATGACCAAGCGCAAAAGAAGAACATACAGTGGGCCATTAAAACCGCCCTGGCGCATAGCAAACACCTCGACTTTCACATAGAATTCAACCTAAACGAGGGTGGCCCCATGGAACAGTTCAACTATCTTGTTGATGAACTTGTCGCCAACTCCTGGCCTACCCATCGCGGTGCCCCCACAATCGTTCTTGGGCACGCCACGAGACTAACTCTAGCATCTCACACCGAGTTAAGTCAATTTTCAGAAAGACTAAGAGATACGAAACTGCCTGTACACTTTGTCGGACTCCCAACAAGCGATCTTTTCATGATGGGAAGACCTAGTGCTGATGAAAACTCGGAGCAAAAGGCACCACTCAGTCGTCAATGTGGAACTCTCCATGTACCGAAGATGATCCAAGATTATGGGTTGAATGCTTGCTTGTCGGTTAACAACGTTGGCAATGCCTTCACACCATACGGTAATGGGGATCCACTCGGTATAGCCAGCTGGGGTGTTGGAATCTTCCACGCCGGAACAGGAGACGATGCAACGCTGCTCTATGAAGCCGTTAGTACACGCGCAATGGATGCCATACGACCCTCGGGAATTGACTACGAGGAGAAGTGGCTGATCAAAGACGGAACTCCAATGATTCCAATGCTTTTGATAAAGAACGAAGAAAGTGTGGAAGTTAATTCTACGTCAGGGCGTACACTACAGGTCCCATCCCGACAAAGGCTTTCGATTAGGGACATCGTCTGGGATCCTCCAGAAACACGACTCAGAAGGGTTATTAGGTGAAGATGTGACAATCTGTTATTACAATACCTAATATTATAAACGCGTTAGACTTGCAAATATCCGCCTGCGCTCCATTTAAACTCTGCACAACGGCCCGTCTGGTCTTTCAACCCACTCCTCCGATCCAACACACGTAGGACAGTAAAAGACATGAGAAGGGTCATACTTCTTCTTCGTCTGGAGATGCTGGCTGTACAAGCTCCCATAGAACGACTTCTTGTAGTCGGGATCATTCCGATCACCCTCATTCATATAGGCACCTGTGTTTGGAGCCAGCTTCTTGGCCGCCGCACCCTTCACATTGGTCACTTCGTCTTCAGCTGCTTTACGCTCAGCCGCTGACGCAGTAATTGAAATACCCGTGTTCGACACAAGGACATAGTATGACTTCCTCCATGCAGGATTTAGTCCACTGGTCTTGTCCGAAGCGTCTTTGAATACCTGGCCTCCAGAAGTCATGAGGATGACGTTTGTGCCGAATTCATCAGGCTTGCCACTTATGACTTCGACGGCATCGCGGACGTTGTCAAAGCTCTCCACGCTTTCGCGGTCAATCAGTCGCGAGGTCAGGATGGAGGTTGTTCCCGTAGGATCATACAGACCGGATTCGGTGTGGTAGAATGACCAGTAATCAGAGTAGGTAGCCCAGGTCTCGTTGATAAAGAGCTTATCCTTGAACTTAGACAGAGCCTTGCGTACTGACGCCCAACCAGCCTCAGCCTCTTCGCGGCTCATGCCAATGGTCCAGAAACCATGTGAGTAGCCCGAGGTCGCGTTACCAATGAACACGGTTGGGAAGTTGCGGAACCAGAATCCATAGCCAGAAAAGCCGGCATCGTTGAGGTCGGGCAGCTGCTGCAACAGAACCGCCACGGCGTCGAGAAGGTCTGCGTTCTCCCTGGTCTTCTCCAACGGTGCAATTTGTAAGCGATGAGCTGTAACGGTCTTGACGTTGGGATAAGCCTTAACAGTACTGCTGAGAGTAACGGCATAGCCAGGCCCACCACCACGCATGGAACGGAAGAGATCAGTGTTCTCACAATGATTGACAGTAACGACTCGACCATCAGCAAGCATCACCTCTGCCTCGAGAATCTGGTCAGCACCGAGGCCGTAGTTTCTCGTCGCAGGTCCATGGCCGCCTCCGGATGCATAACCGCCAATTGCACCAGGAGTAAGAGAACCACCACCGACCACAATAACATTCCTCTCTTCAGCTACCTTGTAAACGTCGCGCCACTGGTAGTTACCGTTAATTCTAATTGCACTGCCTTCCCAGCCTGACTTGGTGCAACTGTTCTTCGACTTGTAGGTTTTCATGAAATCGATACTATTCTTGAACTGGTGAAGCCACAGTTCGAGGCCACCGTAGCCGTCAGAGCGACCGAGAAGATCGTGGCCTGTTCCGGTAACCACAAGACGAAGGTTCCGCTCACGGGCATATGAGATTGTGGTGGAAATATGCGTGCGCTTCGTAGCATTCACAGCGTATACCGGCAGAGATCCGAGACTGCAAGTGGTGGGTTTTTGCTCAGCAGCGTAGTCAACTGGAGCGCATGTAATGTTGTATGGATATGGTCTCCCAATCGGGTTCGAGGATTGAAAGTCCTGATCAGACCACATCTTGTTGACATAAGCGCATTGTTTCAAGTCCTCCGCAGGACCTGGGTAACAAGACTGCGCAATAGGCTCGGTCTTGATGAGATTGCCCCCAATCTTCTTATCGAAAGCCTTCCACTCTGATTCAGATGGCCAACAGCTGAGTCCGGGAGCCTGTAGCAATGTCAGTATGGAATAAGATGCGATTGGACTGGTGTTTCCCACGTACGCATTTGCATTGTGGGGAGTCTCGGCGTCCGAGTTCAGCAGTGCCAATAAATGCTCTACCCCAAGAACCCGCGGGTAGCACGGACAGCAGAGGGATAATGAATCCGAGACGCATCTTTACCAAGCGTTTTTCTTGGTCAGTTTAAGAGGAAAAAGAAAAGACTTGGTTTTGAATAGAGAGAACAATGCAGGTAAGTGGCTCTCGCCAACTTTTAATCTATGTAGAAAATTGCTTTGTCCGGTGCGCTATTTCGCATCCAGCTGGAGGCGAGTGTTGGACCCTGTACAACATCGGGTGTAATGACGGAAGTGATAGAATAGTTTGATCATCGACTCTCTATTGTGTCTATCTGCGTAACCAAAAGCATCATGTTTGCTACGACTAGTCATTTTCAGGCAGGTATTCAATGCAATCTCAAAAGCTGAGGGCAAAATGCATTTCATGCAGGCACCTGGAACCCCTGTTTCTTGGCCCCTGCGTCGACCGTTGAAAACTCCATCTTAGATGTAACCCTTTTTCGCTGAATTAAAGACCTGTGATTTGCAGGTTTACACAAATTGTGAGATATCATATGCAAGAGTTCTACAGTCGCGTAGGCAAGAGGGCCAATGATTGGACTAATCGAACCAGATTCCTACAAATAATGAAAGAGAAAACAACCGCCAAGAAATATTTGCCTCTGATGTAGGATTCTCTGGGATTTCTCATCGAGCAGGCCTAGGCAAGTCTCTGTGTGGCCAAATCATCCCAAGTATGGCTAGCTATGTCATTTCCTGTCACTTCTCATATGTTACTGACGGAGGGCAAGATTGTTATCAATGCCTGCAACCTCGACATTACAATGCGTACAATGGGAGAGCCACAATGCGGCAACCTCAAGTTTGCTCAATTTGCTGACACTCTGCATTGAGAACGAGCAGGGGAGACGATGCCCTCACCAAGAACAATACAATCATGGCTTACACCAAACATCGCTAATCTGTCACTCATTTCCCTACACTTTAAGGTGAAACATGGCGCTGCTTTGCCGTCGATGCCAAGTCTCTTCCGATCATCGGAAAACCGTTACATCGGAAAGAGTGGAACTCCCGTTAGTGGGATGCGGTTAAATACGGATATGGAAGACTACCCCGAGGTCCCCGGAACCCTACGATTCCTACACGTTTAGTCCTCCTGCAATTGCCACTGCAGTTGTTATTCGTACACTCGAAAGGGTTAGAATCTCCGTAAATTGTTTTCTTCCTATATCCAGTCACTGCAGAAGCTGAAAATCCTTCACTCCAGATGTCCCACACAGGTTTGGAAAAAGCAATATACATTACACAATAGGGCATTCGTCCACCAACGAGGCAAACATACAACAGCAATAGCAATTTACAGCTGTTGGCCACTAAAGTAGCGTTCTGCCAATTAGACAGAAACTACTTTCCTCTTCTCTCGTTTGTTGGGTAGGAAAGGCCGCCGTAGTTAAGCCAGCCTACGGAACAAACAATCTCTATATCCAATCCAAATTGTCCACCAACAATGCGATGGTTGGGAGACGAGCAGACAAACAGGAGTGGATATGAGCCAACATTACAGTCATGTGAAGCTATGCCGTCGCCACCGTATCAAAGTGAAACAAACTTCGTCGTTGTCTCTGGTCTACAAGAAACCTAAATTTGAGGCCTCATGATATCACCCCTATTGATCAGTCCAATCACTGCAAATACAAAAAGTAATCCGACCCTATGGTGTAGCAGGGTTGTGTCGTATATTCTGTTCGCCGTACCCTGGCTGTCTCTACATCACCACTGCATATATCAGAATTCAACATCATTTATTCGGGAAATCTCAAATGCACATCATTTACCTGTCGCTCAGCTCCTGCAAGCCTCTTCCCATCTCTCTTATATCAATAGCCATATAGCGCCGTGACACTGTAACAAATGTACATGTCTCACCGCAACTCACATCATGTCGAGTCCTCCACCTCCAAACCCTAACGCCCCTTTCACGGGAGCAGCCCGCTCCGTTGACCGACGCGGGCTTGTCATTATTATCTGGGTCTGCTTCACTGTGGCCACGCTTTTCGTGTCTTTGCGACTCTTTGTTCGTTGGCGACAAAATCGTCGATTTCTGGCTGACGACTACTGGATCGTATGGGCTTGGACGTGTACCTTGACAATGGCCATCTTGCAGACTGAGCAGATGGATTCCCTGTGGTACATGACTCACCTTCAGGCTGGTCGGATTGCCTATGATCCAAAAGAGCTTGTGCGACAGCGCACAGAACTCAGCAAATGGCAATTTCCTATCATCAAGATGTTTTGGATCGTCTTGTGGTCTGTGAAAGCGAGTTTCCTGTCGCTCTTTTACAGACTAGTACAGCCTTTTCCCATCATCCGTCGCTTGTGGTACTGCGTGGCAACCTTCACAGCTTTATCCCTTGCTGTGTGCATTATCTGCAGCACACTTACATGCAGCCCCCCTTCACGCTACTTCAACAGTAAGTCAATATCACCGGTTGCTTTCGCAGCATTTTCACTTCACAAGACCTGCCCATTTCTGACTTGTTTAAATGCAGGTGGCTGTGATACCCCTAAAGAACAATGGCGACAGTCATTCAATGTCATATTCTCCACTGCCGTCGATATCTCCTCCGATCTGATGATTATGGCACTACCGATCGCAGTCCTGCCTTCATTACAACTTGACAAAAAGAAGAAGATCGGTCTTGGTGTCGCCTTCTCGCTGGGTATTATAATCATCTGCGTAGCCGTCATACGCATGTCGCAAGTTATCGTCGGCGACCAGGTTGATCTTGTTGGATTGGCAATCTGGGGTGCGGTGGAAACTGCCACAGCTCTTGTCGTGGGTTCTCTACCGGCGCTTAAAGGACTACTCTCGCGTGGCATCAAGAAATACACCTCTTCTAGAAGTGGGAGAACGGATCCTACTGATTACGACAGCCGGAACTCCCAGCGCCGGCGGGGTCAAGGCTCAGCAATGACGCCACGAGCTATAATGGTGTCTGACTGTATTCCTTTGGACGACATGCATCAGAGCGGCCAAGTTGACGGAGGCATATATGTACAGAAGACTTTCGACATGGAAATGGAGAGGGATGAGACGTCTTCAAGAGATGAGGATGACGAGGCGGCTATTGTTAAAGCAAGAGTAAAATAGTGCGAGTCTTGATAGAACGGTTAAAGCGCATATAGACCTGGACTATAGATACCCCTCTAACTACTCAAACTCTCTCCACTGTCTAACCACTTCGTACAAACTATCGTTATGGCCAACGTTTCCGGGAAACACGACGTAGTTTAAACCCGGCCACTTCGACTCCGGCTCGTCGCAGCGCCACATGGGAACTCCTGGCGCAGCTTGGCCCACAATAAGAGCCCGTTTCATCCTCAGGCCTTTTGTCGCCATATCCGATGAAGTGATACCTCCCTTGGCGATAATATATCGTGGTTTCTGCTGTAGCCCTTGGAGGAAGGAAACCAAGGCCAGTGCTATTGTTGACCCAATATCCAAGCTCTCCACCTCATCTCGCCCGACTATGAGCTCCCTGCTAGTCATGATCAAAACATCCTGCCCGTCCTTGATCTTCTGGGAGGCGAGCTCGATTGCCTTTCCAACATCTTCTTTCGCTGCCTCATCGGATTTAAGCAGAGCCTTGACGTTCAGTGTGATGGTTGTCAAGTTACTACCGGACTTTTGAACTAAAGCATCCAACTGCGCCGTTGTTTTGGGCACATATGAGCCTGCAATGATGAGACCGCCAACTCTCTTTGACAATCCGAGTTGACTAGCTGAGAGGGGCGGAATCGAGGATATTCCTAGACGCGATGATACAAATGCAGCACCTGTGCGATAAAGAAAGCGTTTGCCTTGCTGTGATGCTTGTAGGAGTGCCGTGACAACCACGTCAATGTCCTCGTCAGCCGCTGCATTGATGACAAGAACGACAGGCGATTTATCTGGCTTCGGCAGCTGCATGATCTTCTCGAGGACAGCACTCGGACCGCCTTTGCGAATTGTCTCCAAGTCAACAGAGGCGATCTTGTCGTGCGGGATATTCCCTTTGGACTTTTCAACAACATAGTCCCGGAGATTGGAACTTTTGTAACCGAACGTAGCGTCTTTGGCGAAAGGGGTCTCTGCCGCTGGAATGAGGTTATCACCTTCGTGAACGTAGTGTATATCGTTGATAGTGTATCTTCCGCCTTGAAGGAAGAAAGGGCATAGTATCCAGGCGTCGAACGACCCGTTGACATGTTCCACTGCCTCAGGCTCCAAAGGGAAATGTCCTCTTAGGATAGAATCGCCCCGTAGCACAATCTCATAAGGTAGACCGGTTTCTCGAGATGCAGTTTGTAAGTTGGTGCATATCTCAATCATGAGCTCTCTGGCTTGTTGGGGATGAAGTGCGCGAGAATTGGTCAGGATGAAGAATCCATTGCCTGTTCCTACTTGCTTGAATGTCGATACAAGGTTTTGAATATCCCAAACTGTAAGAATAGTGATATCATGGCAAGTCTGTGTACCTGTAGGGTCGTCGTCAAGGATAACGAGTAAAGGTGCCGGTGATGATGGACTGCGGATGGTAGAACGAATTTGAGAGCGGAGTTCGTGGTTTGATTTTGGTACCGGAGGCAAGGCCGAAAGAGCCTCAGCTAGTCTGATGATGCCAGTTTGAGACATGTTGATTTCTAAGAAGCGATAAGCTTTTCTCTATGTTGTTCAGGTGAAAGACTAGTGAACTGTTCGAAGAAGCCCCAAGTGATAAATGATTGTTTGTTTTCCGAACGAGTTTAGGGTAGCCGACGCGCTCAGGGTTCTTAGCCGACACCCGCAACCGACCCATACCTATCGGTCTTCATCCCTATTGGCTAGAAGGAGACGCGTCTCAGAAGTATTTGCCGAAAGCCAGGGAGTCTCAGTTCGCAGGTTTGACACGCCCAAGACTGTGAAAGGTCTTTCGAAAATGGCTGCATGAGCAAGAAATGGAGCTTTTCTTCATACTTGGGAATCACGAAGATGATTAGTTAGATAGTAATGTGGCAATTTACACTCTGAAAACAGTACTCCGCATCACCCAGGAATCTTGGAAGCAACAGGGAAGTGGAATTTGTGAGGCAACCTTTTGAACCCGTGGGGACTCATATGGTCGTGACATAAATCACTGACTATATCGACACATGAGTTACGTTGTTGGCAAATACCTCCCACAGTTGGCGAGACCTCATCTATCGACCATGCCAAAGGGAATAAGCACAATTGATGGATAATTCCTCCCGAGTCCCACCATTCCCTGTTATCCTCCTTGGAGGTGCCCGGACCAAGTCTCTCTCCGTGCGCCTCCGCATTTCCCCAGGAGACTGATCATTACCCTTCTAGTCTGGCTCAGGAAGAGTCATGCAAGCTGACTAAATTTCCCCGCGTCTCATTTGAGCAACTTTGACGTGCATTTCGTCGCGAACCATTCAATTGACGGTATAAGATTTCACCATGTCTAAGAGAAACGGAAGCACTTCAGCCTCTGATTATGATGGGAATGCGGTACGTCACGTACACAACTGGTCAATTGCTGTGCATATAAATGCTAACAAGAATGGTAGCATCCCTCGAAAAGGGTGGCAATAACTTCAAATCCGGATCCGCCTGTTGCGCATATCTCGAGACACATCAGAGCTTGCACAACATGTCGGAAACACAAGGTTGGACAGATGCCAATACTGTTTAAGCAGGAGCTAATCTTACTAGATCAAATGCTTCATGGACGATGCTGGTCCTCCATGTCGAAGGTGTCAAGAGAAGAAGCTGAGCAACTGCGCGGTCAGCAAGAACCTACAAACCATCATTGATGAGAAAACAGAGTATGTCAACTTTTAATCGCATACGAGACTTTAAATGCTCACAGGACGCAGGCTGTCTGAGGCGATGCTTTCAGATATCGACCAGATGTATGCAGCGGTCAAAGAAATGAGAAGCGTCATGGGAATGCCTGAGCTACCTCCCCTACAGATCTCACGACTAAACAAGCGAAAAGAAAGCAGTACAGCAGCACAACTGTCAGAAGCGAATAATCAGCCAGTACTCGAGGACAATTATGGTCCCTCATGCGACAACTCGCCTAAGCTTACGCCAGAAGACGACAGGCTGCCACATGCCCCAATTCACTCTCTTTACACTCTGACTAGGATGAGGGCGCTGCGATCACCTGGAAATGGCAATGATAACTCCAGTCAAGCGATCAACGATTTCATCTCGCAAGGTTTGATAACTTTGGCGGACGCTGAACGATTATTTGGCATCTACCGCGATAGACTAGACGGGTTTATCTACTCCATTGGCTGCCCTTACAAAACCCTGGAGCAGCTTCGTCGCAAATCATCTATACTCTGTGCCGCTACTCTGACCATCGCAGCACTTCATGATCCTACGGCCGACAAAGCCTACGGTGTGTGCAGCGCTGAACTCCGTCGCTTGACCGAAAAGTCAATGCTCCAGCGTCAGGGGGACAGAGACTACTTTCGAGCCCTGAGCATAGCATCATACTGGTTGAGCGACTTGTCCTGGACACTATCAGGCCATGCCATCCGACGTGCTTCAGAATGCAACATCCACAACAGTTACAGTTTGGCCATCAAAGAGCAATCTGAAGAAGCTATGGACTCCGCTCGTATATGGTCCATCCTATACATATGTGACCAGCATCTTGCAATCCTCTACGACAGACCGGCAATCATCCAGGATGACTGGTTGACGCAAGATTGGGAAGGCATCCTGAGTTCCCCGCTGGCTACTGACCAGGATGAAAGACTGATGAGTCAGGTCGAATTAATGGGCATTCTGCGAAATATCAGACGTTTGTTTGGTCCTGATAAAGGAGAAGAGATCCCGCGGCTGTACTTAAGTCAACTAGGGCATTACCACCGACAGTTGGACCAATGGATCACGAAATGGACCGATCGACTGCCAGGTAAGTCTTCGAACACTGTTACCTTTTATGATTCCTAACCAGCCACAGAGGTACATCCTACAATCGGAGGATTTCCCCGTAAAGGAGCACTCTTTCACTTCCATCTAGCCCAGCTATACTTATACTCACATGTCTTCCGCGGCCAATCGAACACAATACCCAGTCACTTTCTCGACACAGCATCGATGGCTGTTACATCTGCATCAGCTATCATCGACATACTCCTAACCGATCCAGATCTTTCAATAAGCATAGTGGGAATGCCATCATACCTACTTTCGATGACGGCATTCGCAGCCATGTTCCTTGCAAAAGTGTCACACAAGTATGGCGATGACCTATTTCGACGCGACCAGGCCCTTGATCAGATCACTCGACTGATCAACCATTTCCGGCTGCTACCCATGGGAAAATGGCATCTGGCCAACCTCATGATAAGAGGACTGGAGACTGTGACTAGTCTACTTAAACCGCAAGGAGTTCCAGCCAAAGCTCAACACGCTATTACGCCAATGTTGCCAGGGAGTGCAAGCAACACCGGTCTCCAGGATATATATGGCACGAGTAATGACATTTTCACAAGCATAGACAGCAGCACGATACCTACGTGGGACACAACCTTTGGACTATCACCAATATTTGGCTTTGATCCATCCCTCCTTGATGTTGACGGATATATGCAGTCAATGGCCATCTTCCCGAATGCTGAATGAGGTACTTGCCAGGAGAAGGAGCTGGGACGATCTATTGAGAAGTACTATTCGTGTCCATGTACTTATAATATTGTTTCTATTATTTATGCCTTGGATTAGACCCCTCTACATGCCTTGAATATTCCTTGGACGGTATTCACTCTCCAGATATTCCAACTCCTCCGGTGTAAATTTGATGTTGAGCGCCTCGACTGACTCCTTAATTCTTTTCTCAGAGTTCAATCCCAAAATAGGATAACAGCCCTTTTGAAGAACCCACGCCGTGGACACAAGTGCCATACTGACACCCTTATCAGCTGCTACCTTCTCCACACGATTCACGATGTCCAAGTTGGCATCGGCAAACCATATATCGGTTTTCTTATCATTCTGGCTGCGCACTGACTGATTCTCGCTGTCCTTGCTGGAGAGAGGCTTGGCTAGAAGGCCTCGGGCGATTGGGCTCCATGGGATGACACCTACACCTGAAGCTTTGCAGAACGGAAGCATTTCCCGCTCCTCTTCTCGATAAAGGAGGTTGTAGAAGGGCTGCATGGAGATGAATTCTGTCCAACCATGTGATCGAGCGATGTATTGTAGACGGGCGAACTCCCATGTGTACATAGATGAGGCACCAATGTAGCGGACTTTGCCAGACTGGACAACGTCGTGCAGAGCACGCATGATCTCCTCGGGTGGAGTTTCGCGGTCCAGTCGATGAATCTGAAGCACATCTGTTGGAATGTCAGCACTAATCCCTCAAACGAAGGTTGATAGCAAGTTACTTACCGATGTAGTCTGTTCCGAGTCTCTCGAGGCACTTGTCAACAGCATGGAAAACGTGCTTTCTGCTGAGGCCCATTTGATTCACAAGTGGACCATCGTTGATGCTTGCGGGTCTTGTCCCATCTTCCATGACCGGGTTGAAGATCTTGGAAAGAATGACAACTTTCTGGCGAGGAATGTTGAACTTTTTTAACGCCTTGCCAATGATGACCTCTGACTCTCCGTTGGAGTATGTGTCGGCTGTATCCCAAGTGTTGATGCCATTATCGTAGGCAGCCTTGAGGAGCTTCAAGCCATCTTCCTCGTCCAAAACCCAAGGGGAGCCTTCCCATGAGCTAGAACCGAAACTCATACAGCCAAGAATGACCTTGGATATCTTAAGGCCTGTGTTGCCAAGTCTATAAATTTGTGAGTAAATGGGGTTGGGGAGGATAAAGGATTGCCTCACCTTACGTATTCCATCATGGATTATTATTTTTAATATCCGAAACGGGAGTGTGACTAATCTGAATTTGCAGTTTTTGCTATGGAGATGAAGTAGTTTGACAAAATGCTGCCTTTATGCTACTTGACGCTGTATCCGTTCTCGCCTGGTTGGCGCTGACATCGCCGAATGCTTCCCCGCATTCTCGACACGGCCAATTTCAATGTGGACTTGACCCCGCAACCCAAGTAATGCATCACGGTCATCGTCCCAATTGGACAGCCTGTGATCGGAGGTCGACTAGACTCGGGCTTATATCCGCCGAGATCGTGGGAAAGACCCGAAGTCTAGATATCTTGAATCCTTGTTCTACTAAACGACACAACAGTAGACCGTCCGCATTTGAACTACTCAGGAAGCCACTTGGCTGCTGGCTCCGATTACACATATCAAAATGGCTCCCAAACTTCAAACCATTCCTATCCCTTCGGCCACAGTTCAATCGCACGCCTCAAACCTACTGCAACTACCAGATAAGACTGTCTTGTGTACATGGTTTGGTGGCTCGCAAGAAGGACTCCCAGACATCAGCATTTGGCTATCTCGACTAGAACCGGGTTCTTCTTCTTGGACCACTCCACAGAAGATCTCCTTCGACGAGAACAGAAGTTGTCAAAATCCTGTCTTGTTTCAAGCACCACATAATGGAGAGATCTGGTTGCTTCACACCTCGCAAGACGCTGGTAACCAAGATGGCGCTTACATCCTGAAGCGTACTTCATCTGACCAGGGTCTTTCATGGTCTGAGTCTAGTCGACTTCTCCAAGATGTCACGGGTATTTTCATTCGACAGCCTATCGTTATTAATGATGATGGTACATGGATCTTACCAGTCTTCTATTGTCGTACGGAACCTGGTCATAGATGGATCGGCAGTGACGATATTTCTGGAGTACTCTACTCCCAAGATAATGGTGCAACTTGGAAGGAGAAGCAAGCTCCTGACAGTATCGGATCTGTTCACATGAATATTGTCCCTCCAGCTTCCAGTCAGCCATTATGGGTCGCATTCTATCGCAGCCGCTGGGCAGACAACGTGTACCGATCAACATCCAAAACTGGACTGGACTGGGAAACACCAAAGGCAACGAGTCTGCCAAACCCCAATAGTGGAATTTGCGACGCACGCCTATCGTCAGGGAGAATTGCGATCGTCTTCAATCGATCAAGCGCATCTGCAGATACGCTCAAGCGTCAAGGGCTTTACGACGACATCACTCCCGAAGATGACAAGCGACCGAATCAGGTGACCAAGTCTGGGAAGGATGCAATTTGGGGCACTCCAAGAAAGACATTAACTCTTGGAATCTCGGACGATGAGGGGTTAACTTGGAGAGAGCGGGTTCTTGAAGACGGTGATGGCTTTTGTGGAACTAACAGTTCCTCGGGCCAGGAGAACAGAGAGTTGAGTTACCCCAGCATTTACGTCGAGAAATTTGGTTCGACGGATATAGCACATGTAGCATACACCTGGCATCGACAACATATTAAGTATGTGAGGATTGATGATGTTGAAGGCTGGGTTAGCTCCTGAATTGCACATTCAAGTTTAGTCACATAAAATACACATTATTAAATCGCTTTGTCTGACTGAGTGTTGCACTGGACATCCATCAGCAAGAATTTTAAAGGGTCTATCTAAGTGTGCAAGACTAAGGGCATGCAGTGACTTTGAACAGGATCAATTACCTGTCCTTCCGTGATCTCAAGAAATAGAGTTCACCAATTGCATACATCAGTCCCGTTTCTGATGCATATTGTACTTGACCAATGATATGGATTCCTGAGAAGAACAGATTTCATACTACCGTTACCACAGATCCACGATTCCCATGGAATATGGTCGGTCTAATTACCGAGCAAACCGGTTGATGATGTCCGTATGTGTCGGCTAGGCCAATTGGATTTCGGACCGTGCATCCACACCCAACCAGAACCACTTCGCCGAACCTAGGCATACACTGTCTGAGGAACATCTTGGCTCATCGTTTGAGGGTGCGGCGAAGAAAAGGGTTGAATAGAGAGGGACAGTTGATTGATAAGGCTACTATAATGTTGGACTTGGAAAGTGGAATGAGCTACAATCCGTTTTGTTTACATCTCTTGATAAACCCCTCCTAACACGAAAGTTAACTCTATTGTGTGGTTACACAAATACTTAAACATGACACAAACAAAAGATCACGTCTTGATCACAGGCGCTGGTGGCTTCATTGGCCAAGAGCTCATCGTATCTCTGCTGAAAGACATGCCATCTGCCCACTTCACTCTCACCGATATCATAACACCTCCCGTCCCAGCGGGTGCCGAGAACCAGATCACATCCCTCAAAGCGGATCTAACCAACCCCTCGGCTGTCACATCCCTCTTATCCAAACGCTTCAGCCATGTCTACATTCTTCATGGTCTAATGTCTGGTGGCGCAGAGGCCAACCTTGATTTGGGGCTGAAAATCAACGTCGACTCAGTGCGGACCATTCTTGATGTGCTGAGAACGGAATATCCTGGTACCAAAGTCATATTTGCCAGCTCCTGCGCTATATACGGGCAAACAGATATCGTGACGGAATTTGGGACCCTTCCCCAGCCCAAGAGCTCGTATGGCACACAGAAATTACTGGTTGAGCTTCTTATTAACGATTACTCCCGTCGGGACCTCCTTGACGGTCGCATCGTGAGATTGCCCACTGTCATTGTTCGCCCTGGAGCACCCTCGGCTGCTGCATCAAGCTTTGCGTCGGGCATTGTACGAGAATCTCTAAATGGTGTTAAAAACACTCTACCTGTGAGTCGTGACCTCGAGCTCTGGGTTTGCAGTCCCATGACAGTTATCAAGAACCTCGTCAAGATCAAAGACGTACCAAAAGAGAAATTTGGTTCATCAAGGGTGGTGAATCTTCCTGGTATTACTGTTACGGTTCAAGACATACTGGACGCCTTGAAGGAGGTTGGTGGCGAAAAGACGTTGGCACACGTTGAAGAACAAAGAGATCCTGCGATTGAAGCTATTGTGAGTAGTTGGCCAGCAAGATTCGACGTTTCAAGAGCTTTAGGTCTTGGACTAGACGCAGATGGGAAGGTCCTGGATGCTGTAAAAGCGTTCCAGGCAAAGGCTGTTAAGGTTTAGGATGGTTTCACTTGAATCGTAAGTAGACCAGAAGAGGCACTTCAATGATATTTTTTGATTGAACGAATCTTGTCGGATAGTCAGTGATTTAAGAAGGTCAAGTGGTGTAGACTGAGGCTGCTGTATTTAAAAAGCATAGGTTGCCAATCAACGTCAAGGTGAAATAGAACCTTCATTATGCACATCGATGAGATTGAATTGGCCCTCGACTAGAATCCAGAGAAGTTCGCATGTCTAAGTGGTCAGCGGTTACAACATATTAAAACTGGGAAGATTAAACTTCCAGAGTGACCGTATTCTATTGAAAATCGTGGAGATGAAACGCAAATCCTAATAAATATCGGTGGTTGAATGTATGATAGCAACGTGTCTATCGGCCTAAAGCTATCCATATATGTTCTTACATTCATTCCTCTATAGCTTAGATAACTTCCGCCTCCTCGTACCGTCCATACACCCCTTCCCGACCACAAGATGATCTATGTCTAGTGAGTTTATCAGACTAGGCTTAGCTTCACTCAAAGAAGTGATACCGCAAAGCCTCATGGAAGTCTCGAGCTCGTCCTTGAGAACTGCTATTGGTTAGCACGGTTGTATCGATTTGTAGAAGCTCACTTACTGTTACAAAGATGCTCCGCACCATCTTGCCCATGGGTAAGGGAGTATAAGAATGGCCGACCGATTCCGACTGCAGTAGCTCCAAGCGCAATGGCCTTGAGGATATCAGAGCCCCGCTCGAAACCACCATCGATATAAACCTCGAGTTGATCAAAAATGTGTGGGCAATTCTTCCTCAACTCCAACAAGACTAAGATGCTTGCTTGGGCACTGGAATCTGTTAGTTCGATCATTTACGAAACAGTGTTAACTTACCCATCTAGAGAACGTCCACCATGGTTACTCAGTAGTACACCCTCGACTCCATATTCGGCAGCCGTTACAACATCTTCGGCAGTTTGGACGCCTTTCAATACAATGGGCAAACCACCGCTTGCCTCACGGATCCAGGATAAATCGTCCCAGGAAAGCGACTTATCGATATACTGCGCCATGAGACGACCGAATCCGCTACCCTTCTTATCTTTGCTGCTTTGACCGCCACTTATGGCCGATTTAATGGTTTGTTCCTGGGCGGCCCTCTCGTCGGCTTCTCGCTTACCAGGAACTGGGGCATCCACTGTAACAAATACCGCCTTCACACCAAGGTCATTGACAGTCTTCAGCAGCTCAATCGTCTTTTCATGGTTAGAATTAACATAAAGCTGGAAGAAGAATGGCTGTGACGATGGAACCGCCTGAACGATGGACTTCAACGAGAAGGAAGCGTTGCTTGATATCTGTGCCTGATCAGCATGAGTCCCACCATTGAAAACTCAGACTCACGCATTGAATGATTCCCTGTTTGGCCGCTGCCCGACTGAGAGCTAGCTCTCCATCTGGGTGAGCAAGTCTTGCCATGGCCGCGGGAGAAATAAAGAATGGTGCACTGCTATCAAAACCTAGGATGTTTGTCTTGAAGTTGATGTTTGTGACATTTCTCAAGATCCTAGGCCTGATCATTACTCTTCTAACTAGCTCTTTATTCTTGCCATGGGTGACTAGATCTGTCGCGGCCGAAGAGTAGAAAGCCCATGTCTTCGCCGTCAGTGTATGCTGTGCTGCCCTTTCAAAGTCGGGGGCACTAAGGATCGAGTCTAGAGGACGGGCCGTTCTGCTCTTCGTTGTCTGCGGGACGTTGTGCGTTTTATCTGGTGAGATTGGGGGAGGTACAGGGTCCTCGACGGCCTGTGACTCGACAGTGCGACTGAACGCCGATTCCTCAAGAAGCCCCATTAACTTGTCGTCTGAGAGCTGTTCGATGATATCCGGCGCGTGTACATCGTTATAGAGCTCGGTGGCATCGGAGCCAGCAAGATTTAAGAGGACTGAGTATAACTATTAGTCTGGGAGATTATATATCACAGTCGGGAGCTTACCTTCTGGTCCACCTGGATGCTCATTGATAAAGTGTGTGATATCCCAAACCTTCGAATGAACAGCAATCCAACAATCTGTGGCCGTGTTATGCTGCCTTAGAACATCTAAGGACACTCTTTTCGTCTTGATGGGGATGTCCATGACTGCTGCTGAAGAAGATAGTATTGCCCAAACAATAAAGAACAAGATAAGCTGTAGACCTCGAAATTAAGCTAATCTTGGAGGCTGAATTAGGTTCCGGCTCATACAGCCCGTTCTACTGACCGGGTTACCGAATATCGGCATGGGGTCACGGAGAGCTGTCCTATTGGTCAGTGTGACAGCACGGTAATGTCTCCGGGTATCCAACCCCGCATTAGCCTCTGGAGCTGTGCACTTAAGAGCTCGGAGATAGCATGGAGAACACCAACAACAACGGGCTCAAATATCTATTTGTCTGAGGGCTAAAACGACACACAAACATTCACCTTAGTTGATTGATAGAATCTCCGTCAATACAGAACCGTCTCGTCAATACAGAAACACCTTGAAGATGAACCGCAGCACAATTCAAGCCAAGGCAAAGCCACTCCCCAAAGGCGTCTACACTCCTGTTGTCACACTATACAAAGCAGACGATGCGAGCCAGCAGGTTGATCATAAGGGCATGTATGCACAGTGCCAAGCTTTAATAAAGTCTGGTATGCATGGCCTTGTCTACCTGGGTACCAATGGCGAGCTGGTCCTACTATCTCGGGAAGAGCGTCAGGCCATAATCAAGACCGCCGCTCAAGCTGCAGCTGCAGCAGCCGGACCAGATTACCCGATCGTGGCAGGCATATCAGCACAGTCCACCCAAGAGTCGATCCAGAACGCCAAAGACGCCGCTGAGGCTGGTGCTGGCTTTGGTCTGCTCCTACCACCAAGTTACTGGCCTAAAGCACTCCCCAGCCATGCTATCATCTCCTACTTCAAAGAGGTGGCGGCTGCATCACCGATTCCTATCGTTATCTATAACTTTCCTGCCGTTACTTCGGGCATTGACCTTGACTCTGACCAATTGGCAACTCTGGCTGAGGAGCCAAACATCGTGGCAGTCAAGCTTACATGTGGAAACGTAGGCAAGGTGGCCAGGTTAACGGCACTATTCTCACATGAGCAATTCGGAGTCTATGGTGGAAGCAGCGACTACCTACTGCCCACACTCTACGGTGGTGGCAGCGGTTGTGTGACAGGGATGGGCAATATCTTTCCTGCAAGCACATCCGGAGTTTATGACTTGTGGACGGAGGGCCGACTTGACGAGGCGAACAAGCTTCAGGGTCTGGTGGCTCATGCGGAGTGGGCCTGTAAGAAGGGGATTAGCAATACCAAATACGGGGCGTGGCACTTCTTTGGTCGTGCTATTGGTCTGGATAGTGAGAGTTCGTGGCAGATGAGACGGCCATATCAGTCACTTGATGACAAGGCGAAGGAGTGGACGATTAAGACTCTCGGTGTACTGGCTGACACTGAGCAACAAAGGATACGCCAAAGGTCTTGACAAATGGTTAAGGGGATAATATTGCTACTTAGTGTCTAGAAATAGGTAATGGTCATTACCATTCCATGCTCAACATGTGAAATCTCGCCTTATGCGCGAAGAGGTTAGAACTGTAGGACGTGTAGACCCCTCTCAGACCGCCGCTGGGGTAGGGATGTCTCAATTGAGGTGTTCTTGTGGCTGTTCATCGAATTCCGGACTCTTCTCCGAAATAAGTCATGATTGTTGCATCTCAAAGCTCAAGTCCCTGGTCACTTTCACAAGGTTACAGCTTGGCCGCTATTCTCGCTTCACGGCCATTGTCCCTTCCAAATGCGGATGGAGTGTCGCAGGAATTGAACACTATATCATGGAAATGGAAGTATTTGGACATGTCTCCGTGGATGTGGAAGATCTTGTGATATTGCCTTGATACATTCTAGTCTTTCTAATCCTGGTGGCGAAGAGATGGTAGGAGGTGTAAAGCTTGCTCTCGGTCATCATTCCTACTGGTCAACGTAATCCAGCTCAACCGATCCAGGCCTGTTAGTGCGTCTCCAAGTCAGCAGTAGCACGACTCAGTTGACTTTCAACCCTTAAGCAGCCTGCGGATTTCTGACCCGCCAGCGAACTAGGATGAATCTTCCCCAGACTTGATACCCCATACCCCGCATTCCACCCCAGTTTCTGTTCTCATACAACCATTTATCTCCATAAAAGGACTGCGATATCCTGGGACCAAGTCTCTAAAACAAATCAGGACAGCGATTTCTCCATCGTTCCGTCTTGAATTTACAAAGAGTGATAATTCAAATCATCTGTCCTCAACCATCGGTTATCCCTTCCAATGGCTTTACGAAATAACTCCGTCTCAGACGAGAAGGACATCGAAGCAATTGCTTCGCACCTTGACAATGTCCCTACTAGGAACAACCAGGGACTCTCGACTGAAGATATGGAGTTTGTAGCCAACTTTTCAGAGGAGAAGAAGAAGAAAGTCTTGGCCAAAATCGACGTACGTTGCAAATCCTCTGTCAAAGTAATAAGCTGACATTGTCCAGTGGCGACTGATGCCTATGCTCGCCATCCTCTATCTCGTCACCTACATCGACAAGGCCAATATCGGAAACGCGAAGATCGAAGGAATGTTGCCAGATTTGAATATGAGCGGCGAACAATACAACATCGCCTTGTCCATTTACTTTATCCCATGTAAGTCAGTGTTGATGACGGCTTCGCGGTTGAGCAATGCTGATATAACAGATATTCTGGCTGAGGTCCCCAGCAATATGCTTCTCAATAAATTCGCCAAGCCTTCGCAGTACATGGCTACCATCATGTTCATCTGGGGTATCGTGGTGGTGTGCACAGGTCTGATCCACAACTTCGGCCAGCTTTGCGCAATCCGCATTCTACTTGGTCTATTCGAGTAAGTAACTCAACCCTTTGGATACAGCACACTAATCAGCGTTAGAGCTGGTTTCTTCCCTGGTGCGATCCTCATCATTTCGAAATGGTATCTACCCCACGAGACGCAAACCCGAGTTGCGATTCTATATACCTCAGCAGCCACTGGTGGCGCCTTCTCCGGTCTATTTGCATATGCTATTGCGAAGATGGACGGAATTGCAGGCATGGGCGGCTGGCGATGGATCTTCTTTATTGAAGGTATCTTCACCATCGTCATGTCCTTCGTCACATACTTTCTCCTCATCGACTCACCCAGCCTGTCATACTGGCTCACCGATGAAGAGAAGCGCTATCTCCTTCTTCGACAAGCTTCTAGGAGAGTAACAAACTCTGGAGAGTACCGCGAAAAGACTTTCGACAAGGGCGCTTTGGTCTCTGTGCTCAAGGACTGGAAGGTTTACCTCCTTACTATCATGTCCTGGTCCAACGCTGCACCAAACTACGGTCTCAAGTTTAGCATGCCTTCCATCGTCAAGGGTATGGGATATACTTCGTCCAATGCTCAGCTCATGACCATTCCGCCTTATTTCTGCGGAGCCATCTCGTCGTACCTCATCGCCAGGTTTGCAGATCGCTGCAAGTGGAGAATGCCATTTATCATCGGCCCCCAACTCTGCATTATTGTTGCCTTCTCAATCCTAATGACAAAGGCTGAATTCATTGTTGAAAATCTTGGCGTCTGTTACTTCGCAGTCTGCCTCGCCTGTTCCGGGATGTACCCTATTCTGCCCGGTGTAAGTGCCTGGAATATTGACAACAACCTCAACCCCACCAAACGAGCAATCAGCATCGGTTATCTTACCTGCGCGGGTACCATTGGTGGAATTTATGGCAGCTACATCTATATCGAGAGTGAAAAGCCCAAGTATACCACAGGATACGGTGCTTCGTTGGGGTTCGCCGTCGCTGGCATTTTGGCCGCTGTTTCGCTCGAAATTGCCCTCGTCATGATTAACAAGAAACGGGGTAAGATGAGTGAGAGCGAGGTTCGGAGCAAGTATACCGAGGATGAACTTGAGGCGATGGGCGATGCCAGTCCTTTATATCGATATAAGCTATAAGTTAGGAAAGCGATAGTTTTGAGGTGCGGGATTGAATACAAGAATGCCAGAGACCGTCAGGCTTTTTCATAAATACATGTGACTTAGTGAGATGAATCTAGGTGATGTAGTGATAATCAACATTGCCAGATAGTGGATCTTAAAAGGTAAATGTCAAACAAGCTCCTGAGTGTATCAACTACAGACCTGGGATCGTCACCAACCCTGCGTCAATCGTGACTTTGAACATAATTGACATCATGAACAGCACGGACCAGTAAGCGGCCAGACAAGATTTGTGTTCAAGGAACAGCGGAACAAGTAGAGGGGCGATGATCTCCGAAACCGTAATTGACCCTGGTGCTATGTTACAGCTGGCGAGCCACTTCAGCCAAGTTGATACACGACGGAAAAATACCTAAAGTAAGCATAAACTAGTTGATAGAAAGATAAGGCATTAATTGAGAGGCAGCTTCCTTATTCGTGTCCCTTAGCTCTCGTACACGCGGTTAGCTATAGCAGTGATTCACCATCACCATCCAACCAAATTGATCTTCGCTACAGGATATGGCCAAGTTTCAACCCCGCCCCAATGCCAAGCGTTCACAAAGTCCCTGAATCCGTGTCGACCTGCCGCAAACAGCTATGCCGATGCATAAGCGGCCCGTTCCAACCTGGTAATGTGACCTCGCGTCCATATCTCAGAGGCTAATAGGACGGGATCGCACGGCATTTGGGTTTATTCTGGAAGGTCACAAAGATGAATGCTTTATCTGTAGATCGCGTCACTAGGGACTCCTAAAGTTCCTATTCTCTTACACCTCTTCTTGGGCGGGTAGAGGCATTGTCTCACGAGCGCACTATCTCGCCTGCCACAATTGAGCACAAAGTCCGTCGAGTGCAATGCGAATGACGATTGCGTCTTGCTGAATGATCAACACCTTCCTAAGATGGACTTTCGGAGTGACAGTCGCCTTTCGCCTATATAATACTTCCTGATCACCAACACTTGAGCAGCTTCTAGGTCAAGCTCTCCTCTTGTGTGACTTCGACCCTACCTCGCAAACTACAGCTCAACGTTGGCAACCTGGTACATTTATTCATTATGCGCTCAGTCATTGCCCTCACGGCCCTCCTGGGTCTGTCAAACGCCGCAGCGATTCAGCCTCGTAAGGTAGAGCCGGAGCTTTTCAAGATCGAGCTTGGACCCGGTGACATTCGCACTGTTACCGAAGAGGAGAAGTGGGCTTTGAAGGCTGTAAGCTCCCGCTGCTCAATTTGACAAAGCATTCGACTGACCGCCACAGGAACATAAACACTTCATCGACGTCACCAACCTCGATGAGCCCGGTTTCAAGCTTCAGTTTCTTGCCAGCTTCCCTGGAGCTGTCGCCCAGACCAGCGCAGTCAAGGCTCTCTTGCCCAAGTTGAGCCAGACAAACTTGCGCAGCACTTTGACGACTTTCTCCAACTTTCATAACAGATACTACACGTCTACTTATGGCCAGCAGTCTGCTGAGTGGCTGTTCGGACAAGTCCAGTCCATCATTACCGCCAGTGGAGCGACGAATGTCAAGGTCCAGAAGTTCACGCACTCCTGGAGACAGCCAAGTATCATTGCTACCATCACTGGCAAGAGCGAGTCAACTGTCGTTGTCGGAGCTCACCAGGATTCGGTCAACCTCCAGAACCCAAGCAGCGGCCGCGCTCCCGGCGCTGGTAAGTAGTCGTTCATTGATTTAGCAGCATGTACTAATTGAACTTAGACGACGATGGATCTGGAACTGTCACCATTCTAGAAGCCTTCCGCGTGCTGTTGACCGACTCACGTATCACCTCTGGCCAGGCTGCCAACACAATTGAGTTCCACTGGTATGCCGGAGAGGAGGCTGGTCTTCTCGGTAGTGGCGCTGTCTTCCAACAGTACAAGCGTGACGGCCGACAGGTCAAGGCCATGCTCAACCAAGACATGACTGGTTACGTCAAGCCCGGAACCAAGGAAGTTGTTGGAATTCTTACCGACAACGTTGACGCTGGACTGACTGCTTTCCTCAAGAAGGTCGTTGCTGCTGTAAGTATCATTACCATGATGAAAGATCTGCTTCTAACCTTGATAGTACTCTTCTCTTCCCACAGTCGATTCCAAGTGCGGATATGGTTGCTCCGACCATGCATCCGCTACACGAGCCGGTTACCCATCCGCCATGGCGTTTGAGTCGACCTTTGATGACAGCAGCCCTCTGATCCACTCTGCTCAGGACACCATCAGCACCGTGAACTTTGCTCATGTACTTGAATTCTCAAAGATTGTTCTTGGATTTGCGTACGAGCTTGGATTCGCTTCCCTGTAGACAGTATGATGAGCAAGAACTATAGGATACACTTTGGAGGAATTGGCCTGTGATCTCGATTTTTAGGATATGAAGAGAATCAATAACTCGAAGTACTAGATTTAAACTGAACCAGTTAACGTGAACTTCCGTATTACTAGTCTCAATTCGATACCTTCCACATACATGGCAGAGGAGATAACTCCGATAATTCCTCCTGCAGCGTAGATGTTCGGTTTGCTCGGCTATCTGAGTTTTACATAAGAGATTGCTAGGATATCCTTTTTACGGAATCTTCGGATCCCAACGGCTGCTTGTGGGTCAGCATCACGACAGGGAAGATAGATGCCCACAAAAGAAAAGCCGACTTGTCACAACTCCAGATCTACAGACTGAAGGATCACCGCAGGCATTAGCTATTACGCGTTAATATACGAGAGTACTTACACAGCCATTGCAATCTTGACTAATCACCCTAGCTCCAGTATCGGCACCCAAACTTTGTACCTAAAGTTCAACCGTTATCTAGCGCCGAGTCACTAGCGCCCGCATCGTCGTCAAAGTCCGTTGGGGCTTTGGGTATCAACAATATCCTCTCACAGCACGTATGTGGCTATGATCTCATTTACCAATCCCGCTTGCTACCGAAAGATGAGACCGGGTGACCAACCGCGGCACCTTGTCCTGGTTTAGTCTAATTCGCATCAGAAATAGGCTCAAACCACCTTCCAAAAGAATACGCTGCCCATTGGCTCGCTTTCTACCCCGTGTCATCGATAGCTTCGGCACTTGTAAGCCTCCCGCGGTGTCCGAGCCTCATTTTGAGCCAGTGTCAGTCTGGCAGGTAATAATTCCACAGCTGCCCGCTATGGACGGCATATTATTTAGATTAGCCTCTGAAACAGCGCTATCCTAGTTGTTTGAATCAAATAAGGTGTAGTGTCAGGCTGTGAGCCCCTGACGAGAATAGACTAAGAAACTTAAATGGAGAAAAGCACCAATGGAAGACAGTGACTCGAGCGCCAGAACTGTACTATACGCCCGCAGGCTAATTTGGACCGCCGTTTTACCTACTCCTCATATAGAGTAGAGGCAAATGTCCTGGAACACGCCGGAAGTTTGTTTCTGACCCGATCAACCGAGAACGAGCCAGGGTCCACAACAGATAAATCCCCAGAGCCTCCACTCAGTCGTCGTTTCATGTTGATTGACATCACTCTTCTTCTTCTCACTTTCATCATGGCCTCTTCTGTGCGCTCGACAATCACTAAACGTGAATCTCTTCCCACTGCTGGCAGTGTTTTCTTTGTCTCCTCAGCCGGTCGCGTTCTCAAACTTCCAATTCCCAGCAAATCCTATCGCGATCCTCTTACTTGGTCATGGTCGAAGCGGTTCCTGGCGTTTTTCGCTTTGCAAAGTCTTTCAATTGCAGTTTCCTTCGAACTAAACCTTCCCGGTCTTCTGATCGAGGCCATTAGACATGAGTTTAAGGACGAGGTATGGCTAACCTCCATTGAACTAAAGGTTGTGCTAATTAGATATTAGGATCTGAGTCCTTTCAGTATAGAGTCGTTCTCTTCGGCCATAACCCTTTTCACTGGCTTTGGCTACCTAATTGGCATACCATTGTCAACAGCAATGGGACGAAGGCCCGTATTTGTCGGTGCAGCTATCATCGCCACTTTATCAACCTTGTGGGCTGGTTATGTGGGAAGTTTCTATCAGTTGCTTGCTGCCGTTAGCTTTCAAGGCTTGGCTGCTGGATCAGTCACAGGAATGGTATGTGGAAATCTCACAAAGAGCACATTCATACTAACTTCATTGCAGTGCATTCTCATCATCATTGATGCGACCTTCATTCATGAGCGCCCTAATGCGTTATCTTTGTTTTGGTGTTCAGGCTCAGCTTTCATTAAGCTATCCGCCCTAATCCTTCCACTTACAATAGATGTCACGATGCAATGGCGATGCGTATATAAAATTTGGTTTGCGCCTTGCGTTGTGGCTCTAGCCCTGGTAATCATCTTCGTTCCGGAGACATACTTCCTTCGACCACCTGTCGCGCTCGATGGAAGAGTTCTTGTCCAAAGCGCTTCCGAAAAGATCCAAGTTTATGGTGGCTGGGACGAGGTTGAAGGCATCAGGAATGAAAAGCCGTTGCCAGATATCCCAGCATCGTGGTCATTCTGGTCTCAACTCAAGATCTCGCGTGCACCAGGAACTAACTGGAGCTCCATGGCTGTCACATACGGCCAGATGCTTCTTTGTATTCTCAATCCTCTGACCTTCTGGGTTTCGCTACTCACCGGTGTTGTTCTCAGTGGTGTCATCTTTTTGAACCTTACTCAGCCAATGGGTCTTGTGCAAGCACTCGGAGTTGAGCATGTTGACACCATCAACATCATGCTTGGAGTTACTGGAATTGTTGGTTCTATCCTGGCGTTTCCAGCTACAGGTCCTCTCACATCCTGGTTCACGCGCTATCATACACTACGCAATGGGGGCATACGCCACGCCGAGGTCTACCTGGCCATCTTCTCCATCCCTGTTGTTACCGGGCTACTCAGCGTGATACTTAATGGCCTCACTATTATTAATGGGTGGCCTGAATCATGGATCTATGTCACCTCCGCTATCAGCATCATCAGCTATCTTACCGGAAATGTTGCTTTTAACTTGTGGATAACAGAGGCTTTTCCCAGATGGGCAGCAGCGGCATTGGCTGTTCAGCTTTTTATAGGCAATATTTTTGGATTTGGTATCGGCACCGCTGTCGCTCCTTGGGTTCAGGGTAACCATATCCTAGAGCCGACCATCCTCATCGCGACCCTGCTGCTTCTCATGGGGGTAATGGCAGTTCCGGCGGCGTTTTGGGGGAAGAATGTACGACAGTATATCCAGGGGCGTTGGAGTGATTCTGAGAGGACAGCACTGCGTCCACAGTAAAGCCGACCTTGTTGCTGACAGGGATGTAGCAAGCTCTTCGCGAAGGGACTTGATGCATCTGGGAGGGATAATACTGTAATCGCTCGTCAAGAAGTATGCAGTACCTGGAAAATAATCATAGTCCTACTAGACAAAACACTCCTTTCATATGTTAACAACAGATACCCTCATCTACCTTTCTATACCCTGGTATGTGATGATTCACGTAATATTATGGCGACAAAATATACTGGGCCCTAGTCAATGTAAATCAGGCGGACTACTTCCTTTTGTCCTGTTTTGGTCAACGGATTGTCAGATGCTGAGCAACATCACATCATGACTATCGGCCCCGCTTCAGAGCCTAATTGTATCTATGCATATTATCACGGTAGACTGTACGGCTGAGAGAACTTTTTCTTATCTGGTACGTAATTTATTATTTGTTGTCAACGGCTCGTGCTATCACGTCTCATTTCTATCCAATTTCCTGGCAGAGGTTCTACCAACAGCTGGACCAAGACCGACGATCTCCTTGACGAATATGGAGAGTATTATCATAATGCCGCATGTAAGTTGTTTCGCTCGAAGACGACCCAGACTCTGCAGAACACCGGTTTTCGCTTGGCTCCCAAGATCATCCTTCAACCAGAATCGTTTTTGTTGGTCTGGAAATTCCTACCGAGTAGGTCATTCAGGGCCCAACGTTCTTTACATAGAGAGTGGCCATGTAAGCTGCATGTCGCACCTGCGTGAGATATCTATAATAGGAGGATAAACTAATTAGCATGGCTTTAAGATGATAAACAGGTATATCTATGGTATTTGAATTCAGCTTATAGAGCCTTTGCCATAGCTATTATTCTTTTGGTATGTTCTGAGAGGGTTGGATAAATATAATTGATATCTAACCGTGGTCTAATTTATTTTCTTGACCGACTAGTTAATATCCCTAAAGCTACCTCTTCCTTTATAACTATAATCCTTAGTATTAGTTTCTAGTAGCTTTATATAAGTAATGTTAATCCAAGTCACTATAACGTTAAGAATCAGTCTTATTTAAAAAATATCTGTATATAATATAATCTAACTTTCAAATACTTGGCTATTAGTACCACGTTTTTAAAATAGAATCTAGTATTTAAACTAATAGTACCTCATCCCTCTTCTTATTATATAGTCCTATTTTAAGAGTATAAAAGTTCATTACGTGTACCTCGTCAATATACAGGAAGGGTTAAGAGTATGTACGTCATCCCTCGGATCGGGATTCAACATTTCCTCCGGTCCGCTCAGCAGTTGAGATATATATACTGCACCTGCGCAAATGATACAGACAGTCAGAATAAGAGTTCTAAGCACAGCTTAACTCACTGACACCACGATCCATTATGTCATTGCAGTCATCAGAAAAAATGCCACTTGACACCACCTTTCGGAACTATTCTCAACAACAAGCTTCCGACTATGCCAAAGGCCGGCTGGGTTATTCAAACACCCTTGTCGACTTCATTTTGAATTATCACCACTCCACTGGTGGTCAAAATGGGACCCTTCTGGATGTAGGCTGTGGGCCTGGTACCGCGACACAAATGCTAGCACCTCATTTTGACGTCGCTTATGGGGTTGATCCGGGAGAAAGCATGATCAAATTGGCGTCCGATTTGGGGGGTCAAACTCGTGTTGGAGATTCCATCATATACAAGTTGAGTACAGCTGAGGATATTGATAAGATTGACGGTCTCTCTCAATCTTCTCTCGATTTGATCACTGCTGCTACTGCCGTACGCTGTTTTCCCTCATGATTCAAGGATTGGTTTTAATTACCCTTAGGCCCATTGGTTTGATATGCCAAGATTTTGGTCAGCGGCGGCTAAGGTGTTGAAGCCGGGTGGTACCGTCGCCATATGGACGACTTTTCGACAACCTGGTATGTGAGAGCGCCTTTATCGTGGCAGCAACCTGTTAACAGCTCACCACAGTGACTTCCAACGGCGAAAACAAGTTGCAGCTCATATTTGAAGAGTTTCGGAATAGCCTGGCACCGTACACATCGGCCGGCACTCGTCTTACACAAGATGGCTATGTCGACATGGTCATGCCTTGGGACAATTCAGCCACTTCTCAATTTTATGATCGTCAGACATCTGCCCGCCATGAACTCAGTGCTGCGGACGGATTCTTTCCGGCTTTGGCCATGAAGGGACCAAGTAACGAGTCACCCCAAACTCAGCTCCACCGGTTTGAGATGTTGGTATCAACATTTGGTACAGTAGATCGGTGGCGGAAAGCCAACCCTGAAATGGCTGGAACAAAGAATGATTGTGTCAACATTCTCATGGACAAGGTTCGCAAAGTTGCTGAGGAAAGTGGGGGAAAGATTGACATGTCAGTCTTAGCGGGCCAGATGGCTGTTGCACTCATTCTTGTGAAGAGAAAGTGATACTTTCTTTATATAGGCAGCATCCCTTGAGTATAGCTGAGGCTAGAGACAATAATTACGGATAATCTTGGCCGTTGGCATTAAAGACATGTAGTTGATTTGTTTTCCAATCTAAAACGTTTAAGACCTGATAAACTAGCGGGAAATCGTAAATCCAGACACGCTTTAAGAAAGAAGAAATCGAATCCATTTTGCTAACACCCGTGGTATCTTCATAACCCCTAACAATAAATCAAAAATGAATAAATGAGATACGGCCGGACGAGTGCCCCAGTATCATTGTCCTGCCTTGAGTAGCCAACACGTTAGAGCGATACTCTTCAGGGATGAAAATGGCATCCTTTTTATCCCTCCTCAGCCAATCTTGGCTGACAAAAAGACAGTAAGGGCGATTCAAAGCAAGAGAGGGAAAGGAAAGAGAGAAATAATCAAGGGCAACTACGCCTCTGTTGGTATCGATATTCTGGCCATTGCGGGAGAAAGAGACTTTGTCAATGGGGACGTGAGCTTCATACAGGCCTTGACTAGACTTTGTCTCTGAGTCCCAGAGCCTGATTGTCTGGTCTTTCGAGCTTGAAACAACCATCCTGTTATCGAACGAAAATGATGCAGAGGTGAATTGGGCTGTAGCATATTTGATCATGCCAGTTGCCATTCCTTCCTTACTCCAGAAGCGGATCGTGTTGTCGTTTGAGCAGGAGAGGATTTGCTCTCCATCTGAAGAGTACAGAACAGAATTCACGACATCCATGTGACCTCTGAGCGTGGCAAATACTGCCTGTGTCGCTAGGTACCAAATAAGCACAGTACCATCTGCCGAGCATGAAACGATAAAACGACTGTCCAGCGAGAAGGTAAAGTCTGTTACTGTGTCCGAATGCCCAGCAAGGACACCCCAGAACTCTCCTGTTGAGGCAACCCAGACTCTGACTGTAGAGTCGGGAGAGCACGACGCTAGGAAGTTTCCATCTGGTGAGAACCGCACGAGAAGGACCTCGCGTGTGTGCCCTTCTAAGAGTTTTACATCTCCAGTGGCTGTGTCCCATAATGTCACGGGTCCGTCAGCTGAGGCAGAAGCAACCAGATGATTATCGGGAGAGAACGCCAAATGATTGATAGCACTAGAGCCAGTGTCGAGGCTCTGGACCTCCACACCTTCTATCAGCCACAGCTTAATCATGCCGTCTTGGGAACCTGAAACAAGCAATTTCCCATTGGCTGAGACGATTAAGCAAGTCACCTTGCTCGAGTGGCCTTTGAGGTCTCTGGTCGCCAGCACAAGTGGTTCAAAGTGGACACTATCCATCATATCACCTGCACTAGATTGATCGTCATCCTCAAAGTCTTCAAGCTTGCCAATCGCAGTCCAAGTCTTTGCATTCCATAGACGAACCTCATCGTCGAATGAGCAGGATGCAAGGAGTCTTCCATCGGGAGAGAACGCAACAGCATTGATGCCACTAGTATGGTCCTCAAGTGTATGCAATTGGTTACCACTGGCTGCATCCCAGATTTTGACGGTTTTGTCGTCGGAGCCTGACACAATGACGCGTGCATCTACTGAAAATGCGACGGTCCTGACTCTCATTGAATGACCTTTGAGAATCATGCTTGCTGTTCCTGTAGCCGTATCCCAAAGTCTGATGGTCATGTCATCTGATCCGGAGAGAACCTGCTTGCCGTCTGGTGAAAACTTGGCTGAGTTGACGCAGTCAGAGTGGCCGTCAAGGATGGCACTGATCTCTCCAGTCTTGATATCCCATAGCCGAACAACTTGATCGAAAGACGCCGTTGCAATCATTGACCCATCGGGAGAAAAGGAAGCATCATTGACACAGCTAGATTGGTTGTCGAATCTCCGGATAGCACGCCCTGTTTCGGCATCCCACAACGCCAGGGTTTCATCCATGGATCCAGATGCAAGCAACTTGCCATCAGGCGAGAAGATGACTGAGTTGACCCAGCGCGTGTGAGCAGGGAGTGTATAGTGCAACGATCCTGTTTCTAAATCCCAAACCAAAACGGTAAAGTCATCAGAACCTGCAGCGATCATCTTTCCATCCGGCGATATCGCAACAGAGCTGATCCGGTCCTTAGCTCCCTCAAACTTGCGAAGTGCCGCATTTGTTGATACGTCCCATAGTCTGGTGATGCCTGTAACGGATCCCGAAGCAACCTGTGTATTGTCTGGCGTGAAAACAAGATCGTTAACGTAAAACAGCTCATCCTTTGCCTTTGGGACGTTTGCTTCTGCGATTTTGAGGTCTTTGATCCAAGGGTATAGCTGCTTCTTGAAGTGCTCTTTTAGAGAGCTGCTGGGCTGAATGAAGACAAGAGCGGTGCAGTAGACTTGGAGGGGTGCCTGCTTGAGGATTGTTTGAAAAGTGAAAATGAGACGCCTAGCGTCTGCTATAAATGTCATTTGACGCTCGTTCTCCGAAGGCTACAGCTTTTTGTTAACAGGTTGGCATGAATATCAGAAAGCGCTAACATACCACAAGTAGAGAATGATACAGTCGTGTAATAGTCGTCATCTCTGAGCTCTTTCCAATAAGATTGATCGCCTCAAGCCAATGAAGAAGATGTTCCTCCAAGAAGCGATGAACGCGATCACCGTCGGTAAGACGCGCACCACTCTTTTGATAATGCTGTGCCCAGTATACACATGCGTACTGAAGCTCAGGAGAAATACATCTCGAAACATGTCCAGGGTTAACATCCTTGACAAGTGTGCCTGGTGATCCAAGGCCGCAAATGTTGGTCTTTAGCTTTTTTGACATCAAAGCTATACAGCTATCGGCCAATGTCTTGTGGGCTTCTTTCTCGTCTACCCACAAATCCGGGTCTCTGCAGCGGGTCTTATCAAGGAGAAAGTCTCGAAATGTCGGATGGTGTAGCCGAATCGGGCGGGATGGTTGACGGGGAATATTGAAGATCGTGTGCAGGTCGGCCAGTGTATCCTGAACTTCTCTCAACGGCATACTTAGCAGGTTCGCGAGCGATTGCATAGAGAGGGGTGAAGACAGAGTTACGATACTTCCAAGAACTTCTCGCAGAATCTCATACAGCTCCACCTTTTCCTTTTCGTTGTAATCCTGCTGGATAGAATCTTGCAGGACAGACGTGTAGATTTGATCCAATTGTTGTTCGGGCCCTGCGCCAGAGCGATGGCCGTTGAGGAGTGTCGATATTCGCTTTGACGCCAACCGTCTCCCCTCGCGGATAAAACGGCATGCAGTTGAAGCCCAGATAAACAGTCCGCAGGAGTTGTCAACCAGACGTTTGATTGTTCCTCCATCGGGCCAGTCGTCGGAATACCCACGCTCTTCCCTTATGATAGAGAAACTATCTCGAAAGTAGAGGCTCAAGTCTCGGTCTACTACATCTGGAGATATCTCATGGAGCACAAAGACCTGTCGCTCCACGTCCGGGATCATGGCAAAGCCGTGACGTAGAGGGATCTCTGGTCTACTCGTGATGAAGATCCGTAGACTCATCCCGTTGAGCGTCCTGGCGGTAGCTAGAACTCTGAGAATGACTCGGATGTCCTTTTCGCTGTCGCATTCATCCAATGCGTCGAGAATCAGGACAACTGTAGGGGGGCACGAGGAGCGACTAAGCTTGGATAATGGGTTGATAATCAATTGCTCCCACTGATCTCGCAAAGAATGCTCAGCAATATCTGTTTGCTCTGAAATAGCGTCACAGATGTAGTGTCTCACAGCTGGAACCTTATTCGCCAGTTGTCGAGCAAGTGTGGTAACCAGCCTGTTTGCATTACCGAGATCGCCGCCACCTCTTGAAAAGAAGAAGCTGGCGCCCAAGATCCCACGATCATACAAGTTTCGTGCAACTGTGCGGGCAATGGTAGATTTTCCGGTGCCTGCTATACCGTTGAGCCAAAAGATGCATTTGTCATCAGCAGTACCAGCCCATTCTGTGATATCTTCTAACAGTTCACATCTTGTGTTGGAGAGACATGTTGGCTCGTGTTGGTTGTTTAGGGAGTTGAAAGCTGCCTCGGCTGCGATGGGCAGTGTGGCTAGAATCTCTTCAAGCCTCGCAATCTCTGTGTGTTTCTTTTCAATCTCTTCCTTCAGACGGACAATCGCGTTATCGCCCTCGCCATAGATGAGAGGCATGAAGACGTTGAAGATCCCCAATAGGCAGTATGCATTATCCTCTCTGCGAGTTGTTTGACGATTCTCAGTCCACGTGAACCGTTCAGCAACCGTAAATGCCGCGAGTGGTTCTCCTCGTAGAGCCTGATACGGTATTGCGGTTATTTCCTGAATGCTAGTTTCGAGGGACTTCTTATCTCCAAGCATTGTTCCGTTCGCACAGAAGAACTCGACCGACGAGGGAGCGAGAAGCTCTTGAAGAGTCCATCCCCGAGTGAACCATCTACTGCGACGAAAGTCCCGCTCCCATGTCGCTTGATTCTTAGTTAGGTCCGTAGGTTCGGCGATCGAGACATCCGAAAGGTATGCATAGCATTTTATCGCATTGCGATACCATGCAAACATGCTAGTAATTGCTTCTTGAAGTTCGGCGCTGCTCTGTTTATTAATGCAGCAAGTATCTACCCAAAAATATTCCAGGCCATCTTTACAGGCCTGCTCAGCACAGAATTGAATTTTGCGCCAGCTTCCAGGCTTGGTCTCGGGTTTCCCACGAGTCATATCATCAAAGGTTACTTCTTCATTGTTGCCGACTGACCACGTGTGCGAAAGAATAGCATATTTGGGCAAATTGCTTTCCGCAAGATCGTGGGTAAGTCGTATATTGCCATCTGGCAAACGTCGAAGGAGTCGCATCTCCTGCGTGGGTCTTGGCCAAACTTTAAACCGAGAAGATCGGCCTATCAAGATTTATATGAATATGGAACGAGTCGAAGTGGGACTCTTGTTCGCAGAGTTCTTGGGAACAGAAAGAGCCGCATAAGAGCGTGTCATCGAGCGGGGTAATCATGGGTTCCTCAGGTAGTCATGTTCTCAATGTCCAATGGTAACGGACCACGAAGTGAGGCTGCATCTGTTGCTGACCATCCTGATAAGACGGTCTTTCTGTTTTCAACCCTTAGGCCAATCAAAGAGGTTCCACTCTCTTAAATACGGGACTCATAGGATCTGAATTATTCTACTTCTTGGTGGTTACGTATTCATCACAACCTTTCATGCCACTGGGCCTGCCTGAAAGGTTGATGGGGGTTAGATCAGTGAATTCATTCCATTTTTATTATAGACAAACGTAACTGTTGGTGTACATGAGAACGACCGTGGTAGCCAGTGCAACAAGAGCCAGAATCTCAAAATTCAAGACGATTGAATCGGACTTTACCCAAACTACGATTGTGCTGGTCAAGCTGTATCACTATGGTGTCCTGGTTTGCTTTTAAAGCTTGGACGGGTAATTATGGACTGATAACGGCGCCGGGAGAACCCGCTCAAGCTTATCTATAAATAGACTCCGGGACGCAATCCGAGCATTTGGAACAAGCGCCAGCGATGCAATTGAATAAAACCTCTTTGAGTCCAGACAACACTTTAGCTGAGGGACCCTCAAATGAAGAGAGTGTTCAGCGATTGATAAACATGAATTCTAGTATTTCGGATCTGTACAGCGAAAAAACATTTGATGGGGCTTCCAAGACTCGTAACCAATCAAGTTCAAGCTTGAGTGTACTTTAGATCTCACATGATCAAGGTGTAGTGAGAAGTACATGCTAACAGACTTTCGTAACAGCTCGGACCAGATACGTACCCTATACCTTAAACCTTTAACACAGTTGGCAATCATTTATTCAATTGTGCTTGATTCAAGTCCATCACGCAACAAAGGCAGTATTACAAGACTTCAGAGGGAGGTTTCTTACCATACAAACTTTGTTACCTCAAGCTCTCGAATTAATCCATCCCTATCGTCCAGATAAAAGAAAGCTCACAAATATCTGGCCATCGCGAACGAATTCGGTTATCCAGCGGAGAGCCGAAAACTTTTATTTGGAAACACAAAGCAAATCAGGGTGAAAATTACAACTGCCGCCTCATGCATACGCTTGCGATCAAATTTACTTTCCATCAACCGACACATGTTAAGCACGGTTACATGCGGAAAAGCATCTGTTTGGTGCTGTTGGTTGAACCTTATTACGAATCGACCCATAAAAGAAGTGCCGAAGAAGAAGCCTAGAACGAGTCCCATTCAACGGGAGAATAAAGGCCCTTGTTCATCTTCAAGACCCAGATGGACTAATGCATAAATCAAAAGACAAAAATGGGTCCAAATAAATCGGTAGCGGACCTCCCTTATTAGAGGTACATTACGAATTCTTAGTCAATATCTAGAAGAGATCTAGCCTAGGTATAAGTTATAGCTATGTGAATGAGATATCATATGACCACAGGCGTGTTCTAATTAATTTGTGCTATAACTTATCTGCCCGGAGCCTGGTGGTTACTGATGCAACAAGTTCTTCATTCTTTCTGTATTGGACTATGTAACGTCTCATTAACGTTCTCACAACGCAAATCGACAGCATTAAAAAGATCTACCATTCGGGAATTGCGTGACAACGATCAAACGGCGCAGGAACCAAATCTTCACACAAGACAAGCCGATCGTAGCATAAGGATTCAGCCTAACAAATCCATGCCCTTCCAGTGGTACGTTGTGTCGGTTCCGTGCATAATAAACCTTGGCCATGTTTTTCATTTGGGCGCCTCATCCTTGCCAAGGGCCGCTGCACTGCAACCCCTGACAGGTCACGGCCATTTTTCTCAAGGTATCTGTTCTGAGTGGTCAGTGGTTCGACAATCCTCCGTGGTTGCTGGGATAGCTTTTTGCGCAATCCGCTTCCGTGAGCATCCTTTGATTCCTTTCACGTGCGTTGCTTAAAATGTAACGTCTTTGAGATCCACTGTGGCGTGAAAGCGAGCATGCCAATAGGCTCGTGCTGACATATGCTTGCTTTTTTTTTTTTTTTTTTTGCTAAGAGAAGTGTTTGCCTCGAGCTTTCGATTGTGTCAGACTATACTGACAAATATCCATTGAGAGGCGTCGGCGCGGCTGCAGCGCTAAATCGCTTGTATCCTCACTTGCTGGCTTTATTTAGGTTCGTTAGTAGCATAATTACGGATTAGTGAGGTACTTTATTTTCTCAGATAAAAAGCACTCACGTAGCTCAATCCTATTCGCAGTCTTAGCTCAACAGAGTTTATTTTCCAGCTTCCAGAACCGATCTAGGTTGTTGTCAATCATTGTAAGAAGGTGGATACGTTTGTCATGTTCGGGAAGTTCCCTCGGCTGCTAGATTTTATTCCCTGTCAAGTAACAAGGTCAAAGATTTGAGTTCAAGGGTTAAGCAATATAGCATGATCAATCAAAGTTGCTTGTCCAAACGCCGAAGGATGTGCTAAACAGTCTGAACATTGTTATAGCATCAATACTAAGTAAACACATAACCAGAAGGAATAAAGACAACAAGTATATTTTATGCTCGTTATGCGGATGGTTATCTCGATCAGCATATATTAAGAGGAAAGAGAAAAGTTCAACCCCTGCATATTGGTAAAATGAATGGAGTGGGGGTCGAAACTCGGGTCGCTTGCGAAGCTACGCGGTGTCAAATTAAGGCAAAGATCCCATAGCAAGAGGTCTCGAATGCTCCAAAGCCCCTTGATTGGCTTGTGACCCCAGATCGACAACAATCCGCCGCACGGCTGCCGATCCCGTCCCTCCACGAAGGATTTACCCTTCTTGGCCCAGACATGGTACGTGACATGCGCCGTCGGCCGGTTCACTATACCGCTAAGTCATAAGATGATGGTAGGGACTTCCCCTGCCCTGAAGGATCATGCAGTTGGAAAGCCTCAACTGCTGAGCCATCCGCTCGGTGATGAAATTTCCGGTTCTGCGGGCTGTGCTCATCTGTCTTAAGTAACTCTGTCCTCCTACCAGTAGGGGTGATTGGAGGGTTGAGATCCTGTGGGCGGACAGGCCCTGGGAGTGTGGCATGTAGAACGAGCCTTATGTCGGTTAATGCCCTGCGCCGCCAACCAACGTAGCAGCCCAACCCGGTTGCCTCGTGATTAGAGCTGTGGTTAATGTCGAGGACCAACAGCGGAAGGCATTCGGTGGTTCTTATCAAACGCTGGTATTCCCGGCGGGACGAGTAGAGTTACTGCTGCATGCCGAAACACATGTTCTTATAGCAAGGAGTGCCGAAGTACATGGTTCGAGCCGCATCGTTGCGTTAATTAGCATGAGATATGATAAAACCCCAGGGCGAAACCTTATCACCCTAAGCCACCCCATTATTAAGACTTGTGGCTTCCGTGATGTTTAAACTGTGAATTGTAACCAGCAAATTTTACAACGTCAAAGTGCGCCATCTTCGAGATGCTTTCACCGCGTGAGCATGAGACGCCGTTCAATAAGTCGCCGGTTATACGGGCGCTGTCGATGATTCTCATGATTGTGACGATATTCTCTGTTTTCATTCGGGTGCTTACACGGATGTCCACCATGAGAAGGTTGAGTTTTTCGAAGTTCTGTACTTCTGATGATATACTCATATTTGTATCGATGGTAATAAGGCCTTTGTCAATATCTTGCTGGATTCCGTGTTTCGCTAACGCTTTGCAGATCTTGATTATAGCGCAGTCTATAGCTGTGTACTCACAAGGTTCCAATGGCTTGGGGAGACTAGACGGCGTGTCATCTGCCCAAGTCTCTTCTATCTTGAAGGTAGGACGATATTTGAGTATATCGTGAAAATACTGACCAGTTTGCAGGGCCAATTCGTATCCGATATCTTCTTTTTTCTCGCACTAGCACTCTCCAAGCTTTCCGCTACGACTACAATATGGAATATGTCACCGCTATCGCACAAACGATTATTACCCATTCAGATATTGATCGGAGGCTGGGCATTGTCTGCGGTTTTGGTCCGAGGATTTGCATGCTCTCTGCCAAACTCTTGGGATTACATCAATGGCCAATGCATTGATCTGGTACGTTTCGTTGGATTCATGGAGAGAAATATCTGACTTTGTTTTTACAGGTCGCATTTTGGACTTATGTCGATGCGGTCAATATTCTGACTGATCTCATAATCACTGGAGTTACTATCGAGATTCTGATTCACTTGCAGATGCCGTTGGGCACGAAGGCTATGGTGGTTGGCGTTTTCGGATCTCGTATCCTGTGAGTACACCAACGTTGGTATGTGATGATAAATACTGACGACTCCAGAATGATACCACCTGCTGTCTGTCACATCGTCTACTACAAGCGAGCGTTCGAATCGTCGACCCCGATATTCGACATGTGGATGCCAACTGTCATCGTCCAGGTCATCCAGTGCGTCGGTATCACAACCACCTGTATCCCATTTTGGTGGCGGTTCCTGAAGAGCTTGGAATCCGGACAGATGGGTCCAGGCGACTTGTTTGGGGCCATGAGCAAAAGCAACAATAGCAGAAGCGGCGGCACAACCCGAGGGACAAAGTCGAGGGGCGACACCACGGTAACATCTTCTGCTGCACGTCGGACGCAAGCATTCGAGTTGACGAGCAAACAAGGTTGGCAGGGATCCGCGGATGTGAAAAAGTTTGCCCACATTGTGACAGATCACGGGAAGGGTCGGACGTGGGATGCGGCGCGGCAGAATAGCCAGGAGGCCCTTGTCGATCCTTCAACTTCTACTCCTGCAGGGGGTTAATGCTGGGATGTTGTACATAATGAATTGGCTGCAGAAGAGACACTGTCGGATCTTATATCTTATTTGGTAGATAACTTGACAATCCTCCATAATCGTAACCGTTGACGGCCCGTTTAGCGGGAACCTTGCTGTGCAATTTAATACGGATATTAAACGAATGTCTAATTGTGGCGAGATGTACCAAGGTAGCATGCCATGTCCTAGCGCAATTGGTAAAGACTACAAGGGTCTCTACGACCCGGACTCGCAGCGATCAACAAACTCCACTGTTGACTACGGGCTTTGTGGTTTCAGCCGAACCAACCTGCATGTCTCATGCAATCGTTCTATACCTCCCTACTCGGCTGTAGCGCCATCAGGTGGTTCTTGAACCGTTCCACATCTTCCGTACCTGTACATTGAGTGTTCCCAGGGTTCGTCAGGGATACTAAATGCATCAGCACGCCAAGAAGTGCCGCAGTTGGCCAGGTCTTTCGCCGAACTTTCTTATTGACATGCAAGGGTTGTATTTAAGTTTTGGGACGTCTGTAAAAGGGTGCTTGCTTTTTTTAAGTTCTTCCTCAACTCCCCTCACATCGAGGGTCATCTATTCCACGCAGATCACAGAGGGCACTGCTGCTTGTTAATCTTTTTCGTTGTTTCCCAACTACAATCAATCATTGGCAAGGCCATACTTGTCTCCATTATGGCTACTCAGTACGAGCTCGACGATATGGCGGGCAAACACCCTCGGCCCACGGTCGAAGATGTCTCGCAGAGCAGTGATCAAGATCATTTGGATAGCGCGCAATTGGCCAAGCTTGGTAAGAAGGCGGTTCTCAAGGTTAGTGTCCATTACTATAATCTTCATTTATCTCATGCTGACATTTCTTATAGCGAAACTTTGGTGGTTGGACAATCCTGGGCTTTAGTTGTGCGGTTCTTGTCACCTGGGAGGGAACTCTCATGAACTTCGCTCCTGGCCTGAACAACGGAGGAAGTGCTGGTATCATCTACGGTTACCTATTCGTCTGGGTCGGCATCTTGAGCTCTTTCGCCACCCTCTGCGAACTCGTTTCCATCGCGCCAATGGCTGCTGGCCAATACCACTGGGTCGCCATGCTCGCTCCTCGACGATACGCCAAATACCTCAGTTATATCACGGGCTGGATGAACTTTGCTGGATGGCAGGGTACCTCAGCTGCTGCTGCTTTCCTGACTGCTACTATGATCCAAGGTCTCGTCGTCTTCACGACTCCCTCCTACGACGCGCAGACATGGCATGGTACGCTGATGATCTGGATGTGTGTCCTGGTTGCTATCATCATCAACACTATTGTCAGTGCTTTGCTTCCTATCTTGGAGGGTATGATCTTGATTCTGCATCTTATTGGCTTCTTTGCTATTCTTATCACCCTTCTTGTCTTTCGCGACAACGACAACGGCACTGAGGTCTTTACCGAATGGCGCAACGGGGGCGAGTGGCCTACGCAGGGCCTTTCTTGGTTCGTTGGACTGTTGGGTTGTGTCTTCTCCTTCACTGGTAAGCTCCATTGTATAGAAATTCCCTATTGGTTCATGGCTAACATATATTAGGCGTTGACTGCTCCTTTCACGTAAGGTTTAACTTGTTGTATCTTAAGGTTATGTACTAACTCAGATGACAGATGTGTGAAGAGGTCAGGAACCCTTCTCTGATCGTCCCTCGGTCTATCATGGGTAGTATCACCATCAACGGTCTACTAGGCTTCGGCATGGTTATCGCTATGCTTTACAGTGCCACTGATATCGATGCTGCCATCGAGACCCCCACAGGATATCCTTTCATGGAAATCTTCTATCAGGCCACTGGATCCATTAACGGAACAGCTGGTATGACTGCTCTCATCATTGTCATGACTCTGTCTGCTACCGTTGGTGTTATTGCTTCGACATCTCGCATGCTTTGGGCTTTTGCTCGTGATAATGCCATGCCATTCTCTCACACTCTTGCTAAGGTTTGTTTAATTATTACTTACTCTTCTGGACTGAAGCTAACGATTTCCAGGTCGAGCCCCGAACTAATATGCCTGTGTGGTCCATCTCCATCACTTGCCTGATTTCCTGCCTCATCGGCCTGATCAACCTTGGCTCCAGTGTTGTGTATAACGCGATAATAAGCGTGGCCATATCTGGACTCTATGCTTCCTATTTTATGCCCGCGATCCTTCTTCTTTACCGTCGTTGCGACAAGGACTACAAGATCAGGAATATTGCTGGGGATGGTCAAGTTCTTGAGTGGGGTCCATGGCATCTTCCCGGCATGTTTGGCATCGCTAACAACGTCTTTGCTTGCATGTTTATTATTATCATCTGGTTCTTTAGCCTGTGGCCCCCGCAAACCCCAGTCGACGCCGCCAGCATGAACTATGCCCCATTGATGACTGGCGGAATCGCAATTCTTGCCACTATTTACTACTTCTTGTGGGCCAACAAGGTTTACGTGGGTCCCAAGATTGAGATTTAAAAGATAGATTTAGACTCAGCAAGTACTGCGAGCAAGCCTAACAAAAGCAGCTGCTTCTCCAACTGAAATTGCCATGTTTTAATAGCCCGATAGCAATCGTTAATACATCCGACTCTGGTCAGTCCTTATTTCCAAGGCATAACTGTTATCTCAGGCCACACCTTGATCCAACGCTGAACTTTCTTGTCGTATGTCTCCTCCGTCATTATCAGCTGGTTTGGGCGCACTGTAAGCCTAAACATGTCCGAGAAGCCCCATGGCGCATAAATATCCCATTCTCCGTCATCTCTTAGTCGTACTCCTATGAGTGCCGTGTTGGTTCCCCAAGTAATCATGGATGACTCGGCTGAATGGTGTTGCGGGCAAGGTCTGCCAAATCTTTTCTCATACCACAGATGCACGCGTGCTTGATTCCGGATCTCGACCTCGATAGGGATATCCGCAAAGACTTTCTTGCCAGCCTGGATAACAGCATCTTCAGCCTCCCATGACAAGTCTGTCCCCTCAAAGTAGATCAAGTCGTAGTCGTTTATTCCTTGCTCCGGGTCTCGATCGGTCACAACGTTCCAGACAGTCTGCGTGAGCGCACCAGCAGCTAAGTACCAATTGGGGAGCTTCATTTCAGCCGCGCGCGATAAAACGGTCATGAGCGTTTTGTTGCTTTCTATCGCCTGACGGAAGCGCGATATTTGCTCATTGAGAGGTAGAAGGCCGGCCTCCATTTTTTGGATTGGGTCGATATATATTGTGTTGTTGAGGTATATGAATTTCGCAAGGATAAAAGTTCACGCAAAAGTTCACACAGTTTGGTATTGGACAATGGTACGACGCACGTGACATGTATTATCTCTCTCAAACGAATTACGAGACATTTGACGTCATGACTTATACAAAGCGCTGCCTTGATGATGAAAGGTTTCAATCTTGATGGTGTTCTTATGGCAATAGTTAGTCGCTCAGTCTCTCGGTATTGCAAACGTCAGCCATTCGTCTTGTATTTAAGGAGATAAAAAGACCAGGGAATGGAGCACTAGCGGGTGCGGTGCGGTCTAAAGGAAAGCGTGGGTCTACGAGTGCATCTCAATTGTGCAATCAGATTGCTCGATAGGTTTATTCATGATAAGCCAACGGTTGCACGGCCGTGAAATGTCTCTAGTCTTCCATTCCGATAGGCTCAGGCTCAGGCTCAGGCTCAGGCTCTCAGAACAACTCCCAGCGATACCGGCTGTTGGTCCCGCTTAGCACTGAGATAAGCCATCACAAGACACGGAGACGAGTGCGGGGTAATCGGCCAAGTGTCGGTCTGCCCCGGACGGAGGCGACCGCCTCTTCGCTGCTATATCGGGAAAGCTTCCGCTTCACTATAATTACCACTCACCTTCTTTCTTCAATTCAACAACCGTTGAAGGTGTCAGACTCACCAAAATGCCTTCTACTTCTGTATTCCAGTCCGTCATCTATCCCGGCAACCACGACAAGCTGTCGAATTGTCAGGACACCCAGAACTTTATCGACAACAAGCTCGTGTCTTCAAAGACTACCAAATGGATCGAAGTTCATGACCCGGCGACCAACAATGTCATCACACGAGTTCCCGAAAGCACGAATTATGAGCTGAAAGAAGCAGTGCAATCAGCGAAAGCTGCGTATCCAGGATGGAAAAGAACCAGCATTATCAAGCGCCAGCAGATTATGTTCAAGCTGACACACTTGATTCGCGAGCACATGGATAACCTTGCCACAAGCATTGTCACCGAACAAGGCAAGACTTTTGCCGATGCCAAGGGCGATGTTCTCCGCGGATTACAAGTTTGTGAGACTGCGTGCGGAATCACTACCCAGCTCACCGGAGAAGTACTCGAGGTTGCCAAGGATATGGAAACTCGCTCGTACCGACAGCCTTTGGGTATCACAGCGGCAATCTGCCCTTTCAACTTCCCAGCGATGATTCCGTTGTGGTCCCTCCCTCTAGCCACTGTGACCGGTAACTGCATGATCGTCAAGCCCTCGGAACGCGACCCGGGAGCCGCCATGATGATTGCAGAACTCTGCAGGGAGGCTGGCTTCCCACCAGGTGTGGTCAATGTGGTTCACGGATCGAAGGATACTGTCAACTTCCTTCTAGACGAGCCGGAAATCCAAGCCATCTCCTTTGTCGGCTCCAACAAGGCTGGAGAGTATATTTACCAGCGAGGAACAACCAACGGAAAGCGCGTGCAAGCAAACCTCGGAGCAAAGAACCATGCACTTTTGTGCCCAGATGCGAATAAGGACCATGCACTAGATTCCATCGCTGGCGCCGCCTTTGGCGCTGCTGGACAACGATGCATGGCTCTAAGTGTTTTGGTCACGCTAGGAGACGCAAAGCAATGGTTGTCTGACCTTGTTGAAAAGGGAAAGAACCACATTGCTGGAAGTGGATTTGACCCAAAGTCCGATTTTGGACCCCTCATCACCCCTCAGAGTCGAGATCGTTGCGAGGCGCTTATTGCCAGTGCGGAGAAAGAAGGGGCTAAGATTCTCTTGGATGGTCGAGGATGGAAGCCTGAAGGATTCCCTGATGGTAACTGGGTAGGTTGAATTTGAAACGAAGAAGTAAAAATACTAACAGTTTACAAGGTTGGCCCAACGGTCATCGCAGGCGTTCGTCCAGACATGGAATGTTACAAAGAAGAGATTTTCGGTCCCGTACTGCTCTGCATGGAGGAAGAGACCCTCCAAGATGGCATCTCACTACTGAACTCGAATGCCTGGGGCAACGGTGCTGTCATCTTCACAAACTCAGGAGCCAAGGCTTCACTTTTCCAGCAGGAGGTCGATGCTGGCCAAGTTGGAATCAACGTACCGATCCCTGTTCCTCTCCCTATGTTCTCCTTCACAGGAAACAAGCGAAGTGTGGCAGGAACAGGCCTTGCGAACTTCTATGGCAAGGATGGATTGAGGTTTTATACTCAGTGGAAGACTGTCACTTCGCTGTGGCGTGCGGACGAAGCAAGCACTGGAGAAAAGTTGACGAGCATGCCCACCAACTCATGAAAGGGTCGACATAATCAAGTCAATCTGGTAGCTTTAGACTGCAATAGACAAAACCCCACTGCAAAGCGGTCCAACATGTGCCAACTAACTCTATATACTTATATTCTCAGCACTTTCTGTATCAGGAAACTATGATAGTTTTATCAATTCGGTATTTTGCGGATAGCATGGTGTGGCAGACTTCCCTAATCCCATTTACGTCAAGCACATTCCAGGCACACAATTGACTTTGAGTTTTATAATGGCTATCACACATTGACCGTTCAAAAGCTTATATGATAATAACTGTTGGCTCGACGCAATCTGATCTCTCATGAAGTCAACCCAGGAGTTTCAGACTCGACTACTCAACGAATAACAATACCTAGATAGTAATGGATGATTGTTGATATACATAGTCCACAGGTTAACCCCTTCGTATACTAATGCTATTTTTCCCTCCCGTAGTCATTGTGCTTATCGATTTGCTTAAGAAGATATGGCGATATCAGCACAGGTCAGGTAGACCTGAGGGGTCTGGAAAGAATTCCACTTGAAAGACAAAAGGGTGTGGTTCGAGACGTAGTCTGGGATTTTGATCTTGGCAGACACCGTGTAACCTCCAGCAATAGAGGTGTAACACGAGTTGATAGGTGCATTGTCAACGCCACGGCAGCCCTTTCCATCGTCGTTGCCTTGGAAAGACTTGCAGGTGAACCAATCGTTGCGATGGCAAGGCTGGTCAGCTGAACAATCGGGACTATATCCACAAGTCTGGCCATCGACGTCGGTGCAGGGAAGAATTCCTTCTTCGAAACAATCTTCAGCTGCCTGCTTCTCAGCTTGAGTAGGGATATAGCTGGCATCCAGAAACTTGTCGACAATATCCTGATCTTGACAAACACGATAGGAAAACATGCCTCCATGGTCCCCATTGTTGTCGACACACCACTGGACATCAACAACTTGACCAGGAGAGTATGTTGCTACCGGCTTCTTGCCCCAATTTGCGCCGGGCTGGTTGTAGTCGACGCTGACTCGAGCATTGTAACCACATGGACCAGTTCTTCCGACTTTGGCCTCATCTAAGTCTGGCCATGCGGTGACTGGTTCCAAAATGGTGCACTCAGGGCAGGTATCTGGGCCGGCCTAAGAACAATTAGCTATAGATCTGCATTTGACGGGAGTATCTGCTACCTTGGCATTGAGTCCAGTGCGACTCATTGGCTTGCTAAGATATCCATGGCCGTACACAACAGTGCACATGGACGCGAGTTGGAGAGCTTGAAGGAGCATTTTGGTAATTGTTGATTTTTAAGTTGCTGTCAGTGTGGTTGTTGATAGCATCGAACTACTGATCCTTCAAAGGCCATATGGCCTTTTATACACAACTTGCCCTGCTTCTTTTTGTGAGCTAGCCACCATGCTTTCAGATGATCATTGCCATTCTTTCTCATCTCGACCCTACCGCTTGTTCATGAGGCCTAATTCCAACTTGGCCAATGATCCGCTATTGTGCCTAGCACTCCTAGCCATTAAGCAGACCCTTAATCTGATTATAGTAATGTTGTTCCACCTATCATCTAATAGAGAGCGCTGCCTGGAATATACAAACAACCATCCATTTCCTACCAACTGCTAATTTGGGAAAGCATTCGTTCAGACCTCGGCGTTTCTTGCAGTCTGAAACTGAATCATCCAAATGAATTGAGTATCGTGATACTATTGACGGTTGACCATTCGCGTAAAATAAAGAGAATGCGCAGCACGGTTAGTAAGAGAGGGTTGCATTGATCGACTGCGGGCCGAATGCTGACTTTTCAAGGATGAATGCCAAGCGTCTTATGCATAAAACCTCCGGCTTTGCTCCCTTTAAGGTATATTGGACCTGAATATCGAGCGGAGACTCCGCTCAGACCTGGGGATATCGTGGAGGATCCGCTACTTCACACGAAAGATGGACATCACATGGGGAGTGGTCTGATCGAAGTCGCTGAGCCACATGTCATATGATTTTGGTAAGGCTCGACAAAGGTTTTCAGTAAGACAAGTCTCTCCAGGCCAATGCCAGCGAATACAGGATTTGAAATGTATTAAACAATTCAGTGTTTGCTGGCCATCCCAACGAGTTTCATCGTTCGAGGTCTTCACAGTTTGTTCCCAGGCGTGTCTTTGCCCATGTAGGTGGCTAGGACACACTACAGCAAGGACATATCATACCGAAAGTTCCAACTGCCTCCATGATCTAACATACGGCTCCTGCCGAATACCCCGCGTTCTTTGTCGATCAGAAGCACGTGGCGGCGACATGTCGGTGCCATTCAGATATTCGGCCCTCTTCCGGGTTACTAGCCCTATTAGTAGATCTGGGGACATCACGTTCCGTAATCGAAGAGGTTAGATGTTATGGGCTTTTGTCTTTGACGGTATAAACCTGGACAAGATGATGGCACACGCTGATAGTTGCCGTCAGTAACTATAGAAACTAATAAGGTAGACTCTTCGATTGATTTAAGATGTTTAAGATCAGATGACGCCGTCAGCGAAGGACGATTATGTTCCATCCACTGAAAACTGATTTTAAATTTGAAATAAATACCCTTACTCGTCTACGACACTAGTTTTTGATTAGTCTTACGCCTAGACTTTCATGCTTGGAGTAAATGGATTGGTTTCATTCAAGAACCTCGTCAGGTAAACGGCATTATCGTATTGAGTTGTGTCGGTGCCATAAAGGGCTCCGATTATCATCTCACTCATCCGTTCAACTATGTGCTCAAACTTCGTATCTATTGCGGTTAAAAGAAACTTTATTCAAGTACCTCACAATCCGCAAGGCGAAGGAAAGTGCTGATGCGGGAGGTACGTGCTATAACCAAAGGAGGGATTAGTCTCACGCAGGTAACTTGTCAAACTATTTATTGTCAATCAATCTTGATTCTTTACAAATCTTGAGCATCATTAGTATCTTTTTGCTGCTTATCGAAAGTGACAGGCGGTGAAGCTCTTCTGCTGAGCTTGTGCTCAGACCACACACTAATTGTCCTTGATGCTGCCAAGTCTTGGTGTTGAGGCAAGGCTAACTTGGCAAGCGAATGACATCATTAACAAGGCGCCAGGTTATCGCCACTTTACTGGGCCAAAAAATGAGCGACACGTAGAAAAAGACGAATATTCCAAGGCAATCCTTGACCTTTTTGAAACGCAGACTGGGGTCGAAGATAAGTTTCAAACCTGCTTTTGCCAATGATATTTGCATGTTAAATACACCTCATTCCTGTGTTGCAATATTCTTGGGGTACACTATTTGTTTATGTAAAATGCGCCAATCAATTGTTTGTCATTTTTTATGCCTTTGGGGGTTTGCTGAGAGCATTGATTTATCTTCAAAACGCGGGCTCGCGTATCATGGAGACGAACATGAGTCAGATAATAACCTCTTAACCTCGAATAATTCGGAAATTGCGTGGTACTACACTTGGTCGCTCTGGCCATCTGAACAAATCGGCGATTCTCTACCCTTTGTTCCTCTGATCCATGGCCTTGACGATGCATCGGATTCAGAACTTAATAAACGCCTGAACAACCTTCCCGACTCCTCAACACATCTTCTCACCTTCAACGAGCCAGACGGCGAAACAGACACAGGCGGGAGTTCCATATCCGCGAAAGAGGCAGCTGCCGCATATATGAAGCACATTGTTCCTCTGAGGGACTCAAAACGCAAATGGTCCATCAGCCACCCCAGCGTTACCGGATCACCAAGAGGGCTCGATTGGCTGCGGGACTTTAACGAATCCTGCTACGATATCGACGACGGCGGTTGTCCGACAGATTTTGTCGCTGTGCATTGGTATGGCGACGCAGTTGGTCTAGAAAACTGGCTCGGGAGCTTGCGCGAGTTCTACAACGAAACCGCACCTGATGCGCCATTCTGGATTACAGAGATGGCTCTTCCAAAAGCAGATGAAGAGGCGACATTCACCATGATGAACGAGACTCTTCCAAGTCTGGACGATAACAAGGAAGTTCAGGCGTATGCGTGGTTTGGCGCGTTTAGGACAAACGATGCGAATGAGTGGACGGGAAAGAGTGTGTCGCTATTCGATAGCGATGGCGGTTTGACAAAGCTTGGTGCCGAGTATTTGGGCGGTGAAGAGAAAGGATTTGAGGAGGGCATGTCGAAGGGGAACTTGCAGACGCCTTCAAAGTGTGCTCTGCTTGTTGCGATATTCATTTCGGCGATTTATTTGTGGTGATGCGATGACTATACGATTTTGGACGGTTTTAGATAGTGATACCAATTTGAATAGCATAGAATTGATAAATTATGCAAGCCCATAGCAGTTGTGAAATATCATGAAGCGAGGGTGATTCAAAGTTCTCAGCCGTTCAGAGAAGCCAGAAGCGTATGCTGTTTGGTGGAATTTAGGTCGCTCTCTGCTCCAAGTGGTGGAGCAGAGATTCCAGACCCCACTGAGATATCTGAATTGTTTACATTCGTTGTCGAGCTGGTGAAAAACTTAGAGGCTATCAAATACTCAACTTTGGCTGAGACTAGCGTCTTATGAGACCTCCAGAAAGTATCAATCCGCAACTAAACTGACTAATGATGAGAATCGTAGGCTGGACCCCATAATTCATGTTATTTTCATGTGTTTTGTAAACAGTCAAATATTTCTTCTCACCCATCCTTTTACCACACTTTGGTGGTTCCTGGAGTTCTGTTTCATAATACATAGACTACCCTACAGAGTCATATTCGAAATTAAAAACCCAAGAACATCCTTGTATTTGCAGAACCGTTGTGTTGGCTCAAGCCAAGATTCATCCCAATCGCGTAACTGTTGGTTTCAAGTTCCAGTCAGACGGAACCCAATGAGAGATTGCCAATGTTTGGCGAAAGTCATAAATCCACTTATACTCAACTACCTTCGTGATCGTCAATAGGTAGTGTCTCGAGTTGATCGCTCAATTCCTCTCCTAGCTCGTGATTGAAGATGGGCTCGAGTTACTCTGCATAAGTCAAAACAGTGAGCCGTCACTGTCATCCGCAGCTCATGAGTAACATCGCTCAGGTACAGGGTATCGTAGTGACGTCAGGGCTTCTCCTCACGAATATCCAGCCCCTTGTAAGAATCCCAAGGATTCTCCCAACCTCGTGTCAATACCTTGACTCGCAGAATGCTACGTGATAAATAGATGGCATTCTAGATTCCATCTGACGAGCATTCAGCCTGTAGGATAATTCAGCCACTTCGGACAATATACAAAACGGCGATAGCTTCTAAGCTTACCAAGTGCAATGCGATTGGCGGGGATGTTCAAACTTCACAAGCATCTTCACAGCACCTAATGCTTACTAGCAGCCTTCCTTTCCCCTCGGTCAATAGCTCGGCGGGATACTGCTAGGAACCTGGAGACAGTGGGACACTGACCACAGGAAGTAATCAGGCTGATTCCCCCGCACGACGATCCCAATCCAGAGGTCATACGCTAAGCAATCACTAGCATTAACCGAGTCAGCCGCGCCAATGACCACTCTTCGGAAAACCTGGGGAAAGTTTAGCTTCATCGTTACCCCAGAAGTTTGCCAGCTCGCGTGGTTGCAACGGCTCAATGGCAAGTTTTGCGGGTGACAATGACATCCGCACCAGTCATTGCCCTTGATCCTCGTCATGAGATCGCATCTACATGAATTTGAATCTCTTCAATTGGAAGGGGTTATAGTTGGTGGAAGTATATCCTTCTTCTCCGCATCGTATACTCGACATCGTCGGTCAGTCCTATAAAGGTCCGGGTTAGCTGCTGCTTTCTTTGGGTGGTTCAGTCTCTACTCGACCACTGCAATCATGTTGTTCAAGACTGCTGTTGTTGCTGCTCTCCTCCCTTTGGCCTTTGCGACTAAGAAAGGCAAGGGCCCGGACAAGGACGGTAAATACTGGCTCTCTGGAGACGGTATCAAGGCTGCCTTCATCCCATACGGCGCCTCCATCACCAACCTCCTGATCGACGACCAGTACGGTGTCTCCCGAGACATCGTTGCTGGTTTCGACAATGCTACCCACTACAGCATTGATGAGGGTCACCCTCATCTCGGAGGTGTCCCTGGACGATATGCCAACCGTATCCGAAACAGCACTTTCGAGATTGACGGCAAGGAGTATAAGGTCAAGCCAAACGACAACCCAACACCCGAGTCACCCAAGGGTGCCGATACTCTTCACGGAGGACCCGACGGCTGGGACTATCGCAACTTCACTGTTGTGTCCTACACAGACTCCAGTATCACCTTCTCCATTGTTGACCCTGATGGCAAGGAGGGTTTCCCCGGAGAGGTTGTCTCTTACGTGACCTACACTCTGACCGGCCACGACTGGGATATCAAGATTGTCGCATTGGCAACCACCAAGAAGACTCCCATCATGCTCACCAGCCACACTTACTGGAACCTTGACGGCTTCGCCAACAACGAGACCAACACTATCTCCAACCACTCTCTCCACATGCCCTACGGTGGTCAGCGTGTTGCCACTGATAACATTCTCATTCCCACTGGCGACATTATTCCCAACAAGAAGGGATCTGTCAACGATTTCTGGAGCAAGCCCAAGATGATTGGTGACCAAGAGAACAACAAGGATTTGAAGGGTAACTGTGGTTTCAACTGCACTGGATATGGTGAGTTTCCGAGTCCCACTATCCGATTGTAACCTGCTAACAAATCTAGACACCTGCTACACCGTCAACCGTGGCCAGCTCGGCCAGTATGACTGGCGCACTGAGGGTCCCGTTGCAACCCTGTCTTCCTCTTGGTCTGGAATTCAAGTAGACATCTACTCTGACCAAGACGCTTTCCAGTTCTACAGCTGCACTCAGCAGAAGGGTGACTTCCCCTTGAAGAAAACCCAAGGTCTCAAGGACAACGCCGACTTCCCCCGAACCATCCCCAAGTACGGATGTGTTGTTCTTGAGGTTCAGGACTACATTGATGGTATCAACAACCCTGAGTGGATGCGTGAGGAGAAGCAACTGTTTGAGCCTGGTGGTAACCCTTATGTTCTTCAGGCGAAGTACACCTTCAGCCTCAAGGGTGCCAAGGAATAGATAGAGATTAGCCTCGATTAATTCAAGTCATTGGTAATGTTGTGTATTACAGTTGTTGGTGATGGAGCTGCGTACGAAATGGAAAGTTTCCGCGATCACTATCTCTTATCCTATCATAAGATATCGAGCTAGTGTCCTTTCCGTCATAGTGGGAAGCGGATACGATTCGGATCACAGCCCGTAGCCTGTAAATTTGATTTATAATAATCCTCGATCTACAATTTTAAAAGAGAAACTGAGTCTGCGGGGTACTCTCGTAACTCATAATATTAGCAAGCTCATCAACATGGCTAACGTCAAGCAATATCATCTTCTTCCTACGGATCTCATTCCAAACTCACCAAGACCTTTGCTACACTATAAGAATGTTCTAGCCAAACGTCCGAATAGCTCACAATGTGACCCCGCTGAGACCTGGGCTATGTTCACTAAAAATGAGTGGAACGTGGAGTGGATTTTCAGATACGCCGACACGCAACTATCGCACTTTCACTCAGAGGCACATGAATGCATGGCAGTCCTTTCAGGCACTGCTTCCATTCGCTTCGGTGTTGGTGATACCTCGGAAGATCTACAGGACAACACGTATGGCTCAGCGTGGGAAGAGGGTGGAGTTGTACTCGAAGCTGAGGCTGGAGATGTCTTCGTCATTCCGGCTGGTGTAGCTCACAAAACACACAAGGCTAAACCTGCAGCTGAGTTTAAGCTCATGTCCCCCGGCGTTGGACATGGTATTGAGGCTGATGACCCGAGAAAGGCGTTGTCCGAGCTTGAACTGTCGGGATATTGCATGATGGGAGCGTATAATGGCGGTGACTGGGATTTTGTGAAGAGTGGCGGTGACTACGAAAAGTCGTGGAGGGTTCCTAAGCCAAAGTTTGATCCCGTATTTGGTGCATCAGGCGAGGGACTTACCAGGGCTTGGCCAGGTGGAAATGCAGAAGCCGAATTAGAGCCTACTGGATCAAAGGACAAGGAGTCCAAAGCCAGGTTGTAGGACATATTCAAGAGCAGGAGATAAAAAGGACATTCATTATGGAAATGAGGACCGAGAAATCCTTTTATGTGAAACTAGGAAGTAGACCGGAATAGCGTTCAGTCATAGTCTCATCGATCTCTCTAGCCATAACAAGCTTTCAATTATATTAAACTGTACGGGGGTACCGCGACCTGCTGATCGGCGTGCCAAGATTTCGGCTGCAACATGTTTCTGCAAATCTCACCGCCGTGGAGTTCTCAGGTGTGTCGGAACATTCCGTGATCTGCGTTTGTGCAGGTGGCATACTTGGTGCAAAACTGGACCAGCAATCAACTGTATGCACGATAACGCATGTTTGTGTTGGACATTGATTAATGTGTTGGCACGTGTGGTCCAGTATATCATGAACGCGCCACAACAGGTTTCGAAGACAGCAGCATACATTCATATCACAAGGAGAACGATAGATATAGTAAACTGATTGATATACACATAAATTCTATATATAGAAAAACAATTAATTCAATCAAACCCAGACCTTAGTCATATCATTCAATCCGTCTATATCGTTTTTGCAGTAGTTGAGTAATTAAGTCATAACTTCTTAGTCCTGAACACCAGTGGGGGTGTTGCAAAGGATACCCTGGTCAAGCTGGTAGGAATGTTAGTTATGTTGACACTGATAGTGAGGCTCAACTTACAATAGGGAGAACACAGCAGCGAGCTCGCTGGCCAATGGCGGAGCAGACGGCACTGAAATCAGTGGCGTTGGTAGGGGCAGCAGGGGCTACATTTGTCAGTCAAGTCTTTGGAACAATTGCATGTTTAACTTACGGTTTCCGCAGTCCAAGTCAGCAACTCCGAGGACATCGGTAGCACAGCACTGAGAGGTGCCGTAAAGGCCAGAGCAAGGGGTGTAGACCTGGCGCTTCTCCTCAGTGGGAAGAGCAGAGACGGCAGCGCCGAGGAGGGTGATGATAGCGACAGAGAACTGCATGATGAATAGAGTGAATGAATAGAACTGGATTGGTATGATAGGGTTGATGTTGGAGTTGAAGATGAAGATGTAGATGAGAGACATTACTCAACTTACAACAGTCTCCATATATATACATATTGTGAGTTATAGGACTCAAAAACCATTAAGATCAACATAGTACAATTGAAAAAGTCTCCACGTCATCGTGAATCGATCTATCTCCAATCGATACCGTTAGACAGATGATGTTAAAGCCGTTGACGTTTTTGAGGCGACATCCTGGTCTATATCGTCTATAAAGCGACTTGAAACCTGTTGTAGCGTTGCAGCGGCGAGGTACTAAGGGGCATTTACAGCTAGACAAGGATGCAACGCATTAATGTGCTGTGACGATCACCGTTATAAATTTCGGAATTGGCCATCGTGATTGGCCGGATCGTCGGAGGAAACGCTGAAAGGAATACCCGAGTGCCGAAATGATCACACCAACCCATGATAATAGTTTGGTTGAGTATAGCGGACAGCTGTTAAGGCCAATTTAGAAACTAAGAAACTGGCTGGGCATATGTCATTGTTTGGCTACCATACGGTGAGTTATTCGCCATCGCTGAGTCGTGGAGTCACTGATGGGAGGCCACCCAGCTCAACAACGTTTAAGCGATGCCAGGCCATGTTGATCATTGCTGTATTGACAGTTCCAAGCTTTTCAGCTGATCAAGGTCCATTCTACGTTTCAAAACATGATGCGGGTACTCTTTGTTCCTCACATTGTACCTGCAGTACAGTAAATGGGGCTTATTGAACCTGGCTTGACTCCAGAAATTCGGCAGTACATACCCGATCGACGGATATACGGGTGCTGTGCTTATTTTAGTATATGAACGAAATTGAGTGGCAAATGTCCGATAACCTGATTGTCCAAAGTGTGACTTGGTCATTGTTCTTTCCATTCAATCCAAAGGAAATCAAGGAAGTGTCCTCCTACCTAATATCCTAAAGCCTGCATATATGTTATATCAACGACTACTAAGTCGTCCAACCCAAGACTTTCCCCTGTCCGATCGAAGCCTTCCTGTTTGCGATCATATACATACCCTGCTCAATCAATGATACCTGATTCCTCGCATCAACCTCTTTCGCTCATGATGCATCGAGTTCCTTGCTTCGCGGAGCTGGAATCGCAAACGCTCACCACCTTCCCAAGCTTCACCGTCATGGTTAAAGTTAAGCTCGACTCTCTCGGCAAGCTCCCCGGACAACCCTGCACCACGCAGTAGATCCCCTTCCTTGGATGTGTGGCCGGATAAAACACTGATGAGACCGAAACCTCCGGAAATAGGAGATGAATGCAAGATGATGCGAACGATGAAGAGTATCAAGCCAATAATGGGCTGAGCAAGTAACACAAGAGCTAGCAAAGGGGATTGTTTGAGTACCCCGACTGTCTTGAATGCAGTATCGTCTCGTTCGTATTTGAACATCACGGCGTCTTTAGGATCAAGTCTGTTGATTAGTGAATCTATCCCACAGTACGCCGTCAACCGTGACCAAAGCAATGCAGATACCCCAGCCGTCATTTGGATCTGGCCTTGCTCAGTGAGATTGCTCGAGTCTAAGCGGCCGACAAAATCGCTGAGTATGGATACAGCATCGTCAAGATGAAGAGTTACACAACTGCTGTGGGGCGTTTGCTCGAAGTCATCGTAGCAATAGCCCTCAACAAGGTCCACGGAATTGAGAGTGATGCTCCATTTTCCGTGACATCTAAGCCATTGGCCGATGAAGCCAACACTTTGTTCTCTGAACTCATCCTCTGTCGGTGGGACCTTTTTACAGTTTTTACCAGACTCACAAGTCGTTTTCTGCGGCCTGAGAAGGAGAAAGAAGCGTTTTAGCTGACTCTCAGGCCATAGAATTGTGAACCACTTTTTCTCCTTGTACAACCGTATGGAGAATGGTTTCTTATTGTGGCTGGAAAGGCTCTTCCACCATGGAACGTCATTGCGATGCTTGTCGAGTTCTGTGTCTTGCTTCCAAGCCAGGCCATTGACATTGGCAGTAATACTATACGATTGCAAGCCTTGGAGACCCTGCCTGATAGTCCCAACATATTCCGGGCTTGGTCCGTCCAACATGGCAACTGAGATGGGCCTTTCGTTCAATAGCAGCATATTAAACCCGTATGGCTGTGGCTGAGACGGTGTTTTGAGGGGTATGTTGAACATGAGAGGAATTGTCGCGTTGACCATGAGAGCATACCCAGAGGTGAAATAAGCAAGTCCTGGGGGACCTGTGAGTCCATAGATTCCTTTGCTACCCTCGATTTCAAACGTGACTCTGCCTCCAATGAAAGCCTTATATCCCACACTGAGGGCTAATGGTAGCGCCAACGAGACAGATAGTAGCAGTGTCCAGCGTTGATCTCCGCGGCGTCCATTGAGTACACTACCCAGGACACTCTTCTTGACGATAACATCGTAGTTCTGCAAAATACTTGCCCATCTGGTTTCGAGCTGGAGAAAGACAACCGTAGATATTTTACTTGTGCAGAGATCCATGACAGAAAGCATCAAGCCGACGATGATGAGCTGATACTTTTGTCCCATGTCGGCGGCAGTTTCAGATCGAAAGCAGACAACAAGACTCACTACGCTACATGTGAAGCTGAGAAGCAGGGCAGCGAATTCTGACCAGTCAAAGAACGGTGTTTTGGTCGCTTTTCCTAACCCACGGGGTTCTTGGTCGGCTTGAAATGGTTCATAGGTGAATGCGGGTGCGCTGGATCTCATGTCTGATGAGCCAGAATGCCTGTTGCGCATGTCAGTAAGATGCTGTTATTATGGTATGACCAACTTACGTCTCCAATAAATGATGAAAGCCCTTCATCATGTCTGTTCGTTGTTGATCAACTCAAATAGCTAGATTATATTGTGCTAAGAGCGATCATCTGAGATTGCCAACTCGTAACAATGTTGATTCTGTAGTGATTGATAGTATGGGTGGGATGAGTTTTGAGATTTAGTGAAATGATATAGCGGGGAAACTCGAAGTAATCAGTAATTCGCACCCTGATTGCTAAAAGACGGCTGAGCCTCAACTGAGATCTTGTGATACTGAGCCCAAAAAAGGGAACAAACTTGTCTGCACTTTTGACAGTCACCAGCTTCCGGTTGGTCCTATGAGAGACATCTCTGGTCTAGCATATCTGCCAATCATGATGAGAGAGGGTGTCGCTGACAACTGTCAATGCGATGTCTGACATTGGAGTGTAATGTCAATTCTGTAGGAAACTAGCGTTTCTCAAATGTCGGGCTAGAGCCGAACGTATATTATTGCGAAGTGACTACTAAAATGCGGAAATCAGATATAGAGGAATTTTGTCGTGGAATGAACAGCTGCCAAAGTCAATGGACACAGTTGAAAAAGAGTTGAAGGACAGGTTGACCCAGAGCCTGATTTCCTTGACCTCGTTGTGGAAGTGGCTGCATAAGTGGCTGCATAAGCTGGAAGTACGGTTAGTGTATACTAGGTCTGATATGTAATATATGCACAACAAATCTTGTCGATGCAACGACAGCTAGGATTCAGGCAGAATTGGGCAGCAAACACCCTATACCAACAATCTCAAGGGTGCTTATTCGAATTTGGAGAAACATGTGAAGCCCCAGCATTAGAGTACCGGACAATCTATGATCACCAGTTTCAAGGACTACTGTAAGGTTATATGTTGTACACTAAGTCAAAAGCAAGGTAAGTGAATATTGTCGGCCGATAGCTAAGCGTTAAATATGGATATAATCTATCGATACGACGTATGTATGATAGTACCTTTATTTTTCATTGGTACTAATCGGGTAATCTAAAAATAGGAACCACGCTCTACGCAAGCTCAGACAAACGCCTCAACACATCATCCTCCCAAGGATAATCATCACTCTTAATCTTTCCGAAGGCAGGAAGCAAAATAGCCTCGTCAATCTCAGCATACTTGCCACGCTCAATATGCACAAGCTGTCCATTTTTGGATGTATCAGCCATAAGGAAAGCAGCGCAACGCGCTACAACAGAGGCAGGCTGAAGCTCGACGTCAATGGCGGCAAGCAGAGCCTTCAACGAGGGCAGCACACTGCTATCTGTCCACGAAGGTGCCAGAGTGTTGACGCGGATGGGCAGTTGCGCAGCACCGAGGAGAGGGATAAGGCCTCTTCCGAAGCCGAGAACACCGTGCTTGGCAGTGGCTAGGAATGTTAGATAGGATCGGGAGGATGCGTTGCTTTACTTACAGTAGTCGACAGCGCGGACACGCTGCAGGCCGGTTGTAGAACCGCTGATAACAATGCTACCGCCCTCAGGCTGTTGTCGCAAGTAGTTAATAGCAAGGGTACATGTGTTGATGACTCCCTTCAAGCTAACATCCATAAGCAAGTGAGAAGGCTCTTTCAAGTCGCCATTCTCATCAACTTCTGTGGAGAGATAATCGGTGTGAGGTCCAATGCCGGCATTCGCAAAGACGTGATCAATACGACCGTGAACCTCCTTGGCCTTTTTGAACAGGGCCAGAAGATCCGCCCAGACGGTAACATCAGTCTTGACGAAAGTGAAAGGTCCCTTGTGTTCGGTCTGGGGAGGCTGAACATCGCCACTAACTACCGAAGCCCCTAGAGATAAGAGCATCTCCACGGTGGCCAGGCCAATACCGGAGGAACCTCCTGTGTAAACGATTAGTCATGGTTCGACGGTGATGTCATTGGGGGAGTGACTCGTCCGCCGGTCGTACGGAAGTTTCATACCTGTAATAATGACGACTTTGCCATCGAGGGCTGTCAGCTTCTCATCTTGGATAGGGAAATCAGCCATGGTTGCGAAAATAGTTATCGATAGAAAAAGTAAAAAAAGAACTTGGCGAGGCACAAGAATGTCAAGGGACGCGACCAGGCTCAAATAGTAGTCAAAGGATAATTGATCAATTTCGACAACAGATTAGCGTACTGGAAGAGAACGGGGGCCGAGTGTCGTACGATAGTCCCCTTTTGTTTCCCTCAATCCATTATTTTCTGATCTACGGATACGTAGTGCATTGTTTTTTCACTCTAGTGTTTATAAGGAGAATAGTGCCGAGACTAGCGAGGTGAGTGATACATCAACCCTTGCTGTTGCTCCATATTCAATGGATGCAACAGGCATCACGTGTCGCATGTTTCCCTTTTCACTCGTATATTTCTCGTTAATTACCCACAAACTCATGCAGGATCTGATCTCTTGGCATATGAGGGAATCTCAAGATTAATCCCCTGCATGCGTTCGCACCCCGCAAAGAGATAAAACCAGCCTCGAATCCTTCGTTGGAGATGTTGATTTCCTTCAGGGCACTATTGAACACAAGTGTATTGCGGCTGTAGCGGGTAGGCCAAAATAGCTTCCGCATGGCCGCGGGCCTTACCGCTTTAGTTCAATCGGCACCGTCAAGCCGTTAGAGGCCGTGCGAGTCCTTAGCTCAAGCTACAGAATTGCTGGAAGCACTAGAGGTCTTCCGCGAGCCAAAGAAGATCCAAATTTCCTTCAACTCCTGAGGGGTGTCCACTAAGCGGTTTTACTAAGGGAATGCAATCCAGTAGACGAATGGCGCTGAGGTGAGGCGAACTAGGACCGGGGTCCTCAATGGGAAGCGAAACGGTAGTGCATAGAAGAAGGAAAAAAAGAGGAAGACGGCGGAGTAATTCCACCGCGATGAATCTAGGGCAACTAGTCCAAATTGACTCCGCTTGGGATGGCTATCCGTTCTGTTTGGTGGCCCATTGTCGTGTTTGTTCGAGATTTATCAAGATATATGGAGTCCTGTATCATGCATGCACCTCCCAACACGTTTGCGTCCTTTGAGCCTTGACCTTGTTCTTGTTTCCCAGATTTTTTCCCTTTCGATCGAACCGCCCGTACCGACAGCATGGCTCCCGTGGCCGGTGATGGTGTGCCTCTTTTATACATCACAATTGTGATGCTGACGTTGTCGTGGATCTTTGCAACCGCGCGCATTGGAGTCCGACGATGGAAGAATAATTTTGGCCTTGATGATTGGCTGATGTTTGCTGGTTTGGTATGTATCACGCACTCTTGTGGCACCTCATACTGACAGATCAGGTCCTCTATACAGTTACGACAGCATTGGTTATTACTTGTTGCTTCTATGGCGCTGGCCAGAAAAGAGTTGAGCTGGAGGCGTCGGATGTCATGCAGGGCACAAAGGTACTTGCATGCACCATACGGATACTATCTCGACACTAACATGACTCTAGCTATTCTTCATAGCCCAGTTCTTCTACTCAGCGTGCTCTGTTCCGATCAAGTCGAGCATTTGCGTGACAATGCTACGAATTGCCGATTCTCGTCGACGATTTGTTTGGACACTATGGGGCATCATTGGCATCACCGTTATAACCTCCATCATCTTCATCCTCGCAACAGCCAACGTCTGCCATCCGATCACAACCCTCTGGGGCGAAACCACACACGGAACCTGCAATACGAATCTCAACAGCAATATCGGATTTTTCTTTTCCGCCGTTTCCATCTTGACTGATTGGACATTGGCTATCCTTCCGTGCATCTTGCTATGGAACATTCAGATGAAGACCAAAGTCAAGATGCCTGTGATTTTTATGCTTAGTCTCGGCGTTTTGTAGGTACCACTGAGGCTATTACTTTGACAAAGACTAACAAATACTAGTGCAAGCGCCGCAACTGTTGTTCGCCTCGGATATCTTACACTATACAACAACCCCGCCGAGTTCATGTACAGCACCGGTGCCATCGGCCTATGGTCAATCCTCGAAGAAGGCATTGGAATCATCGCCGGATCCATGCCTGCGCTACGACCACTACTCAACTTGCCCTTCTTCAGCAAGAATACATATGCCAGCAACACAGGGTCAAACCAGTTGTCCAGCCACATGAACCAGCCCAATACTACCTCCAACAAGCGAAAGGGAAACCAATCTCAAAGTAAAAAGGCGTCTATGGAGTTGAACGACTTCCGAGCCCATTTGACGACACACGTTGGATATGGGGATGGAGAGAGTCGGGAGCAAAAGCAAAGCCTGGATGATAGCGATAGCCAGAAGTATATCTTGAAGTCGACTCGAGTTGTGGTGACAAGAGAGCAGGCTTAAAATGCACACTATAGTCTTAGAATATCTGACGAGGAGGCTACTAATAGCTATAGAATCTGTTTCACTTGTTCTTGTTTTCGGCAACGCCACGACTGCTCTTTACTTCAGATACCCACTCTTTTGCGTTGCTGGTGTTTTAGCTGTTGATTTATATTGAGAATTCATAGATAGTAAAATAAATCTTGGTCAATTACTTTAGGCTGAAGTCTAATCCATTTTATATGTTACCCTCCGTCTATAGATAGTCTGTTCCTGGCCTATACCTACAAGTACCCGAGAGGGGGTTCATGAACATAGTGTACGTCCATAAGTAGTAAGTGGAAGCAAGAGGACTAAACCTATAAGTAACTTCAGACTTCTAACCAAACTTGCGAGTAAAGATCAACGAAAGTATAGCTTCTGTTTATCCGATTGTTCGACCAGTTATGGTACCGTAGTCTTGCTGCTATAGTCACCACATTCGCCTCAGTTCTGAACCATCAGTCAATGCAGAATATGCTGCCCGGATGAGTAGTAGGTGGGTTATATTTATGACGATTTCTATATTAGAGTTGCCGTCGAGTATGAATGTTTTGTGTAACTCCAACCCGAACAGAAAGCTTCAATGATTGAACTTTGGAAATCTTCATCATCAAAAACGATATTAGAGGTGTTCTGGCAACGTCAACAGATACAGAATTTGATGTCATTTAATTCCTGCACCTATCACAAAGGTTGTGCCATACAATCATAAGTAAGTACCATGTAAACAGTCATTAAGGAACCCAGAACCAAAACTCAGTGTCCTTACCGCCTTGATCGTTTCTGAACCCCTTCTGATGCATCCGATGTTCGTTTCTTCCCACTGTTCCCAATCAAAGACCAAATTCTCAACTTCGAGGGTAAAAAGGTGGTACCACCGGACTTTTGCTTTCTCAAATACTCCAATATCCTTGACAGAGGAATTGGTTTCGTTCCGCAGTAGACAGTGATTGGCCGCCCAAAAGCTACCTCGTCGACCAAGTCTGATCGCTCAAACCAGGACCGTGAGAAAAAGTCTTTGGCGGAAGTCTCTAACTGTGGAAGTGTTTTATCGTCTTCAGCATCGTTGCAGGAATCCTGAACAGATGAATCGTCTTCCATCATGGCGGTATCTTCAGCCTTCGAGTTGTCGTCCATAAGGTGAGAGATGATGGCTTCAGGGCTGCATTTGGCGCTATGTTCCCAAACGCCCGTCCACGCCACAATAGAACTGGCGCGAGAATAAATATGAGGAATCATTGGACTTTGGTTGGTACGTTCAGCAGGGTTGTTCGGGTTGATACAGACTGCATCAATCCAGATCGGTCTTCCAATTCTGATGACATTTGGAGCGGGAACCAGGTCTCTTTGCTCTGGATCCTGATGCAACCTGTATGCCAAGTCGACGACCTGGTCCCACTGCGTCCTCCTGGAATAAGAGAAGCAATCCATCGGGGTTCGACCAGCAGAATCAAGCACTTTCATACTCGCGCCATGATCAAGCAATTCGCCAACGACATAGTAATATCCGTTTTCTGCCGCACGGTGAATTGCTGTTTTACCATAACAATCTTGCGCATGAACGTGGGCACCTTGTCGTAGATGCGCTTTGACGTCCTCTAGACGGTTCTCTTCAGCAGCCTGTATCAATTTGGTTTGATTCCAATCCTCATTGCGATGCTCAACTGGATCATTGACGTCCCTGGCCATTTGTAATGCTTCGTTGATGTTTCTTGGCAAAAACATGATTTTCCCATTGATAGCAACAGGAAAACGGTGCATTGGACCATATTCGTCAATGTCCCCAGGGAGATGAGTAAAGGGGTTCCCCGTTACTGCAGATATTATGTCGAAATCTGGCGCTTCATTGATGTTGACTGTTTCCAGAATACATTCGAGCAATGGCTTCTCGAAGATTGAAGGTGGTGAAAGTTGACGGGGTCTTTTGATTATAGATAGTAAGCGGATAGAGAAAGGAGATGGAAGGTTGGCATATTCAAAACTTGTGAAGTCAATTGGAGGAGGTGGGCTGGTAATTGCCGACATGATGATTCTGTTCTTTTGGTTTGGTTTGGTTTATGAAACCTTGTTTATCCAGTGATAGATCATTATATATATTCGAATTCATTTGGTCCTTTGGTATCATGAGGCCGTTGGCTGCCTGCTCCTCCGTAGGCACTGGGCAGTCTGCCTGGCATAGCCACTATTAAGTGGATACGCAACCTGGGCTGCTTGGACTTTAGTATGCGATACCCAGCCTCGCGATATTTTTATATTCTTGGCAAATGTTGAATCATGAAGAAAAGAGATCTAGAACCAAAATTATCCTATAGTAATTGAATGTAATGGTCTATATCATCAGCTGACTATCAATCATTTGATCAATGGTGTCCATGTCTTTAGTATCAGAGCTTCGATGCAACAAGCGAATTGTCAAGGCCATATATTTGAGGGCACCGCGAAAGTAGTAACACTCGGTGAGAATACTTCAGTTCGCAATTGACCTTATACTGTAATTCTAGAGTAGCTGAGTAGCTTATAAGGATTCTTTTCGGCTTGCACCTGCACCCATCACTACCACTTAAAATAACCTGCCAGACTCAAGATGACATCCCTGCTAGTCAAATCCGCTCGGACAGTGAGATGGATTCACGCTTCTGTGAAATGCTTGGTGCAAGACTTCAGATTAGCGCCCATCGCTTTCTTAGTTCAACACTCAATTATTCCATAGAGTCTTACAAGTAAGTTTACTGTATTTAATAGACCACGTTGTTAGTGCTTGTTGGGAAACCCATATTGTCACTGACTGCGAAAAGCCTCACATAGCTAGAACTAACAGCTTACCTGTATCGTCAAGGACTGTTACCCATACATGTAATATATGCGACTCATCCCCCTAACTACAACGCCGAACGCTCATCGGACATGTAGACAATGATAGCGACAGATATACATAGCATGGTCAATGGCAGTATGGCCGGATCTTGGTGACGTGTCTAAACCAATAGAATCAATGAAAACAAGGATAGCCTACTGCAGTAGTTTCGTGCCGTGCCGTAGAATGCCGCCAAGGTTTGCAACGAGTACATATCGCTTTTAGAAAGGAGCTGAGCTTATACTTCTTACCATTTGACGCTAAAGAGTCTTCAATGCAAGATACATCGTATACTAGGACAGTATTAGGTTAGCCGCTGCCATATTCTGAGACCTATGACGAGTTCCTTTCTTCACAAAATGAGAACTGGCCAGTGTTGCAGGGAGCTTATTTTCAAATGTGAAGACTAAACAAGACATCCACAGGTGCAGATCAACAGCTTACTCTGAATCAAGTCTTAACCATCTTTTGATTGATCTCCGTAAATGATTCCACTAACAACACCAAGTGCTCGCTTTGGCTCAGTTGACTTGCCCGCAATGAAAGTCGTTATGGGCAAGTGAGCGGACTGGATTTGTACTTAAACCCAAACTAAGAAGCAATTTCATCTCTCTTCTTTCCCACTAAACTTCCCTCTACAAAGCCAGTCACTTTTCCACTGAATAGAAAAATGGATACCTTTATCATCCCTCCAAACAACCCGTAAGCACCACGGTGGATTCTAGATCTTGAGAAATGGGAGATGCAGCGATATGAACAGATATCACGCGATGTGCTCGAGATGAGGGCTATGGTATTGGTTCATATACTTGGGGGTACATAGTAATGAGCTTGCCACTAATCTTCCACGCAATGTGCCCTGGGATCTACCGACTACCTTTAAGTGGCCTTTGTCCAAGGCAAGGGAAGTAATGACGACTATCGGTACTCGCTTTGTATGGTGGGACTGGATGTGTGTTCCGCAGGGAGGGCAAGGCTGTATGAGGCCACTGACTAATGCACTGAAGGTGGTTTAGGGTGAGGAAATTGGAAAGAAACTGTAAGAGCACAAGTCTACTAATAATTTTCTTTACTGCCAATACTCCAGACTCTCGTATTGGCTACTATACCGATACCGTGCTAATATGCCACGCAGACACATCTACGGTGGAGCTCGAAAGAGTATTGCGTGGCTTCATTCCACGGATTTGGAAAACTGATCCATCGTGGAAATTAATTCTCCGTCTGTCCCGACCAGATGAGATTACTCAAGACCCGGAAATCATCTGAGAGTACATAAAGAATGCTGAAGAGCTCGTGTGATAATATGCTAATCAGGTATGGCCCTCCGATGAATGACATCAAAGGGGTTCTGCTATAGGGCCTTATTAAAAAATACTAGTGGATGATACTCCATCTCCCCCTCCCCGAAATGCACTTCAGACAAGAAGAGGGCGGAAATGAGACACGACGAGTTGAATCGATATATCTGATGGATCATTACTCCCCGCCGGCCTATTCCTGGTCGAAAAGAGTGCTCTGCCGGAAGCGGAGACGAACCTGCCAATTCTCAAATTCTTTACTATATTGACCATCAAGACACGGAAGAAACTTTTACTCTACTTCAACGATCAGAATGACATTGAAATCCAGTTAGGTAATTGACCGATTATTTTTGACGCATCATAGGTCATGGAGCTGTTCGAAATTTGTTGAGCTTATCTCTGATAGTAACGAATAATACTAAGAACTCTAAGCCAAAAGACACGATAACATTCCACCTGCTCAAGGTTTTGTAAAGCAAGGCCGCATACCGGTACGTGCGATGGAACGTTACCTCGTCTCTAGGTCAGTGAGCAAGCCTTGACTAAAGTATAGATGTGGGTATGCTAAAGTGCTAAGCATAAATTTCTCCGATGAGATCCTTATTAAGCCCAAATTAGCCACATGACAGTGGTGTGGTGCTTGTTTCGTCTTGAAGCTGTGAATGCCAAGCCGGATGTGGCGGTTTTATAGCCGCAGACTTGCGCTCACGCTGACAGCCTCACCAGCCAGCTTTCATTAGTCAGGTGCTCCTTTGCTCTCAGATGATGAGTTCGCCTGTTAAATCCTGGATGATATCATATCTGCAATGTCCATGGTGTAATCTGTAGCCATTGGCAACAAGTGGTAGGCAACAGCAGTTCGAGGATGCACTTTTCATCATCGCCACGTTATTATCACCCCAGCTTCTCCAGTTCCACTTCTCAATGCACCACCCGCAAAACCGCATTACCACCATGGGGAAGTCCGGCGGTGACCCCACGACGTGACTCCCCACATGTTATGGCCTTGAATCATATTTCTATCACTGTAAATAAACATCGACATGCAAGGTTCCGTTGTCCGGCGTCCTTCGGCCATTTTCATCCATTGTAGTCGCTGATCCCCCTGCAGTCGGCCCTTCTGAGAGTGCTTATATCCGGGGAGCCTCACCGGCACTCCACCTGGGCCCGGCTGGGCGGTTAAAGGTGAAGTGCCATTTAGCCTTGTTCCCCGATAGGACAGAGGTGAGCCGGGTTCGCCCGTTGAGGTGATCGGTAACTTAGAGCATCGTGTTGTCTGCTTCGCAAGTCCTCATGGGACGAAATTCATGTCATGGCCAAGAACTCCCTTTCCAAAGGACCCGCTGGAGGGAGATGATAAAAGGTCTCGGAGTCACATTGGGTAAAGGACCAGATCAATTGGCTCTAGTTACAGCTACTACAGACTAATAATGCTTGGAAATAAGTATGCCCACTTCCATGTATCTGTGTTCATGATAGAAGTAGTTGCTAACTCAAGACAGATCTTTTACAATCAATGGGGCCGCCTGCGGAGCTGAGGCTCTTGTCTTGGCCCTGATCACCTCGCTTGGAGGCTTTCTCTTTGGCTACGATACTGGTACGCAGTGTCAAAGTTGACGAAATGCCATAGCTAACAAGAAACAGGACAAATCTCAGCAATGCTATTGTTCGACGACTATGTCGATCGTTTCGCTCAAACGAAGGAGGATGGTATCAAATACTGGGTGCCCGCTATTCAGGGAATCCTCGTGTCTCTCATGAGCATCGGATGCCTCATTGGAGCCTTGTCGGGTTCTTAGTAAGTCTCACCTATAATCAAGCTGGAAAATATCTAGATCTGACCTTGATAGCACTGCCGATTGGTACGGTCGTAGAAAGAGCCTTAGCATTTTTGTGGTCATCTTCATCCTCGGCAACGTTATCCAAATCACAGCTATGTACTCATGGGTCCATATGATGATAGGCCGTCTTGTCGCCGGTCTTGGTGTCGGCGCCCTTTCGATCGGCGTACCTATGTTCCAAAGCGAGTGTGCTCCGCGAGAGATACGTGGTGCTGTCGTTTCATCATACCAGCTTATGATCTGCTTCGGCATCCTCATTTCCAATATCGTCAACTATGGCGTGCGAGAGATTCAGGAGAGTGATATCTCATGGCGAATCGTCATCGCAATCGAGATGGCCTTTTCGATTCCCCTAGGTCTTGGTGTTCTTGCTTCTCCCGAATCGCCTAGGTGGCTTGCCATGAAAGAGGATTGGGAAGGTGTGCGTCTTTCTCTTGCTCGACTAAGGGGAATGGTAAACGATTCGAAGAATCCTCTGATTGAAGACAACGTTCAGGAAATGAGAGTACTCCTGGAAGAGGAACGTAAGGTCGGCCAGGGCAGCTGGCTGGAGTGTTTTGCTGTCAAAAACGCGGCACCCAAGGTTCTCTACAGAACACTTCTCGGCATGTCCATTCAGTTCTTCCAGCAATGGACCGGCGCGAACTACTTCTTTGTGAGTAATATTCCATAGCATCCTGCCACTGGCTAACAAGAGTTTAGTACTATGGCGCAACAATCTTCGAGTCCGCTGGAATCGATGATCCAATTCTGGTCCAGCTAATCCTCGGCGCCATTAACGTCGGCATGACATTTTTCGGAATCTACTCTGCAGAAAAGTTCGGTCGACGCTGGCCTCTCATCATCGGCGGTTTGTGGCAGACAGCCTGGCTCCTCATATTCGCCTCGGTTGGAACGGCCATCGACCCCGAAGATAGTAGCTCCAGCGGAATTGTCATGATTATATCTGCTTGCATGTTTATTGCTTCTTTTGCTGTCAGTTGGGGTCCTCTTGGCTGGGTCGTTGTGGGAGAGATTTTCCCTCTTCGAACTCGTGCCAAGCAGGCTGCGCTGGCTACTGCAAGCAACTGGCTTGCAAATTGTAAGTACTCTTCTATCATCTTTGGCAGTGACATACTAATATCCGACAGTCCTCATCAGCTTTCTAACCCCATTTGCTGATGCCGGTATATCCTACGCTTTCGGCTATGTCTTCGCTGGTATGAACCTGATTGGTACATTGATCACTTACTTCTTCCTCTACGAGTCCAAGACCCTTAGCCTTGAGCATATCGACATGATGTACTGTCTCCCTGATCTGAAGCCCTGGGAGAGTGCGAAATGGGCTCCTCCAGGATATGTAAGCCGCGAGAAGAAAGACGAATCTTATATGGAGGAGATGGCTGTCGGTAAGGAGACTGAAAATGTCGTTCACAGCGATAGCGGTGTGGAGTAAGACTGCGAAACGACAACAGCACATATCTTGATCGGAAATGAAAGACTGAACTGTATCATTTACACACTAGACTAATAGAATTTGGATTCTTTGTAAACAGTTATTTATTTGCTACAATTAGTATTCTTGAATCGCCCCCCCTTCTTACACCCACGATTCAGCTTATTCCTCGTGATGCTTGGGCCAGATTCGTCGGCGCGCCCACTCACGAACTCGCTTTCCAATGAAGTAAACAACAATTCCAAAGCCACTCAAGGCACCGCAAATAATGGCGAGGATGTTCATAGCACCGTCATAGCCAAGAGACTCAATGGATGGCACCGTCGCATAGCTCAAACCAAAGGAAACAAAACCGCGACCAGCGCAGACAACAAGAAGAAGAGGTCCGGATTTGTTGGGGTAGCTGTCCATGACAAATGTGATACCGACCAGGTTTGCACCGAGGAAGGCAAAGAAACCGAGATGGTAAGGAGCGACAATGGCCATCCAGTGATAATCGTTGGGGGAAGCAGCTGCGCGGCCGTAGAAGACGGCTGAGATGATGGCGGCAGCAGCTGGGATGACCAGAACGATGAGTCGATACTCGGGCTACACTCAGTTAGTAAAAGACCAAAGACAATCTTCAGGGATAACTAACTTCAAAAACTCCCTTTCTTCGTCGACTCATAAACCTGCAGATGATATCGGAACCGTATCCGAGAATTGGCACAGCAATGAGACAGTCCACAATTTGCACCAACTGCACGTATCCAAGAAGCTCTGGGCTGAAGCTATACGGTGGCTGTACCAGAATCACGGCAAATGTCGAAGCTTGGTAGATGTAAAGACCGAGGAATGCACCGTTGAGAATGAAGATCCAGAAGATGGGCGGAAGAATAAGAGACAGGCCGACGTCCTTGTAGAATGATGCCATGCTCCTCCAATCAGCCTTTCCATGGAAAATTCGAAGGTCGTCTTTCCAGGTTCTCTCTCCAAACTTCTCTGGCTGGAGTACGACACCTTGGCGGGTGGTGACTTGGAATAGGACCTCGTTTGTTCCTTCGCTGGCTACGTTGCCGTTCTTGTCCAGTCTAAGATGAACTGCGCCCTCTATCCAAGGATTAGTATATATCTTGCAAAGGGCAGAATGAACTTACCAGTAGCATCTTCAGGACGCTCAAAGCGAGTCTCGGTCAAGAAGAAGAATGACAGGATCATTGTGCATCCATTAATGATGGTCATGATGCCATACCACCAAGGGAGTCCGATAGACGGGACGATGTATGTAGTGGCAGTGAAGAGAGCAGCAGTAAGGGTGTTTTGCACTCCAACAAAATATGACAGCTTCACACCGTGCTGGTGAAGGAAATGAATCTCTTGAACGATCAAAGGAGCTAGGGCCTCGCTTTGGCCAGCAGCGAGACTGAAGATGTTACGACCGGCGATGTGGCTCGAGAGTGATGTTGAACAGGCACACCAGATACCAGATACAACAAGGAGTAGAAGCGAGAAGAGAAAGACAGGTCGTCGACCGACGGCATTGGCCAACGGCATGGAGAGGAGATTGCCGATGCCCATGAAGAGGGTGGGATAAGTGAGAAGGTCGCTGATGCGCTTGGGGTCGTCATTGTGGTAGAGCTGGTATAGTTCTGGAGCTACAGAGCCGAGACCAGAGGTGCCAAGGACTGAAATTCCGGAGTAGAAGCCAACAAGCAGAATAATGGTGTATTTGCGCCAAACGGGTAGATTGAGGGGATCTGTTGCCTCCAAGTCAGTAAAAGATGACGACTGAGGAGTGAAGATAGGGAACATACCTTTGGGGTCAGGGCTAGGCGTGGGGACCAAGACCACAGTCCCATCCTGATACAAGTTGACAGTACCAGACGCATCGTGGGACTCATGAGGAGGATTCTTGACGACGTCCTCAATCGCATCAACACCAGCCTTCATATCAAGAGAAGTTCGTCGCTCAGCCATTCTTGCACCTTGTCAATTGGTGTAGTCAAACAGATGAGTCTGCCCATTATTCCACTTGCGAAGAGGACGAGGTTTATATCAATCGCCACGTCCAACAATCCTTGTATCTTGCCGGCTCGGAGTCGATACAGATTGAGGAGTTTTAGAGTTGCTAGAGTTAATCCAACCTAGCTCGAAGGTCTAACTGAGAGACTCCGATTGGCGCTACAAGATGGCCCTAACATCAGTAGAACTTGCGGGGGTGGAGCCGAGTGTCCTCGGGAGTAGAATGCGGGGAAGTTTGCAGTTGCGAATAATAAAATACTCACTCCATCCTCCGATCGGCTCGGTATCTTCTCACCAAAACAAGACACTCAGCCTCGACTCCAGCTTCATCAAGTTTATCCCTGTTCCCCAGATTCCGCTTTCGTTTACCGGCATACCCCTCGATCCAATCAAACCCTCTCAGCCAAACCTCCACGTACTCCCCCGCCATTTGACCCCCATGCTCTCTCCGATGGAGTCCGAGGATAGCCCCGGCATCTCCAGAAACAAAGAGTCCAGCAAGAGGCGACGTCTCAATTTCGCCTGCAACTACTGCCGGAATCGCAAAACGCGCTGCGACGAGCAGCAGCCCTCCTGCCAGGCTTGTATCTCCGCCGGGATCCCCTGCGTTACCGAAGATCGGCGGCGGCCCGGTAAGTTGATTAAGCGGCGTGAGGCTGGGAAGTCTATCGATGGGTTGTCTGTCGACTCTGCGAGTCCCTCCGAGTATGGAACGGTATCGGTAAGCGAAGAGGGTCTGGGTAGAAGGCAGTCGGTGGTACAAGAGCCTCAGCCGCGTACGATCACTGTAGCTCCAGGCCCTATTCGTGCGCGGTCGCAAAGTCCACGACAATCGCAGAGTAGAGATTCTTCACACACGGATACGATCAGTAATCCTCTGCCAATATGGAGGCAGAGTGCAGGGACAACTTCTTTCCAAGTACTGACAGAATGGCTCGACTTGTCATGCTTCCGACTAAATGTTCCCTATCATTTTGGTGCATTACCTCCTCCAACTCTCAAACGACAGTCGGGCTTGACGGGGTCCTGGCCCCATAATGCTGTACCCCCAACACCGGAGAATTGGATCCCTCAAGCTCTTTTTGACGCATATGAGAGAGAGGTGCATACTTTCTACCCTGTTGTACGACTAGACCAGGCCCGTGTTGAAGCCCCACAGTCACAACAATCCATTGCAGTCAATTCAGCCTTCGGTTCTGTCGACACCACGGCTTTGAGAACCTGCTTGCTATACGCAGCCGGCGGATGTATCCTTCAGCATCCTGAGAGGAAGTCTTATATGACAGACTCGCTATCATTTGCACGTAATGCTTTGGGCCATCTCATTGGCAACGTCTCCTTCGAAACAATAGAGGTGTTGTTCCTTTTCTCAGTATGCCTTCGACTCAATGACGAAATCACCTCTGCTTGGACAACAATTGGCATATGCCTATCCATCGCCCACTCCCTCGGTCTCAATAGGCCAGTCAGGGACAAGAGAAGAAATAACAACTCTTCAGATATCGAGGCTTGGAATCCTTCATGGTGGGCTTTATACAGCTATGAGAAGCTCTTCTCGTTCCAGCTTGGCTACGTCTCGAGCATCGCCGACGAAGCCTATGACGCTCTGGACCTCGAAACCCCGAAGCACTCTAAACCGGAACCGCGACATTTTGTTTTGTCTATGGCCAAGGTCTTCAGCAGGATGAGTCATCGATGTGCCAAGGCACGGCAGCTTGAGGATCGGGCTAGTAGGAGAACAATCGAGGCGGCCATCAAGGATAAAGTGAACGCGACGGGGGAGTCTTTTATAATGCTGTCAAATTGGGCAAATAGTATTCCCTCTGGCATCAGGTACTTAGACCCAAGTCAAATACCCATTCGCTTGCTAATATCTCCAAGGCCCACATCAGATTTTATCCGGGTACCTGAAGACCTCGCTCTGTCTTCATTTATCTCTCTCCACTATCACAATGCGTGAGTCCAATCTTGATGCGATATTTCAAGATCAAGCTGACCAATTATCAGTATCATAATGCTTAACCGTAACTCGCTTGTCATTAGTAAAGATGCCATCTACAAAGCCGTTGAGATTATCGCAAAGGACACCCCATGGGAATACTCAATTCGCAACGGCCAATCCATGGTGGCCAACTCTGCTCGAAAGATCATCCACCTTCTCGCGGACAGTGACGACACGGCGTCTCATCTCTTTGCGCCCGCGTACTTCCCATTGCTGCATGCTCTTTATGTACTGGCGATACACATCTTGAAGCAACCTCATTCCCGGATCGCCAAGATCGACCAAAGTGTGAGTTTATCTAACAAATGGTGTAAGGCAAGGTACTGACAACAGTAGCTTCTTATAACAGCTGCCGACTTGGCACGCTGCTACTGCGTCGGACTCGATGAGGCAGACCGCCTACATACTGTATTAAATGGACTCATTCGAGTGGTGCAAGAAGCGATGAAGCCTGCCCCTACGGCTGGACAGATCGATCACAACACTCTGCTCGGGTATTCGGATACAAACATATCTGAGAGGAACACAACACCATTACCGCCACAGCAAGCCGGCAGTGGAACATTTTCACAATCATTAGTACCATCAGAATCGTCGATCCTAAACCCTGTTGAGTTGAGGATGGATGAGGGGGTACTTAATCCTTTTTCTGGCCAGCCGTTTAACATACCTATACTGCCAGATGAGATTGGTTGCGACTGGGCGGATTTTGAGAACCTGTTGCAGGGGCTGGAGAATGATCCTGGCTTGTATACGCCAGAAGATGGAATGAACATGGATATTTAGCTCAAATAAATGACATGTAATGTAAATATAGACCTGCGACCTTTTACTTCTCACCCACTATGTAAAGTGGCTGTGTGAGGTCTGTTAACGCACGAGGCGTTAGGACCTTGGAGCGTATTGGGTGTTGTATCTCAACAAGGTTGACCTTTACGTCGAAAACATTGGACGATAACGGATCTCACAAGGATGAGTGTTATTCGCCATACAAAAGTTACCTCATTACAGTAACTACAGGTGGATTTATGGCAGCCGCCGACTCTCTTTATGACTCTGTATCCTCGAATTATGTTGGACTATCGGCATCCTGTGCCATGACCACGTGAAGAGGTGAGTAGAATACCCCAAGTTCACTCGGGTCAACTCAAGTAACGTCATAGTTATTTGTTGTATTCATCTCACAAAATGTGAAACCGGCAACAGAGTTGTATGTAGCCACTTTCTTAACGTGAACCTTTGAACAAATATCATTGTGATACCAAATAAGACTAACTGAGCTAAGATCAAATATCATGCAGTGATATAAGGAATACCCGTCAACTCGAACCCCCTGTTCGTAAGCTTCGGCACCTCCCTAGGCTTTCCAGTGTTATAAGGACAAGGCTTTCCATCTCGCAGAATAGGAATACCTCCGACATGCATAGCATTTGGCCAATGAGTGGTGCTCTGAAGATTCTCAAACGCACCCTTCTTTCTGATCAAATCCTCCTGCGTCGCGTCGGCAGCGGGCATGTAGCAAGTATACGTGCAAACTCTCGGCGAAGTACCCTCGGGACTAACGTTGTAATGAGGCGTGCGACTGTCCCAAACAAGAAGATCACCAGGCTCAGCGTTGATCTTGACCCATTCGCAGCCTTTGTTCTTCAACCACTCCATTCCCTCGTCCGTGAAGCCGTACCATTCCTTGGTCCACGCCCAGATCCTATTCTCTTCGTTCTTGAAGTCCTCGTGGAACTCCTCGCTGAGGAGATGCGCGCCTTTGCAGACGATGAGACCGCCGTCGTTATCTCCATTGGGGAAGATGTTGACGAGGCCCTGCAGACAGCGGAAGCCGGGCTTGAGAGGGTCCTGGTCTTGATGGGGCCAGGGCTTGTTGGCCTTGACGTCTTTGCGGCCTGGGAAGGAAGTGTTGATGGCGTCGAAGGAAACGATTAGGTCTTTGGTGTCGTAGACTCGCTCAAAGGCCTCGATGACGCCAGGTTCCTGGCGGATGGCCCAGGTGAAGGACTCGTGGGCGACGCCGTAGCCAATAATCATGCCCTTCTCGGTAATGACGGGCAAGTTCTCGTTCTTGACAGTGCTAGGATCATCGCGCTTGAAACCCATACCACCGTTGCTTTCAAAATGTTAGTAGTGACACAAGCTAAGCGACAGCGAAGTACTTACAAGTTCTCAAGGTATGAGAGAATCTCATCACCATACTTGTCTGCCCTCTCTCGGGGAATAGCACCCTTGACAACAGCATAGCCGTCTCGGACAAGGTCATCTCGCCAGTCACCATAGGTAACGCCAGACTCCGCAAACAGCTTGTGCGGGCCTGAGGGCTTAGCTTGGAGAGGCTTGTTGATTGTGGGGTTGTCGAGCTGCAAGGTTGCACTGGCTTGATGGCCAGCGGGCTCAGTGTTGGCGACCATTTTGATGTTCAAAGATAGTTAATAGTTAAAGATAGTTTGGTAAGAGATGGAAGTAGGTACACTTTGATCTGAGGGTGTTGGTAGGTAGCCCGTGTGGTGTCTTTGTTTGTGTTGTTGAGACTTGTTTGTGAAAATGAAGATTTGAGCGAGTTCATTCTAGTCTACTTATCTTCCGTCCATCAACACATTTGCCTTCTTGCATAGATCATTTGACCAACGGTTGACTCCGAGAGTGTTTTCGCTTCGGCTCGGAACCCCGGCATCTTGCACTCCAGACTCCGATGCCGAGCCGCCCAATAGCTGTGGGGCCGATGGGCCACCGGTTCGCAACCTCGGCATCCAATTACTGCCCTTTATTGGTATTCCGGGGAGAACTATGAATAGGTCGAGGTGTACTTGCAAATATTGAGTCTGCTGTAGATTCACCAATTACATCCTTGTCATTCCAAACACCATGCCTTTGCCTGAACTTCCATTCACAGTGCCCGTTAAGCACATCAACCCTCCCAAAGTTGGCCACGGTGGTTATGTCGGACTGAAACCACACTCAGAAGTCCTTCCGGCTGGTTGGAAATTCGATCACCCCCAAGCCAAACCCTTGTCCTCCGATATCCTCGTTGAGCATGATGTTGCGTTTAAAATGAGAGATGGAATCACGCTCTATGCTGATGTTTATCGACCACCCAATACCGATGAGCCTGTCCCGGCAATTATCTGCTGGTCACCCTTCGGAAAGAAGTTCAATGGTCTCATGTCGTTAGATCTCATGGTTCCATGGAATCTTGGCATTCCACCAAACACCCTTTCTGGTACCGAAAAGTTCGAGGCTCCTGATCCTGCTGATTGGGTGCCCCGCGGTTACGCTATTGTCAACGTTGACTCTCGCGGGTCAGGCGATAGTGAAGGAACCATGGTTATCATGGGTACGCAGGAAGCTGAAGACGGATATGATGCTATTGAAAGCACTGCAAAGTTGCCGTGGTGCAACGGCTCAGTCGGACTAGCTGGCAACTCACATCTGGCCATTGTCCAATGGTTTATCGCTGCTTTACAGCCCCCCAGTCTCAAGGCCATAGCTCCTTGGGAGGGCTGCGGGGACTTATACCGAGAGCAATTCGCCCGTGGCGGTATTTACGCAGGAGACCTGTTCGACAAACTTATCGTCAAGTATATGCTGCAAGGTCACAAGGGCATTGAGAGTTTTCGAGAAATGTACAAGCAGCATCCTCTTGCCAATGACTGGTGGAACGACAAGCGCCCAGATATGAAGAAGATCAACATTCCCACATACATCACAGGTACATGGACAAACACAATGCACGGGATGGGTGCGATTCGAGGATGGCTTGAGGTCGATACAACTCACAAATGGCTTAGGTTCCATCCTTGGCAAGAATGGTATGACATTTGGGGAAATGAGCAGGCAAATGTGGAGCTACTAGACTTCTTTGACTATTTCCTCAAGGGCAAGGATAATGGCTGGAACAACACACCTCAAGTTCGCATGGCTGTGTTGCGGTTCGGAAAGAAGGAACCTCAGTCGTACGAGAATATTGTCGAGGAGGATTTCCCCATTCCCAGGACAGACTACAAGAAGCTCTATTTCACCAAAAGTGGCGAGCTTTCTCTTGATAAGCCAACAGAGTCAGCATCGGTCAGCTATAATTCCGAGACAGATGATCATGTAGGGTTCACATACCGCTTCGAAGAAACAACTCGATTAGTCGGTCTACCCAAGGCAGTAGTATATATGTCCTGCCCCGACTACGACGACATGGATGTCTACGTCACTCTCGAGAAGCTAGATGCCGAAGGAAAAGTCATGTTCAACCTAAACATCCCGTGGAAGGGTATTCCGAAATCATCATTCGAAGAGATGGACCCCAAGGAGAAGACAGAGGTGGTGATATATCGTGGCCCAATGGGTGTTCTCCGAGCCTCCCATCGCGAAATCGACGAGAACAAGAGTATGCATCCACACTGGCCCTTCCATCCTCACGAGAAAGTCGAGAAGGTCAAGCCTGGTGATATTGTAAGACTTGATATTGGCATCTGGGCTATGGGAATTGAGTATGAGGCTGGCGAGTCTATTCGGGCGGTTGTGAGCGGCCGGAATATTGGCGTTAGTAACTTTGGAAGTGTGGAGCATTTGGATAACAAGGGGGAGCATCATGTTTATTGTGGTCAGGATCACGCAAGTCATGTTGTCCTGCCTTTTGTTTGATATGGATAAGTAGTATTCAAATTTCTAGATATTTCGCATAACTTAATCCCTGTTTCTCGAAGTTTCGCCTACAACTTCTGCTTTTACACTTACGTTGATACATGACTATCTCGTATGGTCTGCAAATCCCCCTTTTGAGCCTAGACTAGCTAGGGTGACAGAGGCCGAATACACGACAGTCTCCATCTGAGTCGGAGAGATTAATTGTAGGTTTCTTTATTACAAACTGAATAGCACTTTCCATTTATAAATCAGTTGGCCGTTTGGGTTGTTGTTTCCAAAAGAAAATCGTCAATTTAAACAAGCGTGCTATAATACATATTCATTTCCTATCCAGTCAAATTACACTTTGAAGTGCTCTCTCAAGAGCGACACCAGCAACTCCCACACCCAACACTCCAAGTGTCCAAGTGTTTGTGAACTCTTCAACCTTAGGCCAAAAGCTGTTCTTCTGCTGGCGGTATTCCTGGAATTCCTCAGCCTTGACGGCATCATGCTTGGAATACCGCTCAGCCTGGCTCTCCTCGTTCTGCTTGTCGCCCCCGAGATAGCGCAAGAAAACGTAGTTAGCAATGGGGCCGAGAGCAGTGATGGGATGGAAAAGTCCGGCACCGACGAGAAGGATGGGGAAAGAGGCGTGGACAAGCGCGTCGCCGAGGTAGCTGGCAACCGTTAGCTGAAGAGCCACTGCTAGCTGGGGAAATGACTTACTTGGGGTGTCGAACAATGCTCCACACTCCCTCGCGGCTGATGCTTTCTGTGGTATTGTTCTTCTTGAAAGACTCAAGCTGGACATCAGCCAGGGTCTCAAGGGCGAATCCTGTGGAGAACAAGAAGATAGCTAGACTGTGAAATAGCGAACCGTAGGATGTGACAGGTGAGGCCGAAAGACTTTCAGAAACAGCGCGGAAGGGAACCGTGAATGGAAGTGCAATGAGAGTCTGAGCTACAGCCTCGGGCAAGAAAGTGTTGAAGAAAGCTTGGTTCCAGAAACCGGCATCCTTTGTCGTGGCCTCATAACGAGGGTCATCTTTGCCACGCTGCAAGCTTCGGGAAACGACTCGAGAAGTGAGTCGCACGCCCCAAGCTGTAACACCAGCGAGCAGAAGCTTTTGAGAGTACGAGAGACCAGACCAAGCTTCACCAACAGAGAGATCATCATAAACAACACGATAACCAACAGCACTCCACCAGGCATTGAGTGTCATTCCCGACGCCCAGAGGTAGTCCTTCCCCTCAACCCTGTTCGTGTACCGGGAAATGCCATATGCGACTGCAGACAGACCTGCATGCAGACTAAACGATGGTAGAACGGTAGAATGCAATAGGCCTAGCGCACTCGTACCGAGTCCTTGGTAAGGGGTGCGGTTGAAGTGCGAACCATAGACGTCCTGCTCGGCGCCAGATGACCCGAATCTGGGGGAGCCAGAAACACGTGGGAGAGATGGGGAGTGCCCGGCAAATTTGCTGCCGTAGATGTCCTGCTCGGCACCGGATCCCGTGAAGCTGCCTCGCGGTAAAGATGGGGTATGGCCAGCGAATTTACCCCCATAAATATCTTGTTCAGCCCCGGATCCGGTGAAGGAGCCGCGCGGAAAAGACGGCGTGTGGCCGGCGAACTTATCACCGTAGATGTCTTGTTCGGCGCCAGAACCAGTAAAGGCCCCTTTAGGTAAAGAGGGGACATGACCGGCGAATTTACTGCCGTAAATATCTTGCTCTGCCATTTTTAGAGATATGAGCGAGAACTGATTGAAAGATTCAGAGTCAGAGATGTTGAGAGGGTCGGAAGATGGTGATATACGGATCAAAGTGGAGAGAATGAGACATGCGTAAATATTGCGTCATTGGTTATATCATGATTGCATCGACAATGCACTGTGAAGGTCGGTCACTAAGAAACTCAAACCATCTCAATCATTGGGAAGAAATAACTATTTTGTGGTTTTTGACAATGTTCTGGTTATTTGATTATATTCAGGTTTTAGCGCTGTAGTTACCACACATCCGCGCTTGAATGCTGTCAGAATATCCACCAAGACAAGTCAACGTCATAGACCTATACGAGAATCAGACACCTGAGGCACTCTTACAGCAGAAGGAGCAAAAGGGCTGACTGCGGGGTAGTCAGGAAGAGTCCAATTGCTCAGTCAATTTAGGACCTCATGTGACTGTATATGAAACAAGCCCAAGTCGACATATCAGGTGGCTCAGCAGCCTGGAGATTCACAGTCCATGAATGAGCTACAAGTAAAATCTTCAAGTTTAAGAAACATATAATTAGATGGTCCTATAAGCCTCGCTCGGCAAAAATACAAGCTAATCTTGTATTATTGCCGAATGACTACATAGTCAATTTATCAAGTACAAGACCGGGTTCGGTGATATAGCCGCTTAAATAAAAAGAGCAACATAAGAACAACTCGGCTTTCCCCAAGAGTAACCGAGTGTGTCTTCCTTCAATCCAGTTTCCATCTACTCGTCGTCGCGGATATCGACGACAGTCTTCTTCCACTTGCGGGCAGGGACCTTGCGCTTGAAGAGAATGTCGATTTCTCGGTAAGATCGGTCCTTCATCTCAGGAAGCCAGATGTAGGCACAAAGCAGACAGAAGGCACCAGTTCCGGCCCAGACGTAACCACACTTGCCACCAAGGTTGGCACCCTAGAAAATGTATGTTAGTAATAGGTTGTGAAAAGTAGGAGGTTAGATCTTACAGTAGGGTTAAGCATCCAGGAGGACAGGAAGATACAAGGGATGTTGATGAGGTAGTAAGCACCACGTCCGATACCAGTGGTGAGAGGTCGGAGACGGATAGAGGAGGTCTCTCCGATGATGACCCACGAGGCGGGGGCGGGTCCGAGAGTGAAGAGGACCGAGACGATGAGACCGAGAGAAGCCTGGGCGTTGGAGTTGGCGGTGGACTTGACAGCACCGACTGTGGCGGCAATACCAAGGGCGACAAGGAGCAGGGTGTTTCCGAGAGAACCCCAGAGGTAGATGCTACGTCGGCCGAAGTAGGTGGTGAGAATCCAAGAAAGCATGACAAAGACGGCCTGGAGGGCTGAGGTGATGAGACCCATAGCGAAGGCGGTCTTGGTGGGCATACCGGCCTGCTCGAAGAAGTAGACGGCCTGGTTGGCAATCAGGTTACCAGTAAGGTTCTGAGCAGCGTAGACACCACAGACGATGAGGGTACGGTAGCGGTCAGTGCCACGGAACAGCTCCAGGAGACTGGGGTCCTTGGTGTCCTTCTCGAGATCGATGGTACGCTTCATCATGGCAATGGCCTCGTGGGCGTTGTCGACGTGGGTGGCACGTCCGAGACGTCGAACGGCCTTGGCAGCATCTTCGAGACGACCCTTTCGGACCAACCACCAAGGAGACTCGGGGGAGAGGAAGATGAGGATGGCGAGAGGGGTGGGGAACAGCCACTGAAGAGCGATGGGGATTCGGAAAGCCTGCTGGGTGTGCAAATCGTTGTAGTGGAAAGCAACACCACCGACGATAACAGCGCCGATAGCCCAGAACATCTGAAGCATCTGAGTCGCAGGGGCTCGGAGCTGGAGAGGCACGATCTCGGAACAGTAGGCGGGAGAGTTGGCGACAAAGATACCCCAAGGAATACCCTCGAAGAGCTGAGCGATCAGCATGACGGGGAGAGAGTCGGCGAAGTAGAAGATGAAGATGAAGCCATTGAGAAGCATGAGGCCGAGAATTGTGGCCCATCGGTATCCGATTCTGCTGGTGATGGGACCGGCGATAACGACACCAATGATAGCACCAACGGGGCCGATAACCTGGAGGGCAGACTGCCACTTGGTCTCGATGATCCACTTTTCGTCCTTGTCACTCCAGATACCGTATCTCTGGGCGAAGGCGGGCAGGGCGATGAAGTTACCGATGAGGAAAAGACAGTAAGCCTCCATAATCTGGTCAAGTCGTTAGTAATCTGTGACACTAAGTGGGTAGAATTGGCGGTTTGGCTTACAATTGTGCAGGACATGTTGACAGCCCAGAAAGAAGCCGCAGGGTAAGCACGGACAGCCTCGAGAACGGTCATGTTGTGCTCCTGGTTCTCGGCGTCGATGGCGCCCTGCATGTTCATTTCCTTCTTGGCCTCGACATCGTAGGCATGGTCGATGTGAGCCTCGTCGGCCTTGGCCTCTGAGATGCCAGCCTTGTTATCCATGGAGTTGGTCATGGTGGATGGGTATCAACAATGGATTGAGGATGGGGGGAACAGAGAGGGGAGAGTTGAATACGACGGTGGCAGATCGCAAGACATTTATAAACAATTGAAGCTTGCTGCAACGCTGCTGCTTCTGATGCCGATCCCTGGTTTGGCGTCTGGCATGAATCCACAATCAAACCGTCCCATTTACTTTTTGACAGAAGTACCCCATGCGATGCATACTAGCCCCGGTAGAATTGGCAAAAACGGTTCTGGCGCGTCTCATGGATGATACGTAGCAGTGTTGCTAGGGGTGGCACGGGTGATTTTAGGCATCTGGGGTATGTCGGGGCATTAAGAACATTAGACGCACCTATTACAGGAGACGTCGACTCCAAGCAAGACCAACAGCAAGTGAGGAGCGGCCTATCACAGGGCGTTAACAGGGAGAGATATGCCCCGTGTTCCCCGCGAGCACCCCGCAGACTACCCCGGATCAAGACACCACTACGGCGCGACTCCGGTCGGGGTCATGCCAGACTAGGCAAAGGTTGCATCCTGATCGGTCTTAATTTCCCCGTTTACTCCAACATCTCCACGCTGACCGTGCCGCTTTTCGCGTTATACTCAGCCGAGGAGAACCGTACAGACTTGCGGTAGAGAATTGTATATGGGAAGTGGGCGTCCAAGACCTGACTCGGGAGAAACTCTAAGGGCACAGAGTTTGTTAATCACCATGGTGGCTGGTAAATACAAGCTTTCGGATCTCTGATGGGTTATCAGCGGGCCGTTTTCTCCAGTGTATACGGTTATCACACGCTGGAGAAAGCTGGGGAAACAAAGCGGAGAGGCGAGCGAATCACCGCATGACGGCTAAACGAAGAGGTTCAGAAAAAATTGGAGGGCTAAACCCCATGCCTGGTACTCCGTACTCCATGTTTTCTTGTCCCATGGGGAACCAGGCTTCGTTTGGGATCTTTCCCCCGGGACTTTTCACGTGCATCATGTGGAAAACGGGGTGAGTATCCGTAAATGTCTGGGGGGACAACCAACAAACAAACTCCTCCTGCAGTACGAGTCCAGACTCACAACCTGTAACATCATGCCTTTAGAGCCCCGTTCCCTGCCCTAAACCACGACCTCTCGATTCAGGCGCGCCAATTATCGACAGAGACGCTTATGCCAGCCTAACTGCCTTGGGAATTATCGCACCAATCGGGTGATGATTCCGATGCCAAGAGCGGCATTCCTTGCCGTTGATCCTTCGAGAAGAACAGCTGCCCCATTCCAGGGTAACTTGGCGTGTTTTTATTTCCAGAACGACCTTTTTTATGATTTGCGCGTATCTGGGGAAGAATACAACTAGATTAATTAAACTTTTGCCATTCTCATTTGTTCTTGTGGCGTATGCATGTCAGCTATCTCCTATAGGGGCGTTAAGATGGAACCGAATAACCGGGTAAATTAGTGGTTTGTTGGTAATATTTTGAACGCAGCGATGACAGATGATTGTTCAGCCGTAATGTGAAACCAATAATTTGTTGACTGGCATGGTCTGCCCCAGACTTGCAGCAATGAGGTGACATCTCCACGTGGGAAGTGTTGCATTAGTGGGTAGTGGGATGTCTACTTTTCTGGTCTTGGTTGGAGTCACATCACAGCTGTAGGTTAGGTACCAGCTTTGTCTTGGCAGTATGAACGACTGCGGTTCACACATTGAACAAAACCGAAGTAAAATGTGGCGGTGATAACATTGGTTCTTGTCAATGACTAAAATCCAATTCGATCCATGACTTCCAAGGCCTCCTCCAAACTCTCAACTTCCGCAAATTGTCGTACTTTCTGGCCATAATCGGAAAGTGAACAAGCCAAGTAAGCTCGGAGAATATTTTCAACTTCAGGCTGTTGTAGTAGGAATACAGCAATTTTAACATGCCTGTTGCGAACTTCACGAGTGAACCAGATCTGTTCAAGGTTCCTCATGGCATGATGAAGTGGTGTCAGGTGATCCCCATCTTCGTCCGCTGTCCATGCGAGTCTTTTGTCTGCCTGGACCAGACACTCGAGTACGCTCATAGCAACTGAATCATGGGACAAGACTGCGTATGAGAATGCGGTTTGGCCTTTCCTGTTTCGAATGAAAAGATCAAGTCTGTCGTGTTTCAGCAGGACTCGAAGATGGTCCGGGGATTGTGTGGCATGATGCAACAAACTCAACCCATAGTTGTCTTTTTGATTGAGGTCCTTCGTGAATGGGAGCAGAGTTTCCAAAGCCCCTGGTGCAACGGCCTTGTCCATCGCTATATGTGCTGGAAGCTTCCCGCTAGCAGTAGGGGTGTTTGCAGATAAGCCATCATCGATTTGAATCATGCGTTGAACTAAATTCACACAAGAATGGCATTGCTTGCCAATGCATCCTTCCTCTGTTGCACCCTGCAAGAGAAGGTGTAATGGGGTATCGTGGTGATCGTTCTGGACCTGCAAATCATCTTTGTCCATGAGATCTAACAGAAAAGCTTTCAGGGGATGACATCCTCCTACGAATACTCCTCGACGGAGCATATAATTATTCAGTATAGCTTCTTTGGCTGTTTGACAGTCTGTCGAGTCACGGCGCAATATCGTTCTGTATTCAGCAGTGAGGGCATCATTACCGCGGTAGAGTTTTGGTAATGCTCGTTCAAGCCATTTGTGTATGGCTGTAGCATAGAATGAGGAGCTCGAAGTGCCAAATTGCCAAAATGCTATGATGACCTCGGAAATAATTTTTGAGTGTTCCTCAGGTTGTATAAATGTCATCAACAGATCCAAGCCGCGAGGGAAATCTGCAATCATAGCTCGCGCGATAAATTCCGGAAGAAACGTCGCATCATAATTCCTTCTTAGAAAAAACTCCATGATTTGAAATCTCTTATGAGCAATCGCTACACGGATTGGCAAATTGTCCCTATGTGCTCCGAAAGGTTTTGCGTAAGGATTGACTCCGTTATTGACAAGGTATTCACATATCTGGAAATGACCAGCTCTGGTGGCAGGAGATAATGGCGAGGTTCTCTGATGGACACTGAGATCAACGCCAGCTTGATGAAACCGCTTGACCTCATCAAGATTACCAGCTTTGCAAGCTTCGATGATATCCCATCTGTCCTTACCATTGACTGTGGGAAAAGAGAATTTTGGTTGAGAACCTTCGCTATGAACATCCTCAGAATGATCTCTTAACTGTTGCTGAGATGGATAACCGGTCACATAAGCAAAGCAGCCATGGTAATCGCATCTGAAAGGCCGCTCATGCGCATGCAGGTGCTTTTCGTAAACATCCTGTTCCAGGAAGCCGATAGCAAACTTGGAGCATTGAATTTTGGGACACTTGAATCTTATGGGACCCTCAAGGCTCGTAAACTGGGCGTCTAGCGACAGGCTACTCTGCCGCGCGTGCGTAGTCTCTCGAATGACGGTCACGCTTTGTTGAATAGACAGACCTAAGTTTTGATGGCTTGTTTCCAGATGGTAGTCTGTGGAGGGTGACTCGACCAACGCGTCGTTGCCTTTACCACCATGTGATCGGACCAGGTCCCTAATAGCTGCATCGACCGCTATCTTCGATTCTGAAGCTGAGTGCAATTTTCCATGCGATGACTGGATAGCCTGGCAATGGGAATTAAAGTGAACAGCAGCATAGTCCATGAACCCAAAGTATCCCGCCTGGATAACACTGTGGATATCAGGACATTCCTCGCCTATGAGAAATGCCTGAGAGGAGAGATAGCGGCAGCAAAAGAGTGCCATGCTGGCGTGTTCCTGCAGAAGGTTGATGGTTCCGGTGTGGATTAGATATCTAACAAGTATTGTTAATCGCTATCAACAAGCTCTGGGGATCGAATTCAAACGTACTCGGTAGCTGTTTTATGAACCATATTAAGTGTCTGCTCAGACTCCAGAGTCGGAAATAGCTCGCAATAGGTGACATCGACCAGTGAGCTACAAATGCTTTTGCAGCCATCTCGGCGAAAATTGCGAAAATTGCAAGCCCCTTTCTCTGCATCGATGCAGAACCTTGACTGTATTTCGCGCCATCGAAGAGGCCGTGCTGAGCATATGACCCAACCTAGAATTTTCTTGACTGTCTTTTCACGTGATGGGCCATTCGTTCTCATCACGCGATGCACAACCCGCTCAAAGCTTCTTCAAGTTAGTAAGAGCTCCTAGTTGCTAGGATCGTTGACTTACGCATGGTATAAGTCTTCCGGGAATTTCTCTGCTTCTAGCTCATCTTCATATTCTTGTATTGAGTCCATTGACGCAAGGTTTTCCAGAACGACCCTGGCATACAAGAACATACCTTGAGATGCCCCTGCAACCTTTGTTATCAGGCTTTCTTCTTCTGGCTGTGTAAGTAAGAACCTGGTGCGAATTCTGGCAGCTTGGCTCTTGCAGTATTCTTTAATATCTTTTAGGTGAGCATCCGCCGCGTCAAGTCGGATCTGTGGATGAGATGATAACAATGGCTCAAGTCGTCCATCCCTTTGTCCAGAGATCAGTATCTTGAGGTGGCAACCGCGCGATGCTGCAGTCGCTAGAAGATCATCCAAGCACCACTTTAGGGACTTGTCGGGCTCATTGTCTGATGCTTCGTCCAAACCATCAATAATAATAATCGCGCTTCTTTGAGAGGTGATACAATCCTTAGCCAGTGTTTTCAGAGTAGAAAGCTCAACAGATTCAGCAGCGGAACATTTATCATGGGCTAGTCTCATGATGGTTTCATCACTGTTGACCAATTGCATCATGAGATGACGGAGCATTGATTCCGTCGATCTACGATTAGCGTCGTCGTGCTTGAAGAGAAAGTACGCCAGGAAGTCTGCAACTCGCTTCTCCTTCAGTCGGCGAATGATCGTCCTTGCCAAAGTCGATTTTCCTATTTTGATGATGTATCAGTAAGTTGAGGACAAGTATATTGGAAACCCGTATGCTTACCAGATCCTGGAGAACCGTTCAGAAAAAGAACACTGCCTTCTAGCGGACTATCGGTTTCCCAGGAATAGTAGTCGGGGTGCGAAAAGATCCAATTTCCAGAAGACTCAAGTATGTACTCCGGAGATTCCAATTGCAGATCAGCTCGAGATTGTGGGACGTCTAGCTTCCTTTCCAAATATGTCCGCATCTCCTGATCCTGCAATACCCTGCTTCTTAATTCTTCGGATGCTAAAGAGGCTCTGATATCTTCTAAACCTGCCTGGAGATTCTTGAATCGATCCTTAGCAGAGGATTCAGAATCTTCAACCTCTTTCAAAATCGCATGAGATTGTAGTTTGTCATCTGATAGCATGTCATGGCGTCGTCTAAGGCTTGCGACAATTGGTTTCACTCGTCGTCGGAAGGTGACCCAGGCCCATTTGAACAACCGTTTCCCATCTACTCAAGGTTAGCTGAGGCGCATATACTGGGTGGAACTGAGGACACAAACCAGGCGGGGAAAAGACGTCCAGCACACAACGATGGAAGCGGAGAATGTCGTAGAAGTAATCCTCCACAACTAGTTGCAGGTGCTCATCGCTTGGGAGAAGCTTTCGGAAGAAGGCGAGGTTGCCAAGTGTCTCAGATATTTCTTCATAAACATCGACGAGCTGCCTGACAGAATCTCCCCAGGTTGTTGCAACCATAAGAGCAAGTTTGATTGGACCCTTTTCGCGGCACGATCCTGTCAGTGAACAGCATATCACACGATCAAAGGAAGTTAACTCACCCAGATGAATGCCACAACCTCACTAACGTTGAGAAAAATCGTGACCAGCTCTTCAATATGCTTCATTGAGCGGACGAGGGCTTCGACTCTAGTCAGTTTGCAAAGGCCATGTTCGCGGCCAAGTTTGCTTTGTATCTTTTGAATTGTTGCCTCTAGAGACTTTTGATTTGCGCCTCCAATTTCTTTCATCTCGGTGTCGGAAAGTTCCCGCCGGAACTGTTCCAGAGATCTTTCGAAGCTTGTACTTCGGATAGAGGCCATTTCTATTGAGGATGCTTTGAGGACTGTCGGTGATGACTGAGAAGAGAAATGAAATGAATACATAACTGGAGCCTGCTGGCCTCAATTTTTAACCCAATGTACCAAGGCTGACTCGCTGCTTCTCGTGGCTGTGGATTGGATGGGCTGAGTCAATCCCTGATTGTGCAGGAGCTACATGGAAGTA